>SJYV01023540.1:0-12262 GCA_006410875.1 Neotragus pygmaeus | reverse complement strand
TCATTCTGAAAGCTATCTTTTCACCTTGCTTATAGTTTCGTTGGTTGTGCAAAAACTTTTAAGTTTAATTAGGTCCCATTTGTTTATTTTTGCTTTTACTTCCATTACTCTGGGGGGTGGGTCCTAGAGGATATTGGTATGATTTATGTCAGAGAGTGTTTTGCCTGTGTTTTCATCTAGCAGTTTTGGATTTTAAGTTTTCCATGAAATTCTGTTTAAAGGCCACAAAAGCCACTCAGCCTGTTTAACCTTTTCTTTGTGTATACGGTATATTATATATTGTTATGGTTTAGTTCCTAAGTTGTGCCCAAGTCTTTATGACCCCATGATGGTAGCCCACCAGGTCCCTCTGTGGGATTCTCCAGGCAAGAATACTGGAGTGGGTTGTCATTTCCTTCTCCAGGGGACCTTCCTGACCCAGGGATGGAACCTGAGTCTCTGCGTTGGCAGGAGGGTTCTTTACCACTGAACCACCAGGGAAGCCCTGTGTTATACACTATGCTATCGTATTCATATCTGCGCATGGATTCTGGCTTTTTAGCCGGCTCACAGTGCAGACCTCTTCCTCCTCCTCCCGTGTGCCCAGGGTTCATGCCCTTCGCTTCCTTCCTCCTTCCTTTCACATTATGAGGGGGCTCTAGGGATGCCATCTCCAGTCTTCTCACATTTCTAGGACTTGACCTCTCAGATATCAGCATGTTCAGGGTCAGGGGCCTTCTCGTTGGCGATCGCTGTTTATCTGGGTTTAAGGGAACGGATGTGAGGCAGGTTGGAGGCACCTGTTTGCTGTGCCTTTGATGCCACGAGCGTTTCCCTCACCCCTGAGGCTCCCGTCTGCACTGGCGGCAGAGGCATCGCGTCTGGAGGGACGCAGTAGACGCAGCTCCTGGTGCGAATGTCCGCTGGCATGGGGGTGGCGTTTGCTCGCCCTCACTGAGCAGCCCCTGATGTGGGTGCACGGGCTGCCAGCCTTGTCCCTGGAGGCTCCAGAACTGGGTTCAGCACCTCTGGAGACAAACAGCCAACGGCCACAGACCAACAGTTGCTCCTGTGGGCAGCTTCGATCACCGCACATCCTGAATTCAAGCAAGGAGATTCACCTTGAGCCCCACAGACATGGCCCAAGGCTCCTTCGAGGGAGACTCCAACCCCCGTCCATAAATGCAGTTACTGAAATTCATGACACAGGCGGCTAAGTCTGCAGCAGAGTCTCAAGAAGGCTCAGCAAGGGCAGCATTAAGGGGGCTCTCCTGCAGCAGCTGCAAAGCTGGAGGGGCTCTGTTTTCAGTCCACTGAAAAGACCGTGTCTTCTGTACTGTACTCAGCCCCTACAGTATGTTATGCTGATTGAGTCTGGGGTGTTAAACCAAACTTGCATTCCTGGAATAAATCCCACTTAGATATTGTGTTTAATTATTTTCATGTAACTTATTAAATTGCAATACAAATTAAGTATTTTTAGTTGCAAAAAATTGTCAAAGAGATAAAGAGACACTTCGTCAAAGAAGAAATACAAATAACCAGTAAGCATGAAAAACTGCATTATCATATGTAATTTCAGATATCAGATACAATGGCAGACCATTATACACATTTATAAGGTTCTTAAAAAATACATATAATCACTGTTTATCAATGGCTGTGGTAGAGGCAGTCCTAGGTACACTGGTGAAAGTTTTAATACATATTACAAATGTAAAATATTCTCATTTTTCATTAATAAATTATGCAATAATGTATCATCAGTTCAGTTCAGTCACTCAGTCGTGTCCAACTCTTTGCAATCCCATGAACCACAGCACGCCAGGCCTCCCTGTCCATCACCAGCTCCCGGAGTCCACCCAAACCCATGTCCGTCGAGTCAGTGATGCCATCCAGCCATCTCATCCTCTGTCATCCCCCTCCTGCCCTCAATCTTTCCCAGCATCAGGGTCTTTTCAAATGAGTCAGCTCTTCTCATCAGGTGGCCAAAGTATTGGAGTTTCAGCTTCAGCATCAGTCCTTCCAATGAACACCCTGGACTGATCTCCTTAAAGATGGACTGGTTGAATCTCCTTGCAGTCCAAGGGATTCTCAAGAGTCTTCTCTAACACCACAGTCTGAAAGCATCAATTCTTCTGTGCTCAGCTTTCTTTATAATCCAACTCTCACATCCATACATGACCACTGGGAAAACTATAGCCTTGACAAGACGGACCTTTGTGGTCAAAGTAATGTCTCTGCTTTTTAATATGCTGTCTAGGTTGGTCATAGCTTTTCTTCCAAGGAGCAAGCGTCTTTTAATGTATAATACTTAATAATAATAATGGCTGAGTAATTAATGATAAACAGAAAGATTTATCTATAACAATGCTCTGAAATTTTGTGTTTATTTGAAAAACATAGTTGGAAATAATAAGAGTTAGTTAAATACATTATGTTTCATACACAGTAACACCAGGTAGTCACTACAAATGATATGGTTTCATGACATGTAGTGTCATTCACATTATATTGCTAATAAATCACTTATAAAACAGTGTGTATAGCATTCTAGAGTGGATGTGACCCCAGAACCCTGTGTTGAAGCCTTGAGCCTCAGGTCCTTGAACGTGCCTGGGGGGCCCGTGAGCAGGCAATGAAGGTTAAGTGAGGTCATAAGGACAGAGGAGACCCAGCTGCCCTCACCCGTGTGAGGACACGGCGAGAAGATGGAAACCCCTGCCCTGCTCTGACGGGAAACCAGCCTGGCTGGCACCTTGGCCTTGGGCATCCAGTGTCCAGAACTGGGAGAAGTGAGTGTTGCCCGGTCTGTGGAGTCTCGCTAAGGAAGCCCAAGCGGACTGCCCCTATGGTGCCTTCCGCGTTCCATCTTTCTAAGTGAAATCTGTGTGTAGGAGAAGGAGCAAGTACTACCTGACATTTCCTCACAGCTGTGGGATTCTTGCTAAGTTTTGTTTCAATGTCTCTCTTTATTTTAAATTGGATGCACAAATTTTTCAATGAAAGCACAATAGTTTTCAAATAAGAAGCAGGGAATAAAAAACAATCAAAACTTGGCCAGTCATGAGTTCTGAATAAAAGAATCAAAGAGTGCTCCTTCACAGTGCTCCTAGGGGACCGTATAAATCAGTTTCTGGGCCTCTGCAATCTAAATATTTAAAAAGTAAATCTAATATTAATTTATTGGTGCCATAATAAATATTATAAAATTTAAATTTTAGAGTACTTTATTTTTTAAAGACATATACATATATAGAGACATAATTAATAGAGGATTCTGAGAAAGTGTTTTGTGAAGAGCAACAAAGAAATTAAACACCATTAGAATCAGATTCTTAAAACATCTGGTAAATCACTTTCATGTAAATTTCATCTGATGAATTTAATTCTGGTGAATTTCATTCTCCTGAATGGTGATACTGTAACTGAAAGGAAACATGAAAACACAGGGTTACAACCAAGAAAAATCAGCTGCTGCAATATTATAACTACAGACATGTATTCACACATATGCTTTTAAAGGGCTTCCCAGGCAGTGCTAGTGGTAAAGAACCCTCCTGCCAAAGCAGATGTAGAGACAGAAGTTCAGTCCCTGGGTCCGGGAGAGCCTCTGGAGGAGGGTGTGGCAACCACCCCAGTATTCCTGCCTGGAGAATCCCATGGACAGAAGGGCCTGGTGGGCTACAGTCCATGGGGCTGCAAAGAGGCAGACATGACGGAAGCGACTTAGCATGTGCGCACGTGCATTTAAAACTTCCACAGATGTTTCTATTTAATGTTGATGAACAACGTCAACCCTTCAGAAACAGCGGGGCCGATGCTGCCAGCCACCCCAGCAGTGCCCCTGGGATGGAGGCCACACACACAGAGGGCCGTCGGGCTGGGGTCTCTCTCTCAACAGCGAAACGGGTCATGGGCCAGAGCAACATGCGAACGGCCGTGAGAAAGTCTCGTGTCCTTCAAGCTGCAGTGACTTTCAATGAATAGTCACGTTTCAATTGAAAACCATTCCGGTGGGCTCTTTCATTGATTTTTAAGGCAGAACAATGCAGATAATAACTGAGTTTTCACTTTTGTATTTTTAGCCAGGAAGTCCATACAGCAATCTCACAGCATTTAAAACAAATCTCACCATATTTCTGTGAACTGGAAGGTAGATGTAACGTCAGTCAGATCTGCAGTCTGTCGTGTTTTACGATGATTTCTGTGTCATTTTAGTCATAACATTTGTGCAAAAATCACTGAAGCTGCACAAACCACATGCTGCTGATGAATAAAGGCATATTTGCCAAAACGCAAGTGAACTAATTAGAAATTCTTTACGTCCTGCTTTTCAAACCCAGCAGAGCCTACGCATCACCTGTGGATCTTTCCAAACCGCGACCCGGTGCCCTGAGCCTCCCGAGGCCCTCGGGGTGTGTGTTACGCTCTTCACCCACTCCCTGTCCCGGGCTTACCTCACCACCTCTGCTGAGGGGCGCCCTCTCCGTAGCTGCCGAGAGTCTGGGCCTCTGCTCACACCTGCTCGGCCTGGTGGGGTTCTCCAGGGCTGGGACGGCCCCACATGCATATCAGCGCTTCCAGAAGCTTCCATCTCTCTTCTGGAATTGGGGACTGACTTGCTGGGCCCTCACTCTAGGGCTGAGCCGCAGATTCCCCATCCTCATCACCCTGCTTTCTAGGTCCCCGTGGCGTGACTGTCCCCAGTTACAGAAATCAGACTTCACAGTAGCAGCTTAGGGGGTGTGCACCCGCCCGAGTCCCCGTCAGCCCCCGTCCATCCGTCTGTCTGTCTGCACTTCCCCGTTTCAGCCTGGCTCCTGCCTCAGGGTGCTGGCGGCCTCAGGCTGTTCCATTGAAAACTCTCCCTGTGCTCGCCTCTGGAGTCTGCTCCCTCCTGCTGCTGTGGGACTGTGCTCTGTGTGTTGGCAGGGATTTCAGGGGCTGAGCACAGGGAGGACCTTTCCAAAGGCATCGACACGGCCAGTTAGCAGGAGGGGCACATGCAGATTCAAAATAAAGTAGAATGTATCAATTAGATAAGTGTAGAGCTGCTGGAAGAAACTAGAAGATCCCTTTATACCTAGAACACTATACATCTATTTTCTCAGCTCAGGGGTCTGTTACCACTCTGAAGAGTACAGGAAATAAATTAATACTCAAATGTCACTTAGAAAAAGTCAGTAGCCAGTGTGAAAAAATTCTAACACATTCTCTCAGATGCAGCAGGGAGTGTGGCTCCGAGCACCGGCTCCCCGGCCACCGTGGCCCCTGGGGCTCCCCACATCGGCTCAGTCCAGTCCACGGCGTCCTGCGTAGCTTTTCCTTCACTTTCTCGGTGGCTTAGTTCCATCATCTGCAAAATAACAACAATAGTATTTACCGCCCTGGAATTCTGGAAGAATTAAGCACCTCTGTGTGCCTGGAACAGAGACTGCGCTGAACACCTGTCACTCTCTGCTCACTGCCCCCCTCAGACCCCTGACCCGGCTGCCCCCTGAACTCTCTGCCGTCTTCTCAGCAGACAGCCTGCCTCCTCACTCGCAGACTAATCGGCCAGGCACCTTGGTGACTGGTCCAGGCCTCCCACCCTTCCCAGGTGAGGGGCTCTGCCTGGTCCACGTGAGGGGCTCTGCCTGGTCTAGGTGAGGGGCCGCCTGCTCTAGGTAAGGGGCTCCTCCTGGTCCAGGTTAAGGGGCTCTTCCTGGTCCAGGTGAGGGGCCGCCTGGTCAAGATGAGGGGCTCCTCCTGGTCCAGGTGAGGGGCTCCCCCTGAGCTGAGTTTCGTCACCGAGGCTTTGCCTGCAGTTCGGCTCCGTCGGGCCCGTATCTGTTTTCTCTACGTCCCACCCCACAGACAGATGCTCCTCCATGGCTGCAGGTCTGACCAAAGCTATTCTCCACGTTTCCTTCTCTGGACTCAGCACAGCCCCCTGAGCGCGTGGGGACCGCGTGTCTCTTCGTCTCAGGCTCCCAGGAGGATGAGGTGCAGCTTCTCTGCAGGACACCCCACGTCTTTCCAGTGTGTTCCTGACAGGCCTGCGATGCTTTTGTCGTCATAACTCTCAAAAGTCACACCACTAACTTAGTGAAAATCTGCCCAGCTCTCACCATGTGTCTTTAGGGATTAACAGAAATTCTTTGTTGCTTACCTGTGCATCAGTTCAGTGCAGTTCAGTTGCTCAGTCGTGTCCGACTCTTTGCGACCCCAGGAATCACAGCACTCCAGGCCTCCTTATCTATCACCAACTCCCGGAGTTCACCCAAACTCATGTCCATCAAGTCAGTGATGCCATCCAGCCATCTCATCCTCTGTCGTCCCCTTCTCCTCCTGCCCCCAATCCCTCCCAGCATCAAGGGTCTTTTGAGTCAACTCTTCACATGAGGTGGCCAAAGTATTGGAGTTTCAGCTTCAGCATCAGTCCTTCCAATGAGCACCCAGGACTGATCTCCTTTAAGATGGACTGGTTGGGTCTCCTTGTATAACAGATAGCGAAATTGATACAGAACAAGAAAAACAGCCTGCATTTCAGCTAGCAATGAAATGGGGACAGCTGCAGACCTGGGTTGGGGCAGCCTTCACCTCCCACTGTAACAGTGGGCTGGCCGCCGGCGTGTTCCTGCGCCGGGCCCCCGATCTCGGGCCTGTGTGCCTGGCGGCAACGGATGGGCAAGCCTGAGACGCTTAGTCCCGGGTCTTCCTGTCGGGGGCGTTACTTCCGGGGTCTTCCTGTCGGGGGTGTTACTTGCTTGAAAATATCCTTCATTTGCTTTGGTAGAGTCAATTCAGGCGATGCCAACTTTCTGGGAACAAAACATTAGTTTTAACGTTGGTTTTAAACACTCAGCTGCCATCTTTATTAGACAGTAACAGATTAGTGAAATGAGGGCTACCAGCTTAGCAGGTTTTATCCCCCTAGTTTCCTAAACAGCAGTGAGTGGTGTCGAGTAGCGTCTTCTAAGAGATGCTTCTAAGAGCCCGGGCGGCGGCGGGGGAGAAGCCCGAGGGAAGGGCACACGCAGGACGTGCAGCTTAGAGCAGCGATGGAAGCAACGCTGGAGTCACTCAAGCATTTCATTTTGACCAAAACTGTCTTCTCCTGAAGTAAGAAAACAGGGAAAATAATTTAGGATAATTTTGTATTAAAAATGCTTAATAGAAGAAGGTGATTATACTTAGAGTATTGAAATCTTTAGAAAATCCTGCCCACCAGAAGCGCCCTATCATGAATGATACAAAGTCAAGGCCTTGCTGCCCGTGGGTGCCCATTCTCAGAAACGGGAGGCCGGTGGGCAGGTTCTGTTCCGAGCGAATCTTTCTCTACTCGCGAGACAAGTCGTTCCTTTCAGATGTGCCTGGCGACTGTCATGTATTTTCACAAAGAAACACAAAAATCTTTGATAACTGGAAGAGTGTGCATCTATTCACAGCCGCATGCCGATAGAACCCAAAATACCCACGGTATCAACTTGATTAAGAAAGTGGAGCAGAAGCAAAACAACTTTAAACAAAATCATTTGACGCAGGAAGTCCCAGCTCGCGAGGCCTCTAATCAGTCTCCTGATTGAGCTTCTGCGCCGAGGCTCCAAGCTGCAACAGGAGCCAATGTTAGACGTGGCAGCTGCTCCCACGACGCTCCATTCACGGGAAACCACGCTGATTGTCGCTCTCAATAACTGTGAGATCACTGTGGAACCAGCTGGAAAAAAATAGCAAATGGAAATTTAGAAAAACTACAGTAGCTATGGTGTGCACTTTGGAGAAACTGTATACTATAACTAGAAATTTCACTATACCTATTAATAAGCCAAAAGCTAGCGATGCAAGCATAGCTTTTAACAGACATTTAAATACTGAAAGCTGGATTACCTCTTTGTTTTCTATTCTTTTAACTTCTTGAAACACTTTTTGGAAACTATCCATGCTTCTTATAAAAAAGAAAGAAAATTAGAGTTTCTAGAAATCAAGTTTGAAATAGGACAAATGGGGTAATTAAAGACAGAGAAGAGAGTAGTTTTGATGTGGACTCATCACATGGAAAAATGATAATTATGTGCGGACATGACAAGATGGTTAGCTTGACTGTCATAACCATCTCACTGGGCATATCAAGTCTTCATACTGTACACCTTAAATACACACAATTTTCATTTAGAAACATACAAATATATTTTTTTAAAGTAAAGAAGAGTGACCGTGTCAGAGAAAGACGGATCATATCTTACCTTAAACAATTCACTTTTCTTGTGGCCAGATTCATTTTCTAAATAGGGAAGATTTCACTCAGTAAATATATCAGCCATAGAATAAACATAGAGCAAAACCATCTGTTTCTTACAGAGAATTCACTAAAACACGTTTTGCATACGGTGCCCACTGATCATTAGTTTGGTACCATGCCAATAAGGAGCACAGACATGACTTTGCCAACTAAGGTCCAACTAGTCAAGGCTATGGTTTTTCCAGTGGTCGTGTATGGATGTGAGAGTTGGACCTTAAGAAAGCTGAGCACCAAAGAATTGATGCTTCTGAACTGTGGTGTTGGAGAAGACTCTTGAGAGTCCCTTGGACTGCAAGGACATCCAACCAGTCCATTCTAAAGGAGATCAGTCTTGGGTGTTCATTGGAAGGACTGATGTTGAAGCTGAAACTCCAGTACTTTGGCCACCTGATGTGATGAGCTGACTCATTGGAAAAGACCCTGAATGCTGGGAAAGATTGAGGGCAGAAGGAGAAGGGGATGACAGAGGATGAGATGGCTGGATGGCATCACCGACTAGATGGACGTGAGTTTGAGCAAGCTCCGGGAGTTGGTGAAGGACAGGAGGCCTGGCATGCTGTGATCCATGGGGCCACAGAGTCGGACCTGACTGAGTGACTGAACAACAGTAACCGTACTAGCATGAAGCTGACACAGTGTTATTAGCATCAGGCAGGGCTCTCCAGAGAAACAGAATCCATAGGGTATATACACACACCTATGTGTGTACACATGTGTGCACACATATGTAAATGCATGTATAGGATTTGTGGTATGAGTCTGAGTATCCCCAGGTATTCAGTCTGCAGGCCTGAGAACCAGGAGAGTTGTGTTGGCTGCTGCCCAAACCTGGAGCCAGAGAAGACCAAGTTGCAGCTCAGAGAGCATCGGGCCTCAGCACAGCATATCCTCACTTGCGTCAGGTGCCCACGAGGCTGGGGGATGCCCCCTGCACAGCGAACGGCAGCGTGCTCTACGCGGTCTACTGACTACACCCTCCCAGATGCACCCAAGTACTATTGGCCAAGTATCTTGGTGCCCTGGAGCCTGGTCAAGTTGACACATAAATATTAACTGTCACAGTCAACACGTAAGTTGGTACCTTCAACCGAAATTGCTAATAAGTCATTTCCTAAGTTTTCCAAGACTGCCACTCTCTGCTCCCTCACCCAGGCTGCTGTCCACTGACTGCCCTGACTTCTGGCAACACAGGCCACAGCAGGAGTCAAGGCACAGCTCCAGAGATGTGGCCGGTCAGGCCGAGACCCTGCACCGGGCGCGGGTGCCCTCCCAGGAGGCAGAGGCTGGGAGGAGGAGCCGCTGGCCTGCAGACGGTGCACCCTGGCTGCTCAAAGCTGGGGAGCTCCTCCCACCTCCAGTTTCGCCCTTGCGTTGGGGTCTTAGTAAGATGACCCCGGGGTTCCTTAAAACCACTATTTTAGTTATTGTCTTTCTCATTACAGTCCTGAATCAGGATCTTCTGTTATCTACATGGAAGGTCTTTTTCTCCCAGAGGGGCCTTGATTGACAGGCCATTCTTCTTCATGCTGGAGAATCACCAGGTGTCAGAAATCATATTCTCATTGTTCCAGCAGAGAGTGTGTTCCTCGAAGGCGAGACAGATTCTACTCATCTCCACATGTCCGGCTCTTACACAGGTTCCTGGGAAGTAATGCATGTTTATTACATTTATTACACTTACTACAAGTAATACATGTTTATTCCATATATTAATATAAATATAACATTTATATTGAGTTAATATGTGCTCCTTTGTCATTGAAGCATTTTATATGTTCAGTTTTTTCTAAAAAGATATAAAATTTGTATTCATTGCAAATTAAATGTCAATATTTTCATAGAAGGTACATACTTTTGTATTTCTTGGAGGAGTATCTACAAGAGAGTCATGAAGAAGAATATTTGAAATGGATAATCTGGCTTCTACAGATGTGGGAAGGACTGCTCAGGAGAGAATGAGTCCAGCTTTTATCCTCTTCATTATTATTAGACTCAAAAGTCAGATCACTATGTAAAGATGCTTCTAGACGTTTGGGGCTTCCCTGGTGATCCGGTGGCTAAGACTCCACCTTTGCGCTTCTCTGGCGGCTCAGATGGTAAAGAGCCTGCCTGCAGAAGAAGGAATCTGCTGAGTAGAACTGTCTAGAGCCTACCTGCAGGGCAGGAGGCCTGGATTTGATCCCCAGATGGGGAAGATCCCCTGGAGGAGGAAATGGCAATCCACTCCAGTATTCTTGCCCAGGAAATCCCATGGGCAGAGGAGGCTGATGGGCTACAGTCCATGAGGTCACAGAGAGTCAGCCACAACTGGGTAACTTAGATGAGGAATGTTTGGCAATATTAAGACTGTCCCTGTAGGTTAAAACAAACAAACCGAAACACAGTGAATTACGTGAAAATGGTTACGATCTTTCAGTTCAGTTCAGTCGCTCAGTCGTGTCCGACTCTACAACCCCACAGACTGCAGTACACTAGGCCTCCCTGTCCATCACCAACTCCCGGAGTTTACTCAAACTCATGTCCATTTAGTTGGTGATGCATCCAACCATCTCATCCTCTGTCATCCCCTTCTCCTCCCGCCTTCAATCTTTCCCAGCATCAGGGTCTNATGTCCAACTCTTTGTGACCCCATGGACTGCAGCACGCCAGGCCTCCCTGTCCATCACCAACTCCCAGGTTTACTCAAACTCGGTCCACTGAGTCAGTGATGCCATCCAACCATCTCATCCTCTGTCATCCCCTTCTCCTCCCGCCTTCAATCTTTCCCAGCATCAGGGTCTTTTCCAATGAGTCAGTTCTTCACATCAGGTGGCCAAAGTATTGGAGTTTCAGCTTCAGTATCAGTCCTTCCAATGAATATTCAGGACTGATTTCCTTTAGGATGGACTGGTTGGATCTCCATGCAGTCCAAGGACTGAACCTGCCTAATGAGGCTTAAAAGCAATGCTCGTAAGTTTCAACCTGTTTACAAGTAACTCAGTGGCATCCAAGACTAAAGACCAGGAAATGTTAATGAAAATACAAAAATATCTGATACTAGTATTCACCATGTCTGGTATCCAGTAAAAAATGACAGTTACGCAATGTGTGGATGTAAAGGAAGACCCCTCCCATTTATCTTCTCTAGTCTCAGTACTTTACTCACAGAATACTTCACTTCTGATATTCTGTCTTCCAAAAGTGTTGAGTTTCCTCTCCCAAGCAAGAAGTTTCCCCTTCCACAGCTGGGTGTCCTATGAACAACTAAGTACAACACTGTCTACCTGAAGATAGTGTCAGATCTCACAACTTACAGGCTCAGTTCCACAAGACTGCACCTGCCCAACTTCAGATGTTAATCTCAAGTCCAGGTTGTTATTTGTATTTCTGACCAATTGCTGTAATCAGAGGTTCCCAAGACACCTTCCGGGGTCCAATTAATTTCCTAGAGCAGCTTGTAGAACTCAGAAAAACATTTTACTTACTGGATTACTGGTTTATTATGAAAGTCTATAACTCAGGATTAGCCAGATAGAAGAGATAAAAGGTGAAGAAATGTTTGGAGCTTCTATGCTGTTTCTTGCGCATCACTCACCAGTCACCTCCATGTTTACCAAACCAGGAACTCTCCAACTCCATCCTTTTGAATTTTTATGAAGGCTTCATATAGAAGCATTGCTGATTAAATCATCAACCATTGGTGACTGAACTCAGCCTTCATCCCTTCTCACCTCCTTGGACTCTGGGATATGAAGCTGAACGTTCTAATCCATTAATTACAGGGTTGGTTCCCTTTTCCAAGGGCAGGCTTTCCATGATTCAACTTTTTAACATAAATTCAGGTATGGTTGAAAGAAGCTTGTTATAAATAATAAAAGATACATTTACCTCATTCTTATCACTTAGGAAATCTCAAGGGTTTTAGGAGCCGTATACCAGAACAGGAATAAAGATAGGGATTGCATTGAATCTATAGATTGCTTTGGGTAGTATACTCATTTTCACTATATTGATTTTTCC
>SJYV01023539.1:463202-475669 GCA_006410875.1 Neotragus pygmaeus | reverse complement strand
ACAAGGGTGCCCACTTTCACCGCTACTATTCAACATAGTTCTGGAAGTTTTGGCCACAGCAATCAGGGCTGATATTGTTTTTTGCTTTGAATTTTTACTTTGATTCTATTTATCCCTCATAAAATTAGAATTTTACCCTACTATATTTTAATGCTTGACAACAAACTACCACACAAGTATACTCATCTCAAAATATGCAAGCAAAGTAAGGCTTAAAATTCTCCAAGCCAGACTTCAACAGTATGTGAACCATGAACTTATAGATGTTCAAGTTGGATTTAGAAAAGGCAGAGGAACCAGAGATGAAATTGCCGACATCTGCTGGATCATCAAAAAAGCAAGAAAGTTTCAGAAAAATATCTACTTCTGACTACGCCAAAGCCTCTGACTATGTGGATCACAATAAACTGTGGAAAATTCTGAAACAGATGGGAGTACTGGAAAAACTGACCTGCCTCTTGAGAAATCTGTATGCAGATCAAAAAGCAACATTTAGAACTGGACATGGAACAACAGACTGGTTCCAAAATCAGGAAAGGAATACGTCAAGGCTGTATATTGTCATCCTACTTATTTAACTTATATATGCAGAGTATATCATGCAAAATGCTGGGCTGGATGAAGCACAAGCTGGAATCAAGACTGCCAGAAGAAATATCAATAACCTCATATATGTAGATGATACCACCCTTATGGCAGAAAATGAAGAAGAACTAAAGAGCCTTTTGATGAAAGTGAAAGAGGAGAGTGGAAACGTTGGCTTAAAACTCAGTATTCTGAAAACGAAGATCATGGCATCTGGTCCCATCACTTCATGGCAAATAGATGGGGAAACAATGGAAACAGTGAGTGAGATACTATTTTTTTTTAGGGGGGAGGAGCTCCAAAATCACTGCAGATGGTGACTGAAAAAATGAAATTAAAAGACGTTTGCTCCTTAGAAGAAAAATTATGACCAACCTAGACAGCATACTAAAAAGCAGAGAGATTACTTTGCTGACAAAGGTCCATTTAGTCAAACTATGTTGTCATGTATGGATGTGAGAGTCAGACCATGAAAAAAGCTAAGCACCAAAGAATTGATGCTTTTGAACAGTGGCATTGGAAAAGACTCCTGAGAGTCTCTTGGATTGCAAGGAGATCCAACCTGTCTATCCTCAAGGAAATCAGTCCTGAATATTCATTGGAAGGACTGATGCTGAAGTTGAGACACCAATCCTTTGGCTACCTGAGGCTAAGAACTGACTCATTTGAAAAGACCCTGATGCTGGGTAAGATTGAAGGCGGGAAGAGAAGGGGATGACAGAGGATGAGATGGTTGGAAGGCATCACAGACTCGATGGACATGAGTTTGAGTAAGCTCAAAGACTGGTGATGGACAGGGAGGCCTGGCATGCTGCAGTCCATGCGGTCACAAAGAGTCAGACACGACTGAACATTTTATTGATGCTCTTGTAATTATCTGATGCAAACAGCTGACTCACTGGAAAAGTCCCTGATGCTAGAAAAGATGGAAGGCAGGAGAAGAGGGCAACAGAGGACAAGATGGTTGGATGGCCTCACTGATTCAATGGACATGAACTTGGGCAAACTCTGGGAAATGATGAGTGACAGATAAGCCTGGTGTGTTGCAGTCCATGGGGTCACGAAGAGTCAAACATGACTTGGTGATTGAATAACAGTTGTCCAGTCACCCAGTCACATCCAACTTTTAAAAATTACCTGTACCTACATATATATAAATATGTATATAAACTTTAATTTTCTCTGATCATAAAGCCCTACACGTTGTGGAGGGGAGAGAGAGGAAGGAGGAAACAAATGAATGTATTTCCTTCTGGAATATAACTCAACATTATAAAAGCCCACAGATTCATAGTTAGCAGCAAAAAACTGAAAGCTTTTCCTCTAAGACTGAGAAGAAGATAAGGGCAACTACCACTTTTAATCAACATAATACTAGAAGTCCTATCCATAATAAAAATGAAAAAGTCAAGAAAAGTGAAAATCATGAAAACCAGGAAGGAAAAAGTCAAACTGTTGGCATATGACATAATCTCTTCAATAAATGTGCTGAGAAACCTAGATATCCATGTGCAGATGGTACATCTTACACCACACACAAAACTCAACTAAAAATGGATGAAAGACTTATAAACAACACATAAAATCATAAAACTTCTAAAAGAAAACATAAGGGAAAGTCTCCTTGACATTAGTCTACGCAATGACTTCTTAGATATGACACTAAAAGCATAAGCTGCAAAAAAGCAAAAATAGCTGAGGAGGACTGCATCAAACTAAAAGTATCTGCACAGCAAAGGAAATAATCAACAGACTGAAAAGGCAATCTATGCAATGGGAGGAAATATTTGCAAACTGTATCTCTGATAATGAGGCCATATCCAAAATATAAAGAATTTGTATAACTCAACGGCAAAAGGAAAAAACCTGATCAGAAAATAGGCAAAGAACAGAAATCGATATTTCTCCAAAGAAGATACACAAATGGCTAACAGATACATGAAAAGAAGTTCAACATCAGTAATCAGGAAAATGCAAATCAAAACCACAATGTGATGTCACATTACACGTGTAAGGATGGCTATTATCTAAATAACAAAAGAAAACAAGTGACTGTAAGGATGTGAAAAAGCTGGAACCCTCCTACCACTGTTCATATGTAAAAAATGATATAGTTGTTATGGAGAACATTACTGAAGTTTGTCAAAAATTAATAGTAGATCTACCAAATGATCCAGCAATCCCAGTTCTGAGTATATACTCAGGGATATAAAATCTCCATCTTAAAGAGATATTTGTACTCCTCTGTTCATTGCATTGGAAGAATTGATGCTGAAGCTCCAGTACTTTTGGACACCTGATGTGAAGGGCTGACTCACTGAAAAAGACCCTGATGCTGGGAAAGATTGAGGACAGGAGGAGAAGGACATAACTCAAAAGGACATGAGCCTGAGCAAACTCTGGGAGATAGTGAAGGACAGGGAAGCCTGGCATGCTACAGTCCATGGGGTTGCAAAGAGTCAGACACAACTTAGTGACTGAACTAATGCATGATTATTGCAGTATTATTCACAGTAGCCAACATAGGGAAACAAGTATCCATCTATAGAAAGAATATGTGTTATTCATACAACAAAATATTACACAGCCTTACAAAAGAAGGAAGTCCTGTCATTTGCAATAGCATGGAAATACTGAATGCTTGGAAGACATTACGTTAAGTGAAATAAGCCAGACACAAAAAGACAAATACTGTATGATCTCACTTATATGTGGAATCTTAAACAAAAAATCTAACTCATAATGACAGAGTAGAATGTTGGTTACTAACAGCCTGGGAGGTGGAGAAAAAGGAAAGATACTGATCAAAGGGTATGAATTTTGAGTTATGAAATGTTCAAGTACAGCATGGTGACTAATAATAATGTGTATACTTGAAATTTCTTAAGACTAGATCAAGGGTTCTCATCACACTAACACACAAAGGTGACCATGGGAGGTGATGAATATGTGAAATGATTACCACAGTCAGGTCAATTTAAAATGTCTGCACATAGCGAGCATCACATTGGATACCTTAAATACATACAAAATTTGTTAAAAATAAAAATCAAAGTAAAATTTCTTCTAAATTTAGTTTATTACAATTACTATTCAAGTGATCCAAAAGTATGACAAATGAATATTAATAAATATGAAAAGTAAAAATATTCATTAGAAATGCATGTCTTAATGAAATGGATAGAGCTATTATTCCTATTATTTCATGTATATACAAATGATTGTAGCTTAATTCTACACTGAGACAGTTCAACATCAATTTTAACCCATTTTCCTTCTTTCCTACAAATTCTAAGAAAATACGTAGATGGGGCATTATTACAGCACTATCAATTTGTTCCTTTCATATCTGAATGTACAAAAATACAGTGATTGATAAGCAAAAACTATTTTTTCAAACATCCAGCAGTTTAAAACTTGAATAAATCCATCAACTTTGTTGAAAGCAGAGAAATAGAAGACATCTAATTTGCAGTAGGATTTATTATATCATTGGTCAACTGTTTTCTCAAAACTACCAGGAACATTAATTTTTTTTTTTTTTTCTTTTTGAACGGTGATGTGGAGGTTTTCCACTCTAGGAAAAACATCATGGTAAGATTCAAGTTGGATGAGAGGTGAACCTTTCTTTTGTAAAGTTAAAGAAAGAAGTCTGAAAAGTGGGTTGAGAGAGAACTTGCACTTAGCAGGCTCTTCCCTGAAAGAAGGGCTCCAGGGAACAGTATTTATGAACTAGAAGAATCATATAACAATTCTATTAAAGCTGAACCTGTGCCTCTGTATCCCTTGGCAAGTCCTCTTGTTTACCCAAGTGGTCCCTCATCTCAGGGTAGCCAGGGTAACAAAGATCTGAAAGTGCTTTTGAATTCCAGCCTCAATATGGCACACAGAAGCAGAAGAACTGGTCCTTTAAAGGGAATATGTTTCCCAAGGAACTTCTGGATAAATGGGAGCTTAGGGTGTGAGAATCAGGACTGGATATCCTGTTAATCTGGATAGGTGCCAGCTCAAAAGTCTTACTTTGATACCTACTGAGAGACTGTATAATCTAAATAGTAGAAAAAACATTTTAATTAGATTACAGACCACAAATGGGCCATATTACCTGTGGCTGGTGCTAAACAAGAACCAGGAGGTATCATATACAGCCTTTGTATTCAAGGAATTTCCATTTTATTAAAGGTAAAGTGGAAGTCACTCAGTAATCTCCAACTCTTTGCAACCCCATGGACTGCAGCCCCGCCCCAGGCTCCTCTGTCCATGGGATTCTCCATACAAGAATACTGGAGTGGGTAGCCATTCCCTTCTTCAGGGGATCTTCCTGATCCAGGGATCAAACCCAGGTCTCCAATTTACTGTGCTGGCCTAAAAGTTTGTTTGGGTTTTTTCATTAACATCTTATGGAGAAATCTGAATGAAATTTTGTTGTTGACCAGTCACTAAGTTGTATCTGATTCTTGATCCCATGGACTGCAGCATGCCAGGCTGCTCTATTCTCTACTAATTTCCGAGTTTGCTCAGATTCATGTCCATTGAGTTGGTGATGCTATCTAACCATCTCATCCACTGCCACTCTCTTCTCCCTTCAGGCCAACCCAATATGTGAGCCATCTACTGAGAAAACTAGATTTAAGCAGGAAGAGGATTTGTGGGTAACATTATTAAAGCAGTGGCTCAGGGGAAGAGGAAAGAAGGTGGCTACAGGATGCATTATTCTAGAAAGGAAGAGTGTGAGGTCAGAAGCTCTGGGCAGCAGGGGGTGTATCTCCAAGGAACTGCACCAAAGGAAAGTTAAATGTGGACATTTTCCATGACAGAAGGCATCTGCTCACCAAGAAAGGACCACAGAGAGCACTTATATATTAATACAATGGCATTTTGCCCCTTCACCTCTTCCCTCCTCCAGCCTACCCAAAACTGGTAGAAAAGAACANAAAGGAAAGTTAAATGTGGACATTTTCCATGACAGAAGGCATCTGCTCACCAAGAGAGGACCACAGAGAGCACTTATATATTAATACAATGGCATTTTGCCCCTTCACCTCTTCCCTCCTCCAGCCTACCCAAAACTGGTAGAAAAGAACATACGAGCAGGCAAAAAGAAAATGCAAGTGAGGAACAGACAATAGTACCCTTTCCCCAGGACAGGTTTCTGGGCATGCTGGGAGGAAAGAAAGGAAAAGAATGTGAAAGTGAAAGCGTCAGTCATTCAGTCGTGTCTGACTCTTGTGCTGTAGCCCACCAGGTTCCTCTGTGAATGGAATTCTCCAGGCAAGAATACTGGAGTGGGTAGCCATTTACTTCTCCAGGTGATCTTTCTGACCCAGGGATTGAACCCGGGTCCCTGCATTGCAGGCAGATGCTTTACCATCTGAGCCACCAGGGAAGCCCCCAGGGAAGCCCCCAAGGGAAATCTTACCCTTTTGAAATGGGTACGTTTTGATTTAAAGTGATAGGAAAATTTGAATATAAACATGTTATTTGACACCTGAAAAGTGGTTCAGAGTGTAAAGCATCTGCTAGCAAGCAGGAGACCCAGGTTTCATCTCTGGGTTGGCAAGATCCCCTGGAGAAGGAAATGGCCACCCACTCCAGTATTCTTGCCTGGAATATTCCATGGACAGAGGAGCCTGGCGGGATACAACCCATGGGGTCACAAAAAGCTGGACACAATCAAGGAACTAACACTTTCACTTTCAAACATGTGATTGGATACCTGAAAATGGGCAGCAAAGCTTTGGTTTTTGCTAAGATCTCTCCCACTAGAACAGGAGGGTATTTCTGGAGCACATCTGAGAGCAGGACCATGAGAGAAGTTGTTTGCTACTTACACTCTGTGAAATGTTTTCCACTCAATAAATTGGCTACATAGATCAAATAATGGTGAAAACAGCTCCAAAACATTGCTCTGGAAGAAAGTCAAGGATTATAAGGGGATGTCAGGGGTTTTCCTGAGAGTTCAGTTTGTAAAGAATCTGCCTGCAATGCAGGAGACCCCAGTTCGATTCCTGGGTCAGAAAGATCCTCTGGAGAAGGGATAGGCTACCCACTCCAGTATTCTTGGGCTTTCCTTGTGGTTCAGCTGGTAAAAAAAATCCACTTGCAATGCAGGAGACCTGGGTTCGATCCCTGGGTTGGGAAGATTCTCTGGAGAAGGGAAAGACTACTCACTCCAGTATTCTGGCCTACAGAATTCCACAGACTGTGTAGTCCATGGGGTCGCAGAGAGTTGGACATGACAGAGAAATTTTCACTTTCTTTTCATTTTACTTACAAACTGTAAATCCCTCCTCAAGATGTTAAGACTCACAGATACACACTTTCTCCTGAGCTCTCTCAAAGCTGTTTTCCATTAGCGCTTTTCAGCAAGCATCTGGAATCTTAATCCATCACGCTTTCCTTCTAATCCAGATGCCACCAATGATCAGGATCCACACATTAGCTTCTTTCACTTCCAAATAACCGCTCAATGAATGCAATTTCTGTATTTGGCCAATGTCTGTCTCTTTAGGCTTCATTTTCTTCTGCACCAGTAGCATGAGTTTTACAAAAATGCTATTTCTGGCAAATTTATTTAAGAGGAGAGAATATTGTATTTTTAAAGATGAAAATGAGAAAAATGAAATGTGTGTGGTTTGTGTTTTCCTTTTGATGCATTAAGAATAGGCATACTTTTGACAGACGATTTTAAAATGTAGTATATTCTATTTTTGAAAGCAAGAGTAGCTGGATAGTGAATAATACTTCAAAACTAATTTTGGCCTTAGTAGATACTAAAATGAAAACAACTATGGTTTTTTGAAAAAATATTTCTCTTGGTTTATTTTTATTTAATCTCTCTTAAAGATGTCCCAGTAGCTTGTTATTCTGTTATGCTTCTCATAAGTGGCAATAATCTTTCAATAGTTTGACAGATTATTATAATTCTGGTTCAGAATTTAAAGTTTCCAGAAGCAAGTACTGAAGTCTGCGTTTCCCATCATTTCCATGAGGTAGAAGAATGTTCTGTTCCAATAAGCATAAATATATTTGTCCAATGACACATCTCAATAGCTTTTCTTACTGTTCCTTTCTTTTCTATTTTATTATTTGCCTTGATGGGGGTCAGGGACAGAGACCTATTAACCTTCAAATGTCTTTAATAAGACAGCACCACTGGATGAGAGAGAGAGAGGGTATTGCAAAAAACAGCGCTGCTTCCCAGGATCTTTTCTGTGTGTGGCAAGAGCATTTAACATGAGATCTACCCTCTTAAAGAACTTTTAGGAGAACAATAGAGTATTGTTAACTATGGGCACAACTACAGACAGCAAACCCTAGAATTTTAGTCATCTTGTGTATTTGAAACATTATACTGCTTGCACTGGAGAAGGAAATGGCCACCCACTCCAGTACTCTTGCTTGGAGAATCCCACAGACAGAGGAGCCTGGTGGGCTACAATCCACGGGGTCACAAAGAGGTGGACACGACTGAAGTGACTTAGCATGCACTCCTTGAAAAGTAACTTTCCATTCCCAGCTCCCAGCAGTTCCTGATTTGTTTTTATCATGTAAGAAACGAGGCGCCGGTCTATGTTCGATGCAGGATGCAGGATGCTTGGGGCTGGTGCATGGGGATGATCCAGAGAGATGTTGTAGGGTGGGAGGTGGGAGGGGGATTCAGGATTGGGAGCTCGTGTACACCAGTGGTGGATTCATGTCGATCTATGGCAAAGCCAATAGAGTATTGTAAAGTAAAATAAAGTAAAAAATAAATAAAATGAATTTCCTTGCATTTATTTCCCCAGAACCAAGATCTACCTTGGCCTTCCATAGGGTATCATTAGCTCTTATGTTTTAGGCACTCGAAGAATGCTCATTGTCTGTAGGGAAAGTGTGTAAGTGTGTTATCAAGAGATTGGTGACCACTACATGACAACAAGTCACGCCCTGTCCCTTCCAGCATCAGCCTGTTGTCTGACTATCCCTCTGCTTCCATTCAGATGGCATCATTAAGTGTATGGGCTAAAAATGAAATGTCTCAAAATGGTAAAAAGCTATAAAAGTGGAGCAACATGCTGTACGTTATTAGAGAACTAAACTTTCCCAGGTTCACTGAGAGACTTTCCTCGACTGACGATACCATTTGTCTACATTCCCTCACCTCTATTAAAAAAGAAAACAAAGGTAAAAATAAAGCTTCAGTAGATGACTACCCCTCTTCATGAATCAAACTTGTCTATAAACATTGTTTTTGTTAGATTCCAGGTTCCATATTCTAAGTTATGTACCCACCTCACACATTGTTTTCTACCTAACTGCTGGCAGGGAATCTGAATTATAGGAATGAAATAGGCAATGGATAGAAATCTTGATTACATTTATTGGAAATATGGACTAAATAAGGCACTTTACTATCAGACAGAAGGATGAATAGATCTCCAGCAAAGCACAAATTGTTGAAACAGTAACGTTTAGAAAACATGTCTTGAGGCACAATTCACTATGATGATGGAGGAGAGAATCCCTTTCTTGTTCAGTAAGATGAATTCAAGATAAAAGTATCCACATTGCTGAAAAGTTGCAGTTGGTCAGCATTTAGGAGATACATTTTTAAAGAAATTTGTGCTGGGAACAATAATAAACACATCCTTTAGTTCTTACAAATAAACTCAGAATTCATGAGGAAATGCACGTAAGATATTTCAGCCAAATTTCCCTGTGGTAAGAGTAATAAAAGGGACTGTCTGTGCATTAAGTCGCTTTAGTCGTGTCTAACTCTGCAACCCTGTGGACCATAGCCCACCAGGCTCGTCTGTCCATGGGACTCTCCAGGGAGGAATACTGGAGTGGGCTGCTATTTCCTCCTCCAGGAGATCTTCCTGACCCAGGGACCAAACCTGGTCTCTTAAATCTCCTGCATTGACAGGTTGGATGTTTACCACTAATGCCACCTGGGAAGCCCCCAAGAAAATAGTATTGGAAGCTTACTGTAATATTTTATAACTCACAAATATTTTAATTCATTTATACTGTCCATGTGTAATTTTCCTAGTATAGCATCTCTTTATGAATACATTCTGAATTTATCAGAAATTAAATGGGAAGCATTTTTTGAAAATTTTACTATTTGTGGCACAAGTAATTGTTAAAATAACTACATAAAAATTAACTCATTTCATTGAACAAATATTTAAGTATCAATTAAATACACTTTGTAGAGATTATGCCAAGTGAAAAAAAAGCCAGATACAAAAGACTACATTTTGCATATCATTTATATGAAATGTCCAGAAAAAAATTATAGTGCTTAAAAGTATATGAGTGGTTTCCTGGAACTGAGTAAGACTGCAAATGGGAATGAAGCAATTTTGTGAAACAATGTGTTCTGAAACTGAATTGTGATGATAGCACAAGTGTAAAATTTATTAAAAATCATCTAAATTTCAATAAAATAATTTTATGCTATATAAATTATATATCAGCAAAACTTGGAAAAAAAAAAAAGATTCTTTAAAAACATCATGGTATTGAGCTTCTAAGGGCCTTTGCACTCCCTTAAGAACTCATGGAATGCTAGAGTAGGGTAGCGTTTATGAACCCTCCAAATTAATATGTTAATACCCCAATCCCCAATGTGATTGTACTTGGAGGCAGGGCCTCTGGGAGGTAATTGGGCTCAGATGAGGTAAGGTGGGGAGAGACTCATGAAAATATGGCTGTGCTTATAAGAGGATGAAGAGAAATAAGACGGTTCTCTTCACTATGTGAAGACACAACAAGAAGACAGCCATCTGTAAAGCAGGGTTTCACCAAGAACCTAACTCGGCAGGGCTATCATGGTTCATTATGGAATCAGAATTAGTAATCACAAAAGACCTACAAACAAAAATCCAACCCCTGATGGTCTCACTGGTAATTCTACCAACACATAAACGATAATTAATACCAATTCTTCATACCCTTCCAAGAAGTTTTTATGAGGCCAACATAAAACCAGACAGAAGTCACCAAAGAAGGGGTACAACAGACCAATCTCTTATGAACACAGATTTTAAAAATCCTCAGCAAGATACTAGAACACTTAATCCAGTAACAAAAAGAATTACATATCATGACCAAGTGGCAATTACATCAGAAATGCAAGGTTGGTTTAACACCACCAATACCATATAATGCAATGTACCATACTGATAGAATAAAAGGCAAATACCACATGATCATCTCAACAGAAGCAAAGAAGACAACGGACCAAGTCCAACACTCTTTCATGAAAAAAAAAATCCACTCAAACTAGGAATAGAAAAGAGTTTCCTCAAACAGATAAGGAGTACCTATTAAAAAGTCACAGTTAACATTATGTTTAATGATGAAAGACTATGCTTTTCCCCTATCAAGAATACAAGAATGTACATTCTTGCCACTTCTATCTAACATTGTACTGAAGGAGCTAGGGCAATTAGGCAAAAAATTAAATAAAAGACATTCAGATTGGACAGTAAGAAGTAAAAGAATCATTATTTGCAAATGTCATATTAAATAGAGAAAAGTCTAAGAAATCCAGTAAAAATTATTAGAATAAACAAGTTCAATAAGGGTGCATCATATGGAACTAATATATAAAAATCAACTGTATTTCTATTCACTTGCAATAAATAACCCAAAAATGAATTTAAATGAACAATTCCATTAATAATAACATCAAAAAGAATAATATACCAGAAATAAACTTAACCAAAGAAGTAAAAAACATATCTGGAAAACTACAAAACACTATTAAAAGAAATGATAGATTCAGATATGCAAAGACATCCCATGTTTCTCAGTAGGAAGACTCAATATTGTTAAGATGGCAATACTCTCCAAATTGACCCCAGGTTCATTACAAGTCCTATCTGAATCTTAGCTGGTGATATTTACAAAGTTTTTGCAGAAATTGACAGTGATCCTAAAATGAATATGGAAAATCAGAATACCCAAAATAATCCTGAAAAAGAATGTATTTGGAAGACATACACACATGATTTTAAAACTTAAAACAAAACAACGGTAAACAAGATAATGTGGTACTAGCATAAGAATAAACATACAGATGTATCATTGGAATAACTTTGAAATTGAGAGTACATAAATAAACCCATATATCTATGGTCAAATGATTTCCAAAAGGGTACCAAGAATACTGAATGGACAAGTAGTTTCTTCAATAAACGGTGTGGGAAAACCAGACTGTCATACACAAAAGAAGGAAGTTATACACTACATACTATGTACCAAAATTAGCTTACAATGGATCAATGACCTAAATACAAAAGCTGAAATCATGACAGTGTAGCCAAAAAAAACCACAGGAATAAATGTATGTGATCTTGGATTTGGCACTGGATTCTAAGATATGACACCAAAAGCACAAGCAACAAAAACTAGATAAAACTTATGCTTCAAAAGATTTTACCAACAAAGTAAAAAGACGATGCATGAATGGAAGAAAACATTTGCAAATCATATATATATAATATAATATAATATATAAGAATACACAGAAGAACTGTACAAAAGGATCTTCATGACCTAGATAATCACCATGGTGTGATCACTCATCTAGAGCTAGACATCCTGGAATGTGAAGTGAAGTGGGCCTTAGAAAGCATCCCTACAAACAAAGCTAGTGGAGATGATGGAATTCCAGTTGAGCTATTTCAAATCCTAAAAGATGATGCTGTGAAAGTGCTGCACTCAATCTACCAGCACATTTGGAAAACTCAGCAGTGGCCACAGGACTGGAAAAGGTCAGTTTTCATTCCAATCCCAAAGAAAGGCGATGCCAAAGAATGCTCAAACTACCACACAATTGCACTCATCTCACATGCTAGTAAAGTAATGCTCAAAATTCTCCAAGCCAG
>SJYV01023539.1:369979-460065 GCA_006410875.1 Neotragus pygmaeus | reverse complement strand
ATATATATATATATATATATATAAAGGGTCTAGGATCTCAGTGATCAGTGCAAAGAAATAGAGGAAAACAATAGAATGAGAAAGACTAGAGATCTCTTCAAGAAAATTAGAGACACCAAGGGAACATTTCAGGCAAAGATGGGCTCAATAAAGGACGGAAATTGTAGGGACCTAACAGAAGCAGAAGATATTAAGATAAGGTGGCAAGAATACACAAAAGAACTGTGCAAAAATGATCTTCACAACCCAGATAATTACGACAGTGTGATCACTCACCTAGAGCCAGACATCCTGGAATGTGAAGTCAAGTGGACCTTAGGAAGCATCACTATGAAAAAAGCTAGTGGAGGTGATGGAATTCCAGTTGAGCTATTTCTAATCCTAAAAGATGATGCTGTGAATGTGCTGCACTCAATATGCCAGCACATTTGGAAAACATAGCAGTGGCCACAGGACTGGAAAAGGTCAGTGATGATTCCAAACTCTAAGAAAGGCAATGCCAGAGAATGTTCAAACTATTGCACAGTTGCACTCATCTCACACGCTAGCAAAGTAATGTTCAGTATTCTCCAAGCCAGGAGAAGACTCATGAGAGTCCCTTGGACTGCAAGGAGATCCAACTAGTCCATCCTAAAAGAGATCAGTCCTGGGTGTTAATTGGAAGGACTGATGTTAAAGCTGAAACTCCAATATGTTGGTCACCTGATGAGAAGAGCTGACTCATTTGAAAAGACCCTGATACTGGGAAAGATTGAGGGCACAAAGAGAAGGGGATGACAGAGGATGAGATGGTTGGAAGGCATCATCGATTTTACAGACATGGGTTTGGATGGACTCCGGAACTTGGTGACGGTCAGGGAGGCCTGGTATGCTGCAGTTCATGGGGTTACAAAGAGTCGGACACAATTGAGTGACTGAACTGAACTGAGGCTTCAACAGTACGTGAACTGTGAACTTCCAGATGTTCAAGCTGGTTTTAGCAAAGGCAGAGGAACCAGAGATCAAATTACCAACATCCGCTAGATCATCAGAGAAGCAAGAGAGTTCCAGAAAAACATCTATTTCTGCTTTATTGACTATGCCAAAGCCTTTGACTGTGTGGATCACAATAAACTGGAAACATTCTGAAAGAGATGGGAATGCTAGATCACCTGACTTGCCTCTTGAGAAATCTGTATGGAAGTCAAGAAGTAATCTGTATGACATAGAACAACAAACTGGTTGCAAATAGGAAAAGAAGTTGGTCAGGCTGTATATTGTCACTGTTCTTATTTAAATGATATGCAGAGTACACTGTGAGTAACACTGGGCTGGATGAAGCGCAAGCTGGAATCAAGATTGCCAGGAGAAATATCAATAACCTCAGATATGCAGATGACACCACCCTTATGGCAGAAAGTGAAGAAGAACTAAAAAGCCTCTTGATGAAAGTGAAAGAGGACAGTGAAAAAGTTGGTTTAAAGCTCAACATTCAGAAAACTAAGATCAAGGCATCCGGTCTCATCACTTCATGGCAAACAGATTGAGAAACAGTGGCATACTTTATTTTCTTGGGCTCCAAAATCACTGCAGGTGGTGACTGCAGCCATGAAATAAAAAGATGCTTACTCTTTGGAAGAAAAGTTATGACCAACCTAGACAGCAATACTAAAAAGCAGAGACATGACTTTGGCAACAAAAGTCCATCTAGTCAAGGCTATGGTTTTTCCAGTAGTCATGTCTGGATGTGAGAGTTGGACTATAAAGAAAGCTGAGTACCAAAGAATTGATGCTTTTAACTGTGGTGTTAGAGAAGACTCCTGAGAGTCCCTTGGACTGCAAGGAGATCCAACCAGTCCATCCTAAAGGAAATCAGTGCTGAATGTTCACTGGAAGGACTGATGTTGAAGCTGAAACTCCAATACTTTGGCCACCTGATGCAAAGAGCTGACTCATTTGAAAAGACCCTGATGCTGGTAAAGACTGAAGGCAGGAGGAGAAGGGGATGACAGAAGATGAGATGGTTGTATGGCATCATCGAGTCAATGGACATGAGTTTGCTTAAACTCCGGGAGTTGCTGATAGACAGGGAGACCTAGCGTGCTGCAGTCCATGGGGACACGACTAAGCGACTGAACTAACTGAATTGAACTGATGTAGTATATGAACAGCTCTTTCAAGTTAATAACCAAAAGGCAAACAACTCAAAAATAGCCAAGAATTTGAATAAACATTTCTGTCTCTAAAGATGGCTAATACAGGATATGAAAAGACACTCATGATCATTAATCATTCAGTTCAGTTCAGTCCCTCAGTTGTATCTAACTCTTTGTGACCTCATGAATCGCAGCACGCCAGGCCTCCCTGTCCATTACCAACTTCCAGAGTTCACCCAAACTCATGTGCATCGAGTTGGTGATGCCACCCAACCATCTCATCCTCTGTCATCCCCTTCTCCTCCTGCTCCCAATCCCTCCCAGCATCAGGGTCTTTTCCAATGAGTTAACTCTTTGCAGGAGGTAGCCAAAGTATTGGAGTTTCAGCTTCAGCATCAGTCCTTGCAATGAACACCCAGGACTGGTCTCCTTTAGCATGGACTGGTAGGATCTCCTTGCAGTCCAAGGGAGTCACGAGAGTCTTCTCCAACACCACAGTTTAAAAGCATCAATTCTTCAGCTCTCAGCTTTCTTCACCCTCCAACTCTCATCAGAGAAGAGCAAATCAAAACCACAAAGTTCTACTTAATACTTACTATGACCGGTATATATTTACATTTTTAAAAGGCCAAACAACAAGTACTGGTGTGCATATGGAAAAATTTAACTCTTGTACATTGCTGGTGGGAAAGTAAAATCGTACACTGTGAAAAGGCATTTTGATGGATCATCAAAAAGCTGAATGATATATCATTCAGCAATTTCATTCCTAGCTATATACCCAAAAGACCTGAAAACAGGAACTCCAATGGATATCTGTATACCGGATTTACCTGAAGCATTAGCCACAGTAGCCAAAAAGTAGAAACAATGCAAGTGTCATTAGCCTACATGGATAAACTAAATTTGGCATATACATACAATGGAATACCACTCATCCATAAAAAGGAATGAAGTCCTGACACATGCCACAAGATGGATGAACACTGAAAAATATGCTAAGTGAAAGAAGCCTGTCACAAAAGAGCACACATTATATGACTCTATCTACATGAAATGTCCTGAACAGGCAAATCTAGTCAGTAAGTAGTTGGGGCTGAGGTGATTTGAGGTTCATATGTAAAAGTAAAGGGTTTCTTGGGACTACCCTGGTGGTCCAATGGTTAAGACCTCAAGTCTCCACTGCAGGAGGCAGGGGTTCAATCCCTAGTAGGGAAATTGGAAAAGGTCAGTTTTCATTCCATTCCCAAAGAAAGGCACTGCTAAAGAATGTTCAAACTACTGCACAATTGCACTAATCCCACATGCTTGCAAAGTAATGCTCAAAATTCTCCAAGCCAGGCTTCAACAGTATGTGAACAATGACTTTCCAGATGTTCAAGCTGGTTTGCAAAAAGGCAGAGGAACTAGAGATCAAATTGCCAATATTCGCTGGATCATCGAGAAAGCAAGAGAGTTCCAGAAAAACATCTACGCCTGCTTTATTGGCTATGCCAAAGCCTTTGATTGTGTGGATCACAATAAACTGTGGAAAATTCTGAAAGAGATGGGAATACCAGACCACCTCACCTGATTCCTGAGAAATCTGTATGCAGCTCAAGAAGCAACAGTTACAACTGGACATGGAACAACAGACTGGTTACAAATTGCTAAAGGAATACGCCAAGGCTGTATATTGTCAGCCTGCTTATTTAACTTATATCGAGAGTACACCATGCAAAATGCCAGGCTAGCTGAAGCACATGCTGGAATCAAGATTGCCAGGAGAAATATCAATAACCTCAGATACACAGGTGATATCACCCTTGCGGCAGAGAGTGAAGAACTAAAGAGTCTCTTGATGAAAGTGAAAGAGAGTGAAAAAGCTGGCTTAAAACTCAACATTCAGAAGACTAAGATCATGGCATCGGTCCCATCACTTCATGGCAAATAGACGGGGAAACAGTGGAAACAGTAAGACTTTATTTTTCTGGGCTCCAAAATCACTGCAGATGGTGACTGCAGCCATACAATTAAAAGACACCTTCTCCTTGGAAGAAAAACTATGACCAACCTAGACAGCATATTAAAAAGCAGAGACTTTGCCAGCTACACTCTGTCCAGTCAAAGCTATGGTTTTATCAGTCGTCATATGTGGATGTGAGTTCACTTCAATTCAGTCACTCAGTCTTGTCTGACTCTTTGCAACCATGGAGTGCAGCATGCCAGGCCTCCCTATCCATCAGCAATTTCCGGAGTTTACTCAAACTCATGTCCATGGAGTCGGTGATACCATCCAACCATCTCATCCTCTGTCATCCTGTTCTCCTTGTTAGTCCAACTCTCACATCCTTACATGACTACTGGAAAAAAACGTAGCCTTGACTAGATGGACCTTTGTTGGCAAAGTAATGTCTCTGCTTTTGAATATGCTGTCTAGGCTGGTCATAACTTTCCTGCCAAGGAGTAACCGTCTTTTAATTTTTGGCTGCAGTCACCATCTGCAATGATTTTGGAGATCAAAAAAATGGATGTGAGAATTGGATCATAAAGCAAGCTGAGAGTGGAAGAATTGGTGCTTTTGAACTGTGGTGTTGGAGAAGACTCTTGAAAGTCCCTTGGACTGCAAGGAGATCCAACCAGTTCATCCTAAAGGAAATCAGTCCTGAATATTCATTGGAATGACTGATCCTGAAGCTGAAACTCCAATCCTTTGGCCACCTGATACAAAGAACTTACTCAATGGAAAAGACACTTATGCTGGGAAAGATTGAAGGCAGGAGGGGAAGGGATGAAAGAGTATGAGATGGTTGGATGGCATCACCGACTCGATGGACATGAGCTTGAGTAAGCTCCAGGGGTTGCTGATGGACAGGGAAGCCTGTGATGCTGCAGTCCATGGGGCTGTAAAGAGTTGGACAGAATTGAGTGACTGAACTGAAGGGGAACCAAGATCCAACAGGCCACATGGTATGGTGAAGTAATAAAAAATAAAGCTTTTTAAAAAGTGATTTTCTTTTCAAGGTGATGAGTATGCTTTAAAATTGACAGAGGTTGCATAACACTGTGAATTTAGTAAAACAGCTAATATTTTAAAACAAATACCAAACCTCTCTCTTGACTCCGTATGCCCTCCTAGAAATGGTTCCAATCTCCCTTTCCATCTCACATAGTCTCTTCTTGAGAGGTTTTAACCTCTTAAAAAGCTGTTTATCCTCCTTATTTTCACTTCATTGTTATATTATAAGTCAATTCTCTTTTGCTGAAGGAATAAATACAACACCCTTTAATATTTACTATCACAAGTCATAAAAGTAAGCTCAGGCATACAAATTAGTAAATTCTGACTGAGTGTCTACTAGGTACTAGGATATAAGATTGATAGGACAAGAGTTCTGTTCAAAAGGAGAGAGGAGGGACTTTCCTGCTGGTCCAGTGGCTAAGACTCCACACTCCCAATGCACGGGGCTCGGATTCTATCCCTGCTTGGGGAAATACATTCCACATGCAACAACTAATAGTTTGCATGTGCAACTATATATATATATACACACACACATATATATATTCTGCATGCTGCAATGAAGATTGAATATCCTTATGTGCCTCAACTAAGGCCTGGTACAGCCAAATAAGTTTTTTTGTTTTTGTTTTTCCCCAAAAAAGACAGAGGAAGGGAAACAAAATACACAGATGAGAAACCATTAATTTAAAAATTATAAAGTGATGAGTCAGAAAATATCCACTTAGCAATGGGTTATCTAAAGGAATTAATTGTGCTCAGCAAATGATTATTTCTCAATACTAAGGATCCAGCTTCAAAAAGATAAGAGGCAAAGTCACTACAGGCAGAGGAAAAAGCAAGTGCAATGATGAGAGAAGGTTGAGAGGTATGAGGAACTTCATGGGGTCCAAGGAGGTGGAAGAGTGACTCAGCAGAGGAACAGAGGGGTAAGGTGAGGTCCTGGAGGTAAGGAAAGACTGGCCAGGGGTAGACCTGCAGGGTTTTGTAAGGCAAGATGAGAAGTTTCAGCTTGCTTCTTCTCAACCCTGTAACACTCTGTGCACATCTGCCCTGTTACACGTAATCTTCTGCATACCTCCTTTGACTCCGTCTATTCTAAGAAAAATAAAAGTTTCCTATTCATCTCTGTCTATCCAGTGCCTAGCCAGTGATTAGCCAGAAGCTCAGAGGTTGAGGTTTCCTGAATGAAGACTCCACATATGGACACCATAATAAGGCAAAAATGCCAAGAAATTCTGTATGAAGAAATTCTGAATGAAATTTAAATAGAATAAAAAATGTTATTGAAAGCCAGTGTGCAGATTAAGGCCAGGATATCTTCATTTGAATTCTTCTGGCCAATGTAAGGTTATTTCTACCAGAGGTTGTGATGTTTTGCAAGTTTGAAATCAGTTAAACAGAACATCTTCTAAACTTAATTACACTCATTCCCAGCATCTGAAACATAAAACTGCCAGCAATGAACAGTGTTGGCATCTCTAGTGACTGCTCGGTCGGTAGTCATGAACTGGTTTTCTAAGTCAAGCCTACTCACTGAAGCATCCCAAGACATCACCACAATATCTACCTCAGCACCGCCACTGAAATGGAAAAGCTATAGATTATATTATATTACTAGTAGCTGAAATAGAATTGAGCACCACCTTTTAAATAACACATGATAACACATGCTTTCCTTACAAATGACTGACAAACATTTAATTGCCTAATAATTAGTTTCACATATGCATGCTGGATTTTCTGTTTGCACTATACAGAGGATTCTGCTATAGCTCTAATTACAGCCTCATTATTCAGAAAGGCACACACTGATTGTAACACAGTTGAGACAAAGGTAGCCAAGTAACAGTTTCAGAGTGCAAAACCACACAATTCTGCAAATCGATAAGGCACATTTCTTTGGGAGGGAAGGAAAACACATTTTTTTCCCAGAGGGCTTACTGTGGCCTTGAGGCTTCCGCCTGGTCTGTCTGCAGTTTCTCTCCTCCTTCCACTTCCATTGTACAGTAAACAACTCGATTGGGAGCGACTGACCTCAAACCTTGCACTTCCATTATGACAATCTAAAGACAAGAAAAATGTTTCACAGATTCATCAAATTGACAACAGTTAGCAACAGACAGCAGCATGAACTACAATTAGAGAGACCAATTGATATAATTATCTGACAATCTCAATGGTATTTTATCTTCTTTATAATCCATCTTTACTCATGGACGGTATAGTACATAACGTTTTGAAAAAGTCTCTTATCTGAAGATGCATCTCCTACCGGCAATTAAGTTAAAGTCTCTAGATATGAGCCACAATGAAGTGAGATAAACACTCAGATCCTACAAAACAATTTTGGCAGGTCTGCATGAGGTAAAGCAGAATGATGAAAATTCAGTGAATGTGTTACAAGAATACAGGTTGAATTCCTTATAAGGTGACTGGTAGACATTGTCACCATCATACCAATTCACAGATAATCAATACATGGCATCAGAAAATGTCTATACTCATTTATATGACTATCAGCATTTACAAAAGAATTTTCTTTATGGCCAATGTATATCTTAAGAGAATATAAAAAATATAACTTGCCAAGAATATCTTACTATTAACCAGACAAGGAAAAATATTTTCCCAATCCATTAATTTGATAGTCTTATGGAAAAGAGCAGAAAGACTGATATTAGCTTGTAACTCCTGGGGAGAACGAAAACATACTTTTCAAGTGTGCTTTTTATCTTTGTATAAAAGGCTGCCAATCTTAAAATACTGTAACCTAACATTCTCACATAAAATACACATAAAATATGAATATTGCTGAATATTATTTACTATAGTCTTTAGAAAAATTTGCATCATGAATTTTCCTAAATTCTCAACATCCATAAAATATATTCAATGGCATTCATATATATAAAATACATATGTATATTTTATTGATCTCCTGTTGTATATGTACAAACAAGAGTAACAGCCTTCATGCCATGTAGCTATCAAAATATCCACTAAAAATGAATGTATCATTTATTGATTTTTAATATACATTACTAAATCATTATATCTTTTGTAGAGTTATGATATGAACCTTGAGGCAAAAAGTCTCAAAGAAACAAATCATCTTAACAGAACTTTTATTCCTTTTAGTTCTGGTTCAAGATTTTTTTGTAAATACAAATGCCTACCCTTTTGTTTTTCCATAAAAAACATATGGCAAACTGATCACCAAAAATACAAGTCAAATTCAGAAGCATTTTCCTCCCTCAGCCAGGACTTTTACCGTTTTGTCACACTGAAACGCATACCAACTTAAGAATAAAAATAAACACATTGAAAACAGACTATGAGAATTAATAGATAATAGTAACAGCATTCACAGTGGCTCTAACACTCAAGGAAGCTGAGGTGAAGTACTAAACATGAAACAGAATTGAATTCATGAGATAAATCTAGAAATCTTGATGGCGTGAGTTCACATTATATCTGTCCTGCATCTCTTTCCATTGTGTGTTTAATAGCCAGAGTGCAAGAGAGAACAAAGGAAGCATCTGCTTACCATTATTTCTGCTACTGCTACAAGCTGTACTATAAACAGGACAGCCTAAAACAGATGACTGTGAAACAGTCTTCTGCCCCTCAAAACAACACTCGCATCTGTGTTGGGAACATTCTATCCTGCAGGACTGCCACTTTCAAAAGATGTAACTTCTACTGTGAATCCAGGCATGCGTGCCCGCTTAGTTTCTTAGTTGTGTCCAACTCTTTGTGACCTCTTGAAGCCCTCCAGGCTCCTCTGTCCATGGGATTCTCCAGGCAAGAATGGAGAATGGGTTCCCATGCCCTCCTCCAAGGGATCTTCCCTACCCAGGGATAGAACCTGCATCTCCCGTGTCTCCTGCATTGCAGGCAGATTCTTTACCCGCTGAGACACTGGGGAAGCCCACACATATAAGTAAATAAAACAACAATATTCTGCAGATCTGACTTCCCAAAGGAATTAGAAAAGCACAGCTAGTTTCAATTATGAAGGATAAAAGCAGCTAAGATTTCCATGGACCATCATCTCCTCTAACTGTAGGTAACTGTTTTAACCAATTTTCAGCAAAACTTGATAATGAAACTGCAGAAAATAAAACTGATCTGTGTTCTGTCTTCTCTTCCTATTTCTCTAGATGAATGATGCAATAAGGATAAAACAAAGTTATTCTAGAAGCATAAAGAAGGGAAGAATGTACAAAATATGAAATAGCATGTTTCTGAATAAGGCACTGTCCATCCACAGAGTTACGTGGCAACTCAGGCATGTTCAGGTTGTAGTAAGAGGAAGCTGAGTGGTCATAAAAGTACCTTCAGATACAGAGGAGGTCATGGGGTCTGCTGCCCTATTACCAACAAAAACAGTGTGAAAATCAACTATATTCATGCCACTGACACCATTACCCTTACAACACACAGACTCATAACTTCCTGGAAGAGTATTTTCCTAACTTCACTTGGCTATTTAATTTTGACATACCATTGTATAGGTTAGTGTTTTGTGAGTTAGCTTGTCTTTTGCTTTATAATTCTCTCTGAAAGCTTCAGGAATGAAGAGACCTAAAAGTAATCTTGTGAGGCCAATGGCTGATTTTTGATATCATTAAAGTCCCTAACTCAAAAAAGTTATCACGTCAACTGAGTGGGCCGGGTACTCTTTCAGGCTCTTATCTCAGTAAACAAAAACCGAAGAAAAAAAGACTTCCTAAACGTTAACTTCCTAAAGTTTACATTCTAGTAAAGAAAACCAGATAATGAATAATAAGTAACTGACTTTTATGTTAGGTGCTGTGGTGGAAGACGGGATGAGTGGGTAGAAATTTTACAGAGATGATAAAATTTAAGCAGTGTTTCTATCTGCACTTATTCTTAAGACTGGGACTTCTGTTTCCAGGAGAAAAAAATTCCTTCTCTGCTGAATAGACTCAACCTGACGGATGAAATGTGAAACCCTTAATATGGATTAACTGCTTGCCTTTCCGAGTTTACTCAGGCTGAAATCTGGTATCTGATGAGGGAAGCCTGGATAATGGGTGAAGGGTAATTATGCAGTTTAGCTAGGCAAAGGTCAGAGGCCCTGGGCTAGAGGAGGTAGCTAACCCATTCCCTCCAGAGTTCCACAGACAAGCATGGTGTAATCTGCCCTTGAAAGTGATCTCAATTTGTTCTGAGACACAGCTCCTATTTAAATTACTGTAGGCACTATGGAACATATCTGTACTATGCTATGACAGGAAAATATCTGTCTTACATAGACATAGTAACAGAGCATGTCAAAATAATTATAAAAATATGGAAGCTTCTTAGACCATGGTTAAATGAAGTTTTAACTCATTATCCTCCTAACACCATTTTATTGTTAACTGAACAGTCCTGTTGAACACACTGGCAATAAAGCACAGACTAACAATTCATAGAAAAATGAACTCACGAGCATAATTTTGTTTTCAAAAGGGAGAGAGAATTCATAAAAGCTAATTATTTACAATGGTGTAAGATTTTTAAACAATAAANGTTGAGCTATTTCAAATCCTGAAAGATGATGCTGTGAAAGTGCTGCACTCAATACGTCAGCAAATTTGGATAACTCAGCAGTGGCCACAGGATTGAAAGATCAGTTTTCATTCCAGTCCAAAAGAAGGGCAGTGCCAAAGTATATGCAAACCACTGCAAAATTCCACTCATCTCACATGCTAGCTTAAAATCCTCCAAGCCAGACTTCAACAGCATGTGAACTAAGAACTTCCAGATGTTCAGGCTGGATTTATAAAATACAGAGTAACCAGAGATCAAATTGCCAGCATCCTTTGTATCATAGAAAAAGCAAGGAAATTCCAGAGAAAAACATCTACTTCTGCTTCATTGACTACACTAAAGCTTTTGACTGTGTGGAACAAACTGTGGAAAAATCTTAAATAGATGGGAATACCAGACGACCTTGCCTGCTTCCTGAGAAACCTATATGCAGGTCAAGAAGCAAGTTAGAACCAGATATGGAACAATAGACTGGTTCCAAATTGGGAAAGAAGAATGTCAAGGCTGTGTACTTTCACACTGATTACATAACTTATATGCAGTGTACATCGTGCAAAATGCCAGATGGGGTGAAACACAAGCTGTAATTGAGATTACCAGGAGAANCAACTACAAGGTAACTAAAATTCCTTGTGCAATTTCATACAACAAAAAGAACATAAGGAAATGAAGTTATTCCCATACTCTGGAGAGCAATCCATTGCCTGTATGATGTTATGTATGAATCAGGTACCACTCTCTTGCTGGAGGCAAAGCTTTTAGAGAACACTCTTATATCTACTTTCTAAATTATGTATAAGGAACCTGACTCAGAAATAGCAGTTCTGCCATGGATTCTTGTACCACAGTTCTACGAGTCTTAAAAATGAATTTCCCAAACTACACTTCCCTGTCATTACTACTTAAATGTAGAAGAAAGATGAATGAGTTAATTAGATATAAAATTGCCCTATGTGATCTGAACTAAACTATATTAAATAATGGATCAAAAAGTTCAAAAGTAAGAACATAAGAAATTTAACCTCAAACATAAAAACCAGAGGACTCTGATAGCTTGGAGAATAGTCATATAAATTTTCTAAAATGGTAGCTAGAACTTTGTAAATTTTTACACATCGTGAAATTTTCTTTAGTATTCCATTTGGCATTAACATTTTTTCTTCTAGACAGAAGTCATGAGTGCACATTTTCAAGCAATTATTTATGAACTACACTTCCCTCAATAAAATAAGTAAATATATATTCACATTAATGAAATAACAATGAAATAGATTTTAGCACTAAGTAAAATAACACAGACACTATCAGCGGTTTTAGAGAACTCTGCAGTGCAGTTTATAACTTTAGTCTCACCAGGACTAATAAGAGTAAATTTATACAGCACTCTATGTCAGAAACCATTCTAAGCGTTTGTAAACATTACTGCATTGAAACCTCAGAGCAACCATATGGAACAGTTCTTATCATTATCCCAGTTTAATGATGAAAAATCTGAAGCACAGATAGGTTTAAGCAGTTTTCTAGGGTAAAGATCACACAATTAATACTTGGAAAGGCCAGGGTCTGAATCTTGTAGTTTGACCTGAGGGTTAAACGTAACCCCCACTTACTCCTTCACAACACCTCACCCCCAGCTTTCACTCTGCTGGTCACTTGCCATGAGTCCCCCAACAGGAAATACATGAAATATTACAGTATAATTAATGGTACAAAGATTAAATATTTTAATATGTTCAAGTTGTTACAATGCAATAAAAGAGGTGTGTATGGCTATGTTAGCTTCCCTGGTGGCTCAGAGATAAGAAAACCTTAAGTGAACAGTGCAAAGAAATGGAAGAATATAACAGAATGGTAATATTTTTTTCAAGAAAATTAGATACCAAGGGAACATTTCATGCACAGATGGCCACAATAAAGGACAGAAACAGCAAGGATCTAACAGAAGCAGAAGAGATTAAGAAGAAATGGCAAGTACAAAAAAGGTCTTAATAACCCAGATAACTACTGTGGTGTGATCACTCACCTAGAGCCAGTCATCCTGGAGTGTGACGTCAAGTGAACCTCAGGAAGCATTACTACAAACAAAGCTAGTGGAGGTGATGGAATTCTAGCTGAGCTGTTTCAAATTCTAAAAGATGATGCTGTGAAAGTGCTTCACTCCATATGCCAGCAAATCTGGAAAACTCAACAGTGGCCACAGGACTGGAAAAAGTCAGTTTTCATTCCAATCCCAAAGAAGGGCAATGCCAAAAAATATTGAAAGTACCACACGATTGCACTTGTTTCACACATAGCAAGGTCATGCTTAAAATCCTATAAACCAGGCTTCAACAGTATGTAAATCAAGAACTTCCATATGTACAAGCTGGATTTAGAAAAGGCAGAGGAACCAGAGATCAAATTGCCAACATCTGTTGGATCGTTGAAAAGGCATGAGAGTTCCAGAAAAAACATCTACTTCTGCTTCATTGACTATGCTAAATCCTTTGTGTGTATCAGAATATACAGTGTTCCACTGTGTGGAAAATTGTTAAAGAGATGGGAATACCAGACCACTTTACTTGCCACTGAAAAACATGTATGCAGGTAAAGAAGCAAGAGTTAGAACTGGACTTGGAACAATGGACTGGTTCAAAATTGGGAAAGGAGTACATCAAGACTGTATATTGTCACCCTATCGTTTAACTTATATGTAGAGTTTATCATGAAAAATGCTGGGCTGGATGAATCACAAGCTGGAATCAAGACTGCCAGGAGAAATATCAACAACCTCAGATAGGCAGATGACACCACTTTAATGGCAGAAAGCAGAGGAACTAAAGAGCCTCTTGACGAGGCTGAAAGTTGAGAGTGAAAAAGCTAGCTTAAAACTCAACATTTGAAAACTAAGATCATGGCAACCAGTCCTATCACTTCATGGCAAATAGATGGGGCAAACGTGGAAACAGTGACATGCTTTATTTTTTTGGGCTCCAAAATCACTGCAGATGGTGACTGCAGCCATAAAATTAAAAGACATTTGCTCCTTGGAAGAAAAGCTATGATAAACCTGCTGCTGCTGCTGCTGCTGCTGCTAAGTCACTTCAATCGTGTCCGACTCTGTGCAGCCCCACAGATGGCAGCCCACCAGGCTCCCCCGTCCCTGGGATTCTTCAGGCAAGAAAACTGGAGTGGGTTGCCATGCCATTTCCTTCTCCAATGCATGAAAGGAAAAAGGGAAAGTGAAGTCGCTCAGTCGTGCCAGACTCTAGCAACCCCATGGACTGCAGCCCACCAGGCTCCTCCATCCATGGGACTTTCCAGGCAAAAGTACTGGAGTGGGGTGACATTGCCTTCTCCATGATAAACCTAGACAGTGTATTTAAAAAGCAGAGACATTACTTTGCCAACAAAGTCTGTCTAGTCACAGGTATGGTTTTTCCAGTAGTCATGTATGGATGTGAGAGTTGGATCATATAGAAGGCTAAGCACCGAAGAATCGATGCTTTTGAACTGTGGTGTTGGAGAAGATTTTTGAGAGTCCCTTGGACTGTAAGGAAATCAAACCGTTCAATCCTAAAGGAAATCAACCCTGAATTCTCATTGGAAGGAATGATGCTGAAGCTGAAAATCCAATACTTTGGTCACTTGGTGGGAAGAACTGATTCACTGGAAACAACTATGATGCTAGGAAAGATTGAGGAAAGGAGGATGAGATGGTTGGATGGCATCACGACTCAATGGACATGAGCTTGAACAAATTCTGGGAGATAGTGAAGGACAGGGAAGCCTGGTATGCTACAGTCCATGGGGTTGCAAAGAGTCAGACACAACAATGACTGAACAACAATTGGTGGCTCCGGCAGTAAAGAATCTGCCAATAATGCAGGAGACCTGGGTTTGATCCCTGGGTCAAGAAGATCTCCTGGAAAAGGGAATGGCTACCCACTCCAGCAGTCTTGCCTGGAAAATTCCACGGACTGAACAAACTGGCAGGATACAATCCATGGGGTAGCAAAGAGTCGGACAGGAATAAGCAACTAACACGAATACACATGAGTATAATAGGGAACTGTATATTCCTCATGAAATTTCCCCACCTCTTGTGAAATTTAAGAAAAGTAAGTGAGGGCAAGATTTGTGAAAGTGGAATTTGTCTTGCATTTTCAAGAATGGAGAAGAAGGATTCCAAGTGAAAAGAGTAAAGTGAGACAAAATGAAAAGTCTAGACAATACAGGTGTTAATGAAGAACAGGGAGTGACTTGGCTTACCTTGCACAGGAGATATGTAAAGAATAGTTACAGGGGGAGAACCTGAGAAAGAATCTAAGAAAGCCAGGTTGGGGGCCAGACTGAATACCACAGATGTTGAACACTTAGCCAAGGGGTGAATCTCATTCTGCTTATAGTCACCGTATTTTTTTTCCCTATTCAAAGCTGGGTCACGAAGAGAACAGGATGGTGAAAAGTGAAAGTTGCTCATTCATGTCCGACTCTGCTACACCATGGACTGTCGTTCACCAGCCTCCTCTGTCCATGGGATTCTCCAGGCAAGAATACTGGAGTCGGTTGCCATTTCTTTCTCCAGGGGTTTTTCATGATCCAGGGATTGAACTTGGGTCACCTTCATTGCAGGCAGATTCTTTACTGTCTGAGCCATGGGTTATGATGAAAACAGGATGACACTTCAATAGTATTAATCTGGCAAAAAGATACATAGATTGGAAGAGGGAAGCAGGTGAAAGGTTACTATCATGCTACATATGAGAGGTACTGAAGCTTCCAGCTACGGGGATGGATGTAGACAGGAACAGATAATACAACAGAGAGAGAAAGTAATAGTGCCAGTCTATTGTCTGGACTGAAGGCAGTAAAAAAGGAACAGCTCCTGGTTATGAGTTGGAAAGATGAATATACAAAAATAGAACCAGGTTTGAGATGAGAAAAAAATAGCATTTTGAGCCTACCAACTTTGAGAAGTTTCAGATACAGAAGTCTGCCATAAAAAGAGTAGAAAGAAGAGCTGATCCATGTGAACAGGGTGAAAGAAAGTGATATTCAAAATAAGCATAGTGAAATTTAAAAAAAAATTAGTGCAATACTTTTCAGTGGAACAGTCCTAACAGCATCTGATTTCTCAAACAAACAAACAAGGTAGCAAGTCTATTTATATTTTTCAAACACTGTTCCTCTTGTTACCATACCATATACATAGTAAGTTCACAAACGTCTGATGAGACTTCATAAAACCAGATATAAAGGCCATTCATCTGGAGACATTCACATCAGAATCATGAAAACATTTTGCAAATAGGATACAACATCATTTTTATACTTTGAAAAAGAGGCCTTTCTACCAGTCTGTAACAAATATTCATAGCTAGAAACATCACTGTTACCCATTACACAAGGAAAATCTTCCTAAGATAATAATCAACTGGCCCTGCTCTAAAGTGATTAGGGTAAATGGAGGTATTTCATCTCTTGGTCTTAAGCAGAGGATTCCAGGATATCATGACCCCAATAATCAGCTAAAAGTGTTAAATTCACAGAATACTCTTCGTAAGCATACATTAATCCCTTTTCTTTAGCTTTTTCAAGTTTCTTTCTTTTTTTTTTTTAAGTGCTTTGAAGAACAAGTTTTCCTGACCACCTACCAGAAGAAATCAAGGTTCTGTGGTCCTTTTATTTCTAAAAATCTGAAAGCAATAGACAACTAAGAGTCAAGTCTGATGCTATGAGCCGGACACACAGCAAGCACTTGGTAAATTGTTTTGTTTTGTTTTGTTTTTTTTAATAAAATGATTCAATATACTAGATAAGGTATTGACTAAAGTTCTTCACGGCTAGCTAATTCCCTAAGTTTTCCTGTTAACACTTCTTTTTTACCTTCCTGGTTCTTTTCTTAATCCACTCCAATTAGGTTTGCTCCCCAACACTCTAGAAAAGCTTCCCATGTCAACAATGTCTTCCACTTGACAAACTCAGAGATCACTTTGCTGTCATGTGGCATGGGCAACCAATCTCCTTGAAATGTCTTTCCGTGACTTTCCTGACACTACCCTTTCTGGTTTCCTCCTCCATCGCTAGCTCTTTCCCCTTTGTGCAGCCTCTAAATCTTGGTGTCCGCAGGCTTCTGTGCTGGGCCCCCCTTTTTTTGGAGGTCCAAACTCTACCAAAATGACTTCTTCTCAAGACTTAAAATCCTACCTTTATCAAAATGATTTCTAAATCTTTATCTCCAGCTCTGACCTCTTGTTGAAATTTCAGGCTTCAACTACCACTTACTATCATGGACAACTAACATTCTGATTTAATCAGGTACAGGATGGAATGCTTGATTTTTCCCCCACATATGCCTTCACCCCCACAACATTGTTCCATAGGAAGAGGGACCACCATATACAGATAGCCTGGATCAGTATCAGAACAGAATGGGTACTATGTTGAAAGAAACCCGAATCAGTGATGCCCCTATCAGACCAGGGTAAATATAAATGTTGTGTCAGATAAATATAGACAATGTAAATGGAAGAGAGCCTTTAAAGAATACTATTTTTTCTATAAAATGTGAGGGAGAGGAATAGGTAGATGGTACCCATAGTTCTAGAGAATAGTATGTCTTAAACTACAGACTCAAGTTGGTCCCATTTTCTGCTTGAATTCCTGGGCTTTCATCATATCCCTGTTAAGACAAGGGCTTCTCAGGTGGTGCAGTTAAGGAAATGTGTGTTTGATTCCTGGGTTGGGAAAATCTCTTGGAGGAAGAAATGGCACCCCTCTCTAGTATTCTTGTCTGGAAAATTCCATGACAGAGGAGCTTGGAGGGCTACAAAGAGAGCATGGGGTTGCAAAGAGATGGACACAACTGAGCATGCACAGGTGCCTTAAGGCGAGTAGGTGGTCGAGTGCTCCAACTCAGATTAAAGCTCCAAGTGCGGGAACAGAGGAGGATTCTGAAGCCTAATACAGGGTATGGATCCAAGAGAATATGAAGAGAGATGCCCAAGTGAAATCCAGTTGTCTAGAAACTTCATAAGCCAACAGAGGAAAACAGGAGCACAGTAGGGCAAGAGGCCGAGCCTCAAACCTACTGGAACGATTAACATGCAGGTCATGTTCCATTTTTGTCTCTAGCAGTGCTGGCCACGCCCACAGGTCAGGTGAGACAGGGGATGGGCCACATGCAATCCATTCTTTACAACACAGAGCAATCTTTCCAGAATCCCAACTGGCTCCTGTCATTTCCTTTGCTCACAGACCAACAGTGTTCCCTATTATGTGATAATCCCAAGCTCTTCCAACTAGCATACAAGGTCCTTAATATTCACGTCCTTTCCTAACTCTGTAGCCTCATCTGTTAGTTCAGCAAAACACCAACCCCACAGATACCAAGCCATTTCATTCTCCTCGTGCCCACGTCGTTTTCCTCCAGTTCGCTAAATTTCTGTGCAGCTTCCAAAATTCAGGAACTGTCCTCCTCAGAGCTTCACTGGAGCTCCAAAAGAAGACTGAGTTTCCATTCTTCCAAATCATTTCTTCTTCTGAGCACAGCTAGACTGTTTCCCAGCATCCTCTAGAGTTAGATATGACCATGGCATGAAGTCCTCAAATGAACTGTCAGGTCAGGGGTCCTTGAGTCTCAGCCATCACACGGGAAAGCTGTTACAAAACAGACACCAGGCCCCACATCCACAAGCTGTTTCACTTAGTCTGAAGTGAGGCCCAGGAATCCAGGGGTTTTTAAAGCTCCTCAGGTCATTCTAACGTGGAGGGGAGGAGCACTAAAGAAAGCCATACAGATCGTCCAGTACCAGATTAAGATACTGCCATCCACGTGCTCACATTCTGCCTCATAAGTGACCTCAGAGACACACTGATTAATTATACCATTCATCATGTTTTGTTTACATACCTGTCTCCTGACCACACCAAACACTGTGAGGAAAAGAACAAAATCTTGTCATTTTACCTTGAGTGGAAGGATAAGATCTTGTCATTTTTGTATCTTCATTGTTAACTGGTATTTTTAGAAGGAATTCAACAAGCTTTTTTGAGTGTATAAAAGAAATATGTTTATCACATATATTTCATTTTAATTTTGATATTTTATTAACATATTTTCATGAAAAATTGAGAACACCATTCATATTATACTTGGAACAGTAGAGTCATATAATTTGTTATTCATGAATAGATGAAAACAGGTCACAAAGGGCATTGGCAAATACACTTTTCCCTTTTATTACTATTACAAAAATGCCTTATTTCTATAGATTTCTGTTGTCTTATCATTTAAAATAATGTGGAAATATTGGAATAAAATCCTAATTTCGATAGGCTAGATCAAGGTAAAGAAGAAAAGCTTAAAAATAATGCACAGAATGTCTGATGGTAGGCTATATTTTTATCTGATGAGATTTGGGAGAAAGCAAAAAGAAATTAAAATATTTTAGGAGAAAACTTGGAAATATTTTTATGTAGCTCCTCTACACATGAGTGAAAGTGACAGTCACTCAATCATGTCCCGACTCTTTGTGACCCTTTGGACTATAGCCCAACAGTCTCCTCTGTCTATGGGGATTCTGCAGGCAAGAATACTGGAGTGGGTTGCCATTCCCTTCTCCAGGGGATCTTCCCAACCCAGGGATTGAACCTGGGTCATTGAAGGCAGATTCTTTACCATCTGAGCCACTGTATACACAGAGGCCAAAGATCAGGAAAAAAAAAACAAAAACCAAAGTCAAATGAAGCAACACTGATAAAAGCTAAAAATTGATTTAAGAATATAATACAGTGCTATTCACAATTTTTAAACCTTAATTTTTAGAGAAGAAATTGATTCAACATTATTAACCAAACTCCAATTCATTTAACTGAAATCAGATTCATCAACTTGTATCATGATACCTTCACTTTTAAAAGTGAATATGTATATAAACTTTATAGCTATTCCAATTGTTAAATTCAGGATTTCAAAAGTCAGGTATTACAAGATCCAATCAGTCTCAAGGTCTTCAGTTGCTTCTTGCTGTTTCCTAAAACATGACAACTGCCATTTAATGACACTCACTTGAATACCTCCCTCAAGCATTTTGAGATTTAAAATTACACTCACAAGGAAAGATATACCTTGCTAACAGTCATTTCCTCAAATTTATTTTCCTATCTAGCAATGATTGATATCAAATGTAATTGTCTCTATAGAATGTGCTTTTCTATTTTTGCCAAAGTAGACAAATTATGATAAAATGTATTATCAGCCACATGCTACTAGTTGAGAAAAGAGATGACAGTGATGAAAGGCAGATATCAATTTCCTCTGAGAATGCACATCTCTATTTTCCCTTTACAATCTTGACAGGGGGTCTTCAGAACAGAATGCCTCATGGTTTCTGCACTTTCAAATGAAGACTCTCAGAATGAGAGATGCAAGAGGCATTGTAACTGCCTCTTTTGATTATTTTATTTTTTAATTTCTAGACCTGAAGCACTTAATCTCCAAAGCTGAGAATTTTTAGTGAAAAGAAATCATAAGATTGAACACAATACTTTTTAACTATTCATAAATATTCCTGCTTATTCCTTACAAACATCCAAACAATTCAGGAGTATTACTTAATTAACTTTGCTTTGGCTCTTGGGTAAACATGGGTGAGACTTTCTCCAGTGAATGGAATGAGATTATGAAAGATTAATGAAGATTGCCTTTGGCAGAAAAGATCAGGATTTAGATGGCTGTAAAATTCAGTTAATTAATCCTCTTAAAATACAGAGGTAGAAGAGGAAGAATGACAGCCTGTATATGGGACTGTGTATTCCACTGCTCAGACTGCTTATTTTCATTTAGGAGTGTGTCTCTGCAATCTACAATAGCCTTACCCACAAGTGCTACCCCTCCTTATCCTAGTAGCATTCCTGCGGCGCCAGGGTCTGCTTATATCTCCATCTTCTTGTCCTCCTGACCTTCTTCCATGACATACCTGAAGATTACACAGTCCTCCCCAACGTGGCATCTTCAACCTCAAGAAGGTGTGTCAGAGACTGACCACATCACTGAGGCAGGTACAGCAGTGCTTTTCTTTTTCTTAAATTAAAGCTAGCAAATAACTAGATCTCACGTCTATGTTCCCATCTGTATTCCCTACAGGATTACACAGAATGTGTTAACTAATTGATTTGAACAAACCGCACCATCCTTTGTCGTATTTTTAAATAAGCTTTAAAAAGCATTTCATTTCCGTTCAAAGAAAGGCAGCTGATTCATTACTAGTACCATTTAGGCAACAGTATTTTAATTCAAAAATAGATGATTAAAAGGATAAAAATTATACCCAAGACTATAAAACACATGGCTTTAATATCAACTAGCTTCATTTTCCCAAAAGTATAACTGTATTTACTTGAAGTCCACTGCTTTTCCTTAGAGTTACCCTGAAATTAGACCTTCTACTGACAGACTAGGCCTCTTTCACCCCTGTTACTTTAATACCCTGATTCAAGTAAATGACGGCTAATGGTGTCAGATTGTGGTATTGTTATGTTGCTCATTGCTGAATGTACCCTTTGCACTCTTTTCCGTCTTTTTTCCTTAGCATTTTGTGCTCCAATGCAAACACGATATTCTCAAACCAAAAAATCCAAAATCTGACAGTTTTAATAGCACAATCACTCATCTATGTCATATGTGGGTTGTTCTTATGCTTTATTTCTGATACCATGTAAATAATTTTTCTTTTGATTATCCCTGGTTTCATAACTTAATTGTGATATGTGCTATCTTCTAAATTAGTGCTTTAAGAGTTTCTTTTATGCCTTCATTCTGAATTTATTAAGTTCTTGGCTTTGACTGGAAGTCATAGAAACACCTATGCTTTTTCAGAAGATGGCTTCCTATTTTTCTATTCTAGATGCATTTCCCAGGGCTCTGGGATAAGGGTTACAAAACCATGTGGGGTTCTTGCTGGCTGTGTCTCCTCATTCATATCCCTTCCTTCCCAAGTCCCCAGGGGCTGTCTGGCTGTGAACTTCCTGCATGTCCTAGCAGAACAGCTTCCTATCCTGAGCTTCTGACCCTGAAGCAACAACACATCTTTGAGATCTCCTAGGAAAACACTCCTAGGAGCATTACTGACTTCCTGTATGTCCTAGCAAAACAGCTTCCTATCCTGAGCTTCTGACCCTGAAGTAACAACACATCTTTGAGATCTCCTAGGAAAACACTCCTAGGAGCATTACTGACTCAATGGACTTGAGCAAACTCTGGGATATGGTGAAGGTCAGGGAAGCCTGGCGTGCTGCAGTCCATGGGGTCACAAAGAAGTGGACACGACTGCAAGACTGAACAACAACAAGGAGGATGCTGTTGGCAAAAACAAGGGGTCAGACAANGGAAAGATTGAGGGCAGGAGGAGAAGGGGATGATAGAGGATGAAATGGTTGGATGGCATCACTGACTCAATGGACATGGGTTTGGGTGGCCTCCAGGAGTTGGTGATGGACAGGGAGGCCTGGTGTGCTGTGGTTCATGGGGTCATAGAGAGTCGGACATGACTGAGCGACTGAACTGAAGTAATAATATGTTAAAGACTCTAATGGAAAAAGTTGAAACCATGCAGCTGAGTGATATAAGTAGGAAGATGGAAACTTTAAAAAAGAGTCAAAAGGAAATGCTAGAAATCAAAATCACTGACAGAACAATGCCTTCCATGGGCTCATCAGTAAAACTGCAGATTCTTTCTTAAACTTTCCTCTCTGAAATGCAAAGAGAAAAAGAGATAAAAAACAAACAAAATACAAAACACAGACACACACAAAACAGAACATTCCAGAACTATGAGGAGTAACATAACTAGACATTATAAAGATAACTAAAATACTAGCAGGAGAAGGTAAAGATAGGATATAAGGAATACCTGAAGTTAATAATGGATGAGAAGTTTCCAAATTTAATGCCAGACACCAACCCTCAAATTCAGAAAGCTGAAAAAAATTCCAAGCATGAAAAATATAAAAAACTCATACCTAGGCAGGCATATCATATTCAAGCTACAAAAAACTAAGATAGGGAGAAAATACTAAAGGAAGCCAGAGGACAAAAACAAACAGAAATACAAAAACAAAACATCTTACTTAGAGAGAATCAAGTATAATAGCTTGATCAAATTTCTTAGAAACTACATAAGCAAGACAATGGAGTAAAATCTTGAGTGTTAAAAGAAAAAAAAAAACCTGGTAAGTCTTTATCTAGGGAAATTATCTGTTAAACATAAAGGAGGAAGAGACTTTATCAGAAAAACAAAAACTGGGTGAATTCATTATCAGTAGTCATGCCTTTCCGGAGAAAGCAATGGCACCCCACTCCAGTACTCTTGCCTGAAAAATCCCATGGACAGAGGAGCCTGGTAGGCNAAAAAAAAAAACCTGGTAAGTCTTTATCTAGGGAAATTATCTGTTAAACATAAAGGAGGAAGAGACTTTATCAGAAAAACAAAAACTGGGTGAATTCATTATCAGTAGTCATGCCTTTCCGGAGAAAGCAATGGCACCCCACTCCAGTACTCTTGCCTGAAAAATCCCATGGACAGAGGAGCCTGGTAGGCTGCAGTCCATGATGTTATTAAGAGTCAGACACGACTGAGCGACTTCACTTTCACTTTTCACTTTCATGCATTGGAGAATGAAATGGCAACCCACTCCAGTGTTCTTGCCTGGAGAATCGCAGGAACGGGGGCGCCTGTTAGGAGGCCGTCTATGGGGTAGCACAGAGTCGGACATGACTGAAGCGACTTAGCAGCAGCAGCAGCAGCAGCAGCAGTCATGCCTTTCAAGAAATGTTAAGTTTTTCTGATGAGGAAATGATGCAGGTCAGAAACTTTTACATGAAGAAAGAAAAGTGTCAGAGAAGGAAAAAATGAAGGTGAAATTATATATGTGTGTATCTTTTATTTTTATTATTCTTAGTTGATCTAAAAGTTATCTGTTAAAAGCAATAGTAGTAACCATATGATGGGTGAATAGAACACATTATAAGTGAAATAAATGACAGAAATTTCACAAGGAATGAGAGTGAGGAATTGAGAAAAATGGGAGACCTCTACTACACTTGAAGCCCTATAGTGTTATTTGAAGACGAGCTTAGATTATGTTAAAATGCATATTGTAAGTCAAGGGCAATCACTAAAGACACTTTTAAAAGATAGGCGGTATATCAAAATAGGCCATAAAATGGAACAACACAAAAATCCAGTTAAAATTGGAGAAGGCAGCAAAAAGGAGGGGAGACAAAGAACAAACACAAAAAAGTGCCAAGGCTTCCAAAGACTGGAATTTGATCCCATTCCATCACTTTAAATGCAATGGTCAAAAGACACCCATTAATAGACAGATTGTCAGACTGATTAAAACCAAAAACCTGAAGTAATGTGGTGTTTATAAGAAGTCCACTTTAAACAAAGGATCAGATAGGCCAAAAGTAAACAGATGGAGAAAGATACACCGTGGTAACCTTAACCAAAAGAAAGTTAAAGTATACTCAGCCATGAAAAGGAATGAAATAGTGCCATGTGCAGAGACGTGGATGGACCTAGAGACTGTCAAAAAGAGTGAAATGAGGTCAGAAAAAAAATTGTATAATATCACTTATATGTGGAATCTAGAAAAATGGTACACATGACGTTTCTTGCAAAATGGAAGATTCACAGATACAGAAAAAAAATTTATGGATACTAAAGAGGGAAGTTGGGGGGGGTGGGATGAACTGGGAGATTGGGACTGACACACGTACACTACTATGCATAAAATATACAGCCAGTGAGAACCTACGTACAGCACAGGGAGCTCTAGTCAATGCTCCGTGGTGACTTAAATGGGAAGGAAATTTAAAGAGAGGATATGTACGCATATAACTGTTCACTTTGCTATGCAGCAGAAACTAACACAACATTGTAAAGCAACTATACTCCAATAAAATTTTTTTAAAAAGAAAGCTGAAGCAGCCATATGAGTTTGAGACAAAGCAGACTTTGGAAAAAAGATTATCAAGGACAAAACTGGAGTTTAAATGAAGAGGTTAATTCCACAAAAAGACATAAAATGCTAAATGTGTATGAACTTAAAGAGCATCAAGATACAGGAGGTTAAATACCAACAGAACTGAAGGTAAAAAATACATGCATTATTACAGATGGAGATTTAAACTAGAAGTATGTTCCAGACCATAGAGAACAGAAACCAGGGGGTCAAAAGTCAAAACCCTTACTGTAGAAGTCATCTGCAAAAGTAAGCAAAAGATTNAAAAGATTATCAAGGACAAAACTGGAGTTTAAATGAAGAGGTTAATTCCACAAAAAGACATAAAATGCTAAATGTGTATGAACTTAAAGAGCATCAAGATACAGGAGGTTAAATACCAACAGAACTGAAGGTAAAAAATACATGCATTATTACAGATGGAGATTTAAACTAGAAGTATGTTCCAGACCATAGAGAACAGAAACCAGGGGGTCAAAAGTCAAAACCCTTACTGTAGAAGTCATCTGCAAAAGTAAGCAAAAGATTACATTTAACACATCTTGAATTGATTTAAACTCACAGGTCCACAGGAATTTATGTGATGACCCTGTACAATTCAGGATAAATTCTAAAGCATTTGTAATCACGGATTTTAGAGGCCTAACTGCTCTATTAAGACTTCAGTACATAGAGAACAAGTATTTTATTTGGTTGAGCTTGGCTTCCTCAATACCTAGCAAAGTTTTTGACTTTCGGAATAGTTGGTAAACATCTACTGAATGTCTAAAGCTGACTCTTACTAATAAATTATGTTCATCAATATTTAACTATACAAGTGAGTTACGGTTTCATTAAAAACACAAAGTACTGCTTCTTTTACAATGGAAGATTTTAGCTTCATAGGCATCCTCCAATATTATCAAAACCACCACCTGGTTTAATAACACAGGGAAAACAATTATAGTGAATGCATGAATTGTTCACAGAGTTAAGGTTCCACATTGCTTGTCTATTAATTAATTCTGCTAATTTACTCGCTGGAAATGAGTCACAAATTAGTAATGCAAAGTGAATGACACATATAGAGTAAAGAAATCGAGAAGCAGATTTGCAAAGATTTAAAATAAATGTAAACATATGTACATTATAGAAGTATCACTCTTAATGAACACACAAATTTTAAAATGCCAGAATTTTGCAAACTCACATTATTTATTAGGGCACAGTTCAATCATTTATACCACTAAAATAAGCAAACAAAATACAACTATGGAAGGCATACATTTAGACAAATCATAGGCTCTAAATATGAAAGACATGGAACAAACCGGACATTTTATTCAATTTTTGATATGCATGATTAAAATAACAACTGAAGAGGATATATATTATTTACTCTGTCACTACTAAATTATGAAATTTAGCAACCTTCTTCAATTCATTCTATCTGGCTGGGTTAAGGAAAGAAATTTTTTAAATTTCAGTCACTGCCATAAAACTCTGAAGATGAGTATCATATCTTTACTAAAAATTATTTTGCAGTGAGGAATACCTATTTATTATAAATTGCCAAGCTTCTTCAGATAACAAATGATTTTCACTTTACTATTCAGGGCATGTCCCATATATGCCCAATAGGTACAAATCTGATGGTCTAAGATAGGGCATATGTGAACAATTACTTGTTGAATAAAATGCACAGATATTCTTCTCCTATCAAATAATTCTTTAAAGCTTCTTCCAAATGTCATTATCTGACTTATTAAAATTCAGTTTCACTCAAATTTTCAAACAAAGTGATGAGAGAACGTAAAGTACCTCTTTACAGGCTTGCAAACACTTGGTATTCATTTTCTGAGTCAGACAGCAGAAGAGGAAATAGCATAATCACTTACCTGACATGCATTATAAAGAAGTTGGTGTTCTAGTTTTTTAATCCCCAAAATCTGCTGAAACATTTCATAGAGTTGTTCCTTGCTCAGAATAAGTTCAGACACGGCGCTCAGGGCCATTCTGTTTGGCGGTTTACACAAGTCTTCTTCACCCCTGTAAATGGCATCATATTTGGCTATCCAGGAACTCAGCACTGTCTCTTTGCTCAAGCCGTCAATTTCTGGCAAACTCCGCACACGTTTTTCTATATTTTTCTTAAACACCTCTCTGAAGTCATTGGCAGAACATCCTCCACTCTGAACCATTCTGGCCACTCGATCACTCTTCAGAAAAACCTGAAAACAAAACAAAAAATAAAAACCCACTTACAATTAGGTAGGGTCACTAATACCAACTGCTTTTAGCAATCCAAGAGTTATGGCACCAAACATTCTTCAGTGGTTCAAATGTTTTGAAAAACATGTTAACTAGTGACAAAATAGAAGCTCTGAATCGTCTCTCTTAAAATGCTGAAATATTTAGGAGAAAAAATAAATGAGTTTTGAGAACCTCCTAAGATGATCCATCCTTAACCTACAGACTTGCCACATGAAGGTCATGTGGAGACCTGAAGGTCATGTGGGGGGAATCTCTGCAACTGATACCCTTAAGAGTTGATTGAGAAGGTAATTGAAGAGATGACCCAGCTTCTCTATCTGTACTTGGGAGTTCTGAGTAGTTCTTCAGTAAGGAGAAGGTTTGAGAAACTGAAAGCTAACAGTGTGATAAGTCTAGTATCTAAGTCAATATCCTCCAGGTACAATCATTAATCACAATTCCTGTACAGATGGGGGTGGGGTACACCTGTTCCCATCCATGACTTCACCAGCTCCCCAACTTCTCATACACTTCTCACAGCTGCAAAGAATCCATGATGGAAAAGCAAAATCTAAGCAACTTCTAGCTGTCCATGAATGCCAGGTAAGAAATAAAATACAATGACAACTTGGGAGAGAGACACTTGTGAAATGGGTAGGAAGAGATGGGTGACAAGTAGTAAGGTCATCCTGTGTGGGAGACATCAGACTTGGCCTCAAATCTCTCCTTTTTTCTAAGTCCAAGACCCAACTATCAACAAACATCAGTCAGGATTCGCGAGACATTGATTCTGTCATTAATATTCCTATGAATCCTCTATAGGTCACATGGGACTGATTTCATTCTTGTTTTCTTAATAAATAACAAAATATTCTTCCAAAGAGCCTGCAGGACTATTTAACATAGCCCCCATGAGTTCCATCTGTTGCTAAGACTTTTGGAACACAAGTTAATATCAATCATTTTCCTAAGCACTGACTCAGGATACCGAGGTGCTCCTAAATCAAGACCCCACTCCTTGTTCTCTGCTGCTACCATGTCTGTCTGCATGCGGGTCAGCAGCATACACCGTCCATGCAAAGCAGCCCCAATGATTGCCATCTGAGCTACCATGTCCTAAATCTTGTCCCTACTTGATTTCTCCCTTTTTCAGACCATTCATACAAAATGCTGTTTCCTATCTTTGCTCATTGGCCAGGGGGGATTCCTGACTTGAATATTTTGGTTGACTAACTTACTAACTTATGGCAGAAAGTGAAGAGGAACTAAAGAGCCTCTTGGTAAGGGTGAAAGAGAAGAGTGAAAAGGCTGGCTTAAAACTCAATATTCAAACCACTAAGATGGCATCTGGTCCCATTGCTTCAATGGCAAATGGTTGGAGGAAAAGTGGAAACAATGACAGGCTTTATTTTTTTGGACTCCAAAATCACTGCAGACAGTGACTGCAGCCATGAAGAAGCCATTAAAAGAAGCATGCTCCTTGGAAGTAAAGCTATGACAAAACTAGACAGCGTATTTAAAAGCAGAGAGATTACTTTGCCAGCAAAGATCTGTCTAGTCAAATCTATGGTTTTTCCAGTGGTCATGTGTGGATGTGAGAGTTGGACTGTGAAGAAAGCTGAGCAACAAAGAACTGATGCTTTTGAATTGTGGTGTTAGAGAAGACTCTTGAGAGTCCCTTGGACTTCAAGGAGATCAAACCAGTGAATCCTAAAGGAAAACAATCCTAAATATTCCTTGGAAGGTCTGATGCTGAAGCTGAAACTCCAATACTTTGGCCACCTGATGTGAAGAGCTGACTCTTTAGAAAAGATCCTGATGCTGGGGAAGATTGAAGGCAGGAGGAGAAGTGGACAACAGAGGACAAGATGGTTGGATGGCATCATCTACTCAATGGACATGAGTTTGAGCAAACTCTGGGAGATGATGAAGGACATAGAAGCCTGGCATGCTACAATCCATGCAGTCGCAAAGAGTCGGACATGACTGACCAACTGAACAACAGCTTATAAGGGTTGTCAATTTTATAGCAGGCAAACATAAGACACATATACACAATGTTTCCTTTTTTTTTTTTTTTNCAACAACAGCAGCAAGTTCACAGGTGGAGCTGCTTCATTCTGCCTAAATTATGGAGAGGTTTCCTTGTTTGGGGATTTTTTTTCCCCTTATTATAATGATATAGAAAATAAAATTTTAAAATGTGTATTACTTTACAGTCTTAGTATCTAATATTCAGTAAATCCTTAAAATCATTTATTTTCATTGTATGGAAGAAAATGTGGTTTCCAGGTTTATGATATTCCAGTTTTGTGTCATGCTTCTTATCTCATCCTCATGTCTGCTGCACTGCTCTTGGCCATGAAAGAATGCGCCAAAACCCAGAAAGAAATCAGACCTGAGTGTCCAAGGTATGGCACAAGCTGAGAGACTGAGCTGTACTGGGTCAGTTTCCTCGCTGGTGGAATAAATAGGAATAAATATCACTTTTTCTCACACAGTTTTTTGAGTATTACATGAAATAATACAGTAAAATATGCTCTTAATCAGTTATGCAAACTGTGAATCTGTGGACCTATGCCAGCACCCGAATCGTTACCTGTCCCTCAAGAAGTAGAGAGTATGTCTTTAGAAACTTGCAGTGATGAGACATTGCCCTGACATTCCTGTACCCTATTTTATACCAACATCATGTTATGAAAATGTGCAAACATACGGAAAAAACTGAAGACAGTCTGTAGCAGTTTGAAAATCACTGATTTAACCAATCCTATTATCAAATGTGAAGAAACCATAAGTTAAAATCAACAGCAAACAATCTCTTTTGTTCTGAAATTTACTTCCTGCCCTGTTTTCACAAATAACATTTTTAAAATTATTTTTTATTGAAGGATAATTGTTTTACAGAATTTTGCTGTTTTCTGTCAAACCTCACCAAGAATCAGTTTTTCTCCATTGACTTAAATTATTTTCATTGTATATTTCAGAGTTAGTGAAATACACGATCTTGTGTTTTAACAAAATAATCCACAATGGATTTAAAATAATATGAGTCCTTTGCTGCAGATACATCATCAAGAAAGTTTTCTGAGAAGATGTTGACACAGAAATTGGGAGAAGATATTTCTAAGAATCAAATTGTATTTTCCACAAGACTATCAGTGTACTGGAGAATAAGCTATGCCCTTTCAAACGGCAGCTAAGAAAACATGAATCTTGAGGACTACAAGTCATTTACTCTTGATGAGCCGAGAGCCTACAAGCAGACCAAGTTCCAAAACTAAGAAAGAATTTCTGCAAAGTAAATCAATCTTAAAAGCAAACATTCTTTAAGTCAAAGAAAAATGAACCCCACCCTTTTTGAACAACATCTCCCTGGCAAGTAATGACTCTTAATAAAAGCGTGTTGGATGGGTTCTGCAGTTTGTACTGTGTAATTATTTGTCTCTCCACCAGATGGCAACTATGGGTGGAATACTGATATTTTTTAATCTCAATGTGATTTTCAGGATTGCAGAAGACTTCAAAGGTATAAATTCAATCACCCTTTCAGAGCTTGAATTCTCTCACTACCGTGGCCACCACCATTAAAACGACATCCAAACCACCAAACTCCTTTAGGGAAGAGAAACCCTCAGTTCATGGGGGGACAATAAACTGTGTGTGTATGCTTGCTAAGCCAATTCAGTTGTGTCACTCTGTGAGACCCCATGGTCTTTAGCCCTCCAGGCTCCTCTGTCCATGGAATTCTCCAGGCAAGAATACTGGAGTGGGCTGCCATTTCCTCCTCCAGGGGATCTTCCCAACCCAGGGATCGAACCCATGTCTCATGTCTCCTGCGTTGTCAGGCAGGTTCTTTACTAGTGCCACCTGGAAAGCTCAGCCTGTCTATGGACAGGATCAGCTACTGGAAAGTCCTTTGTTTCCACAGGTAGCTGTCACTTTCTCACCTACTTCTTACCTCTGTGATAGTAGAGACTATCTAAATTCTCCCCAAGGCCATTCTTCAGGTTTTAAATGGAACCCCCACTCCAGTACTCTTGCCCGGAGAATCCCATGGATGGAGGAGCCTGGTGGGCTGCAGTCCATGGGGTTGCTAAGAGTTGGATATGACTGAGAGACTTCACTTTCACGCATTGGAGAAGAAAATAGGAACTCACTCCGGTGTTCTTGCCTGGAGAATCCCAGGGACGCGGGAGCCTGGTGGGCTGCCATCTATGGGGTCGCACGGAGTCGGACATGACTGAAGTGACTTAGCAGCAGCATCACGGTCTTCAGCCTTCCAGGTTAAACACTCCTCAGGTGACAGGGGCCTCCTGGCACACATTCCACGTTTTTCTGTTTTAGCACAAGACCCTTGTTCCTTTCAGCCCCTTGCCCAAGTATTCATCTTCTTGACAAAACCTCCTCTATTTAAAACTGCCAACTCTGCCTCTGACAATTCCATCCTGTTTTGTTTTCCTACACAGCATCTACAATTATTCAATATATTTATTATAATTTCTTTTCAGTAGAAAGAAAGCTCTGAGGGCACTGGGTTTACTCGCCCCTGTGCTTCCAGGGCAAATCAATATTTAATGAATGCATGCATGAAATGCTTCACCAATGAATATGCCATATAAGTAAAATCTATTAAGGCAAAAGGACAGCAATTCTAGTTACAGAAGCAATGCTTCTATTAACCCAGTGTGTTGTGTGTTAGTCATTCAGTCCTGTCCGACTCTTTGCAACCCCATGGACTGTAGCCCCATCAGGCTTCTCTGTCCAAGAATATTTCAGGTAAGAATACTGGAGTAGGTAGCCATTCACTTCTTGACCTAGGGATTGCACCCTGGTCTCCTGCATTGCAGGGACGTTCTTCACTGTCTGAGTCACCAGGGAGGTCCATTAATGCATCAGGAAAAGCCAAGCACCTTGAGATGAACTGCTTAGATGCTCAATGACTCATCTTGCACTTACTTTCAGCTACAATTTTGAAGACACCGACGCTCCCTCCAGTGTTTGTGAAGCTGGGGTTATGGTCCCAAACCTAAGAATTTATGTTTCTTTTCTGAATTCCATGTACAGCCCACTGTTTTTGTGTGTTATTTTCAGACGATTAGTGAATGGAAAGAAAGTGAAAAGTGAGCTCCTCCGTCTGTCCATGGGATTTTCCAGGCAAGGGTACTGGAGTGGGTTGCCATTTCCTACTCCAGGGGGATCTTCCCAACCCAGGGATTGATTGCTCGTCTTCCGCATTGTAGGCAGATGTTTTTACCGTCTGAGCCGCCAGTGAAGTCCAGGATTTAATGAATAGGTGGTATGAAATACTATCCTTTCCGGTGTGGGCTGCCTAGTCCAGTGCATGGACTGCCCAAGCTGTTTCAGCTTCTCAGTTTTTTCCTAACCTTCTACTGTGAAATTCACAAGCTGCTATCTACTATTTATTCATTTCCTTACAACTCTCTTGGCAATGTGATAGTGGTGGTAAAGAAACCAGAACTGAAAGAAAGGAGCCAGCATCAGTGCCCAAGCTATGCATAAAATCTGAGAGCAGTGGCACCTGACATGCACCTAAACGTGTGTCTTGGAAAATATAACAACTCTTATTTGTGCAAGGCTTTAAATTTTACAATTACTTTCATTTACGTTATTTCTCTCTGATTACAACTGTGTGATGCATCCGTTTCCGAGAATGAACTGACCCTCTGAGACAGGAGAGGTTCTTAAACTTGAATGTCCATCAGAATCAAATAGAAGACTTGCTAAAATAGATTCTGGGTCCCCCAGAGTTTAGGTCTGCAGTGGGGCCTGAGACTGTGTCGTTCCAACAACTATATGAGTTCAGGTGAAGCTCATGCTGCTGGTCTGAGAGCCACTGTTCTGAGATGTTCTGTCCTGGGGCAAGGATATGAGTGTGTAGGTCATCGGATGGAAAAGCATGATATTCTTTTCAATAGGGCAAGTGTGCTTCCAAGGCCCAAACTTCTAAAACAAACTGATGTTATTACGAAAATTATAAAAACATTTCTTTTTTGCCCCTTTCCAACTTCAGAGGAAAGGAAGGGTATGGAAAACCCCTCTGACTAAAGTTTTTACCTGAGGGAATGACTAGTTTTCAGCATCAGTACCTCTAATTGGGAGTGGCCATTCCTAGAGCTTAATTTTGCTTTTTCACTCAATCAGATGTACCTTTCCCACACCCTCCTTTACCCACATGCCTCTTTCCTAATTACCCTGAGACCTCATGACTTACTACTTTAACCCCCTCCTGTTAGCACTTTCAGAGCCTACAGTTAAGATTTTTCTTCTAAGGCCCAATCCTGTAAGTCCTCAACACTAGACTCACCTAAACATGTTCTCCATTACTTAAAAGCTAGCTTTTCAAGCTACCTGTAGTGTAGAGGTAAAGATCAGGAGCTGGGGAACCAGACTGAGTTCAAATACAGGCTCTGCCACATACTGACTTTAACTTTGGGCAAGTTACTTAGCCTGGCTGGGCCTCAGTTTCCTCATCTAAAGAAGAGGGTTACTGATCACACCTACCTCAGAGTTACTGTTAGGATCAATGGATTTCCACCTGTGAATCTTATATAATGGTAAGTGTACTGTATCTCTGGTTATGACTAACACCTTCCTCATCATTTTGACAATCATCAACTTTACTCAGGCTGTCACATATTTTTGAGAGAAAAAGTCCTATTACCACAACTTTGCACATGGAGATATGGGTTCAAAGTAGTAACATTAAATTTCATTTAATAGTAAACTACAATTAATGTGAAAGTAAACAACAGGTAAATTCTCATTAATAAATTACAATTAAGCACTTAGCATATATCATGTCTTTTGCTGTTTTTTACCTTAATTAGCACAGACCTATACTTTGAGCCATGTAGTAAAGTAAGTTCTTTGGATTCCTCAACTTGAGCACACTAAAAATTGGAACTCCCCTTCTACCCTAAACTTGCTTCATCTAACTCTATTTTCTACCTCAGTGAATGATACCATCACCTCCTATTGGCCCAGGTCAGAAACCAAGGAGTCAGCCTTAACTCTTCACACTCTTCAACTCCTTCTAGCCCACCCCCTTCTTTTCTGCATTCACTCTGGGTTGCTAAACTGCAAATGAAAATTATGGGTAGAGGTAAGTTTTGAAATCACTGCTACTTTGGTCAGTAAGAAATGAAGTAGAAAATTCCCATCAGCAAATAAAACAAAAAAATATTATCTGGGACATGGCCCAGCTTTGATTCATCTCACCCAATTCACCTGCTGTTTTTGTTCATATTTTCATCTTATCAACTCCTGGGTTATTGCAACTGCCTCCATAATTCCCATTCTTCATTTTCCTTAATGACAGTCAAACTTCTTTAAAATACACTGTTGTTCACTGTTTCTTCCATGAGAATGCCCTTTTCCCACTGAGCAGTTCCATTTCAAATGTTATTTCCTTATTTAAGAGTTGCTTGCTTCTCTAGTTGAAATCCACTCCTCCATACTCCCAGAAATCTTTATCAGTTTCTCTCCATGAAATGTAATCCTTTATAACTTGATATTTAGATGTTTATCTACATATTTTCAGGAAAATGACAATAAGTAAATCTGAAGGAATCAGAGGATGAAATTGGGAACCCAACTAATATAAAGGCCTTTTGGAACAGCCTTATTTTCGGCAGTGGTTCTCAAACTTGTCTGCATGTTGGAAACACCAGGGTACCCAGTACCAGGGCCCTATCCCAGAGGTCTTGGGTACAGTCAGGGTACTGAGCATTTAAAAACTCTCCAGGAGGTTCTGATGTGTAGCCATGGCTAAGAAGTACTGGTCTATGGAGGAATAGAAATAGCTGAGATTAATATAAGAATTTTTAAACAGAAGTAAAGATCTGGTAGATATCAACAGAGACAACTCAGGGTAGGCGAATGATACAATAGAAAAAAAAACTGGAAAACAAGAAATTCGGTATCACTTGATACACAGAATAAGACTGAAATGTCTTACAACTGGTTCTAGGCTGAAGCTGGAGAAGATAAGATGGGATGGGAAAGGATGGTTATGGGCAACTCTGCTTGGGATGAGAAAAAAAACAGCAAATGGTAGGAAGGTCAAGAGGATTCAGAAAAAGAATGCTGAAGAAGTCGCCATTAAGTTGGGAAGTTTTTAGAACTGACAGAATTTATGTGGCAGCAATGAAAGTGGAAGTGTTAGTCACTCAGTCTTATCCGACTCATGGACTGTAGCTGGCCAGGCTCCTCTATTTATAGAATTCTCCAGGCAAGAATACTGGAGTGGGTAGCCATTGCCTTCTCCAGTGGATCTTCCCAATCCAGGGAAAGAACCTGGGTCTCCTGCACTGCAGGCAGATAATCTACAGTCTGAGCCACCAAAGCAGCAATTCAGCTGCTAAATTAGGAGATAAATGTTACTGATGTAGGAACGTTCCCAAATCAGTTACCCTGGTCATTAACAATGAGGAGAAAAATTCCTACCAGCAGCTGAAATCAAACAAACATCTTAGAAGCCTGACAAAAATGACAGCATAATCGTAAAGAGAGATGTTTTAAGCTGTGGTGTCGCTATTAAAAAAAAAAGGGGGGACATTTTGGTTGAGAGGTTATGATGATATTTGAGCTTAATGTATACATTAAGGAGATCAAACCAGCCAATCCTAAAGACAATCAGTCCTGAATATTCATTGGAAGACTGATGCAGAAGTTCCAACACTTCGGTTACCTGATGCAAAGAGCTGACTAATTAGAAAAGACCCTGATGCTGGGAAAGATTGAAGGTGGGAGGAGAAGGGGATGACAGATGAAGAGATGGTTGGATGGCATCACCAACTCAATGGACACTGGGTATGCGCAAGCTCTGGGAGACAGTGAAGAATAGGGAAGTTCTGGTGTGCCTCAGTCCATTGGGTCACAAAGAGCTGGACACGACTGAGCAACTAAAGAACAACAAATATACGCTGAAGTATTATAAAATGTACAAGTGTTGTAGAGTGTAAAGTGTACATACAACACTAACACCGTGCCCTGGGACCAGATCATGTTTCTAACTTAAAGTACATTACTCAACCCCTCTTTTCCCCCCCAAATTCTTAAGTTTAGAAAACTAGGTATGTATATTTATGTATTAATAATTATAATAACCCATAATCCTTATTTTCTATTCAGTTCAGTTCAGTCACTCAGTCATGTCTGACTCTTTGTGACCTCATGAATCGCAGCACACCAGGCCTCCTTGTCCATCACCAGCTCCTGGAGTTCACTCAGACTCACATTCATTGAGTCAGGATTACTAAGCACTAAACATTAAAAAAAAAAAAAGAAGTACAAAAACCAAATAAATAAATTCTAAACTACAAAAACTAGTGCTCACGGTAAATGATGGAGCAGGAACATGAAGCTGCCATTAAACGGACTTCACAGTATCAATGTGTGAAGGCTTCCTCTTTAATGCTTCTTCAAACTCTGACCCTTTCTCCCACTTGTTCATGCAAGCTGCTTCAAAAACCAGTGAGTTGTGTGATAGGTGAAAACACTTTAATGTATATACTATGCTTAAATACCATCAGAAATGCCAGATCCTGGCTCACTAAATCCTTTGAAATACATTACTGTAAATATTATGGCTGACCAACATCTCTCTATAGAATGACTAGAGTAAATCTATAGCCAAGAAACAGGGATACATACTATAAACATACTGTGCCTTTTAATATGAGGCAACACTTATGGTTTACTGTATAGGTAAACTCACCTGTAGTTTCACTCAATCAGTGGTCAAGTGCTTTAGAATCATTTTCATGTCAGTAGACATTAAGTCCAATTTATCCCCATAATAAACAAACAAGTGTCATTTTTTAAAGGAGTGTCAAACCCCTACCTAGTGGGGCGAGCATGGGGAATCAATTACCAGAGAAATGCAAAAATATATGCAGAGGAGGAATGCAAGGGAAATTCATATGACATTGGTATTAGGGGCAAAATAATTCGTATTATGGCCCCACGCCATTATGGTAAGATACATTTGCATCACTAGGTATAAGAGAAAACGTGTAGCCCAAAGAATAGGTATAAAAAACTATTATAATGAATAATACCTGACATTTGACACAGCAGTGCTATTTCCAGGTTCTGGTTATTAAACCCAGAGTAAAAGTGGTTTATTGATCTGTTTACAGCATTCTAAAGACAAGGATTAAAACTGCTGTTTTGTTCTGACATACGAAACAGCTAGGCAAAGAACTCAGGCCGCTGCCTGCCACATGGGAGGCACTAAGGCAATCATAGCTCCCGAATTCCCTGATGGGACCTTTTCCTTCTCTGTTTCAAACAGACTCTAACTATCCTCTAATGAACATCTGTTGAAAATTCTCAAATCAACATCATAAGCACACTGTGTTCAATGTTTGACGTCCACATGAACAAAGAAATGCTTGATTATAAAAGCATATTCATGCCAATTTCTCACACATGAAGGTAAGTCAGATCTAACATGGACAATAATGAATAAAGTGGAGGCATGGGAGAGAAAGGAGAAAATGTGTGTAGTGGAAAGATGGACAAGACAATTGTCAGTATCAGTGTGAAGAGCAAACAACAAAGTCCTCAAGCGTTAGGTCTAACATGGAATACACACTCCACATGAATTTGCCAAGAGTACACAGACCATTAAGAACCTGAGAACCCAGGGTCTGGGGACTGCCAGCACCTGGCCATCTTAGATTTTTCCTATGTCTCAGTTCTCTCTGGTCTTACAGGAGCGTACCTCTTCCTTTAAACAGTCTTCCTTGGCATTGCAGTTAGAATCAACTACTGCCTTCCTGCCTGGCTGTGCATTCCAGTATTGATAGCACACAGCAGCTCACAAAATTCCTCTTAATAGAGCTCTCTCTAGGGTTGCACAAGAATTCAAATCCCTGTGTCAGCCTTGGAGAGTTCAAGGCTCTGAAGTAAAATTATCTGTGCTAAATTGTGATACTGAATCCTGCCTGGGTTAAATATTAAATTTTTGTTTTATCAAAGTGATTTGGGATGAAAATTTTCGGGATTAAGTTCCCACTATTTTGTGTGATTTGGATGAACAGTCCAGTTTTTCAGATTAACACATAATAATTACACTATTTAAAAAATAATTATTATTCATTTACTCAAATATTTGAGTCAGGTGTTGTGCTGGATCCTAGGAATACAGAGTGAACAAAACTAACAATCCCAGCAATTCATAATAACTTCTACATTCTAGTACTTATCTACAAAATAATGACTTAGTTACAGTGTTTTTAGTACAAAAAATTAACTAGGGAGTGGGGTAGGGCATAAGTGAAATAAGTACACTATGACTAACCACAGGAATTCTTTAAGTCTTTCTATACATTATGAACATGTAACAGTTGTGATTAGTAATACTTGGTGCTGAAATATCTGCTATTCCCTCAAAGAGTGCTGGTATTTTAACTCTAAAATTCCTATCACCGTATATACAGAGATCACATAAAATGTACTAACGGTTTGAACAGAATGATGTGTCAAAACAGTACAATTCCATACAGCAAAAATTTCACACCAAGAATGAAGAGAACGCAGCATAATGGCTTTCAAGTTAGCATATTGTACTAAAAATATCAGAAGATAAATTTTATTCTCCCTAGCTTATAAAAGCTCATTTATGTTTTGCAAATTTCATTGATAGTTTCTGTATAAGGAACATATAAATATATTAACAATTTTCCTACCAAAATAAAGCCCAATATATATGCAAAAAATTTCAGGAATAAATTTTGTCCTTGATTGGGAATTCCCTGGCAGTCCAGAGGTTAGGACTTAGTACTTTCACTGTGGTGGCCCGAGTTCAATCTCTGGTCAGGGAACTAAGATCCTGCAAGCCACATGGGATGACCAAAAAGTAAAATAAAAATTCATGTGCACATAGAAATAAACATAAATACTCACAGGAGCAACATACACTGACAGAAAAAAATTTACATTTAGTAAAGGTGAGAAGCAGGGGGAAAAAAAAAAAAACCAACCCTGCTCGGGCTTTTTCTTTTTTCTGAGACTTGACAAATGCAGAAAATTACCAAAGTAACAACAGCAGCAACAAAAAAGACACGAAAATCACACTTTGGACAAACTGCTTGTCAGTATTTAGAACCTGATTTCACAAACAGGCTTAATGCACTTCCTCGAAGGCCATGCTGTCAAGGCGGAGGATGGATGTCCGCTGTTACTGAATTAGACCGGCCGACGTCCTGAGAAGGAAGGGGCTCCTCCTCCTCCACGTGGGTCACTTTATCTGACCTTCCTGAAGGAGGAAGTTCATTATTTGTGCCCTCTTCACTAGATGACAGGATATCAGCCAATTCGTTGGACATTAGAACTTGCAAGGACTCTGTTTCATCTTCAACATCCACCTGAATCCCCAAAGCTTTAAGAATATCACATTTGCACATGGGGCACGTCCCATGGGCTAAGATCCAGGGGTCAATGCAATGCTTGTGGAAAAAATGTTTACAAGTCAGAATACGAATTGTATCATTAGGCTTATAGAGTTCAAAGCAAACTACGCAGCTATCTCCATTTCCGCTTACTTCCTCGTCCCCCTCTTTCAGTACCCGAACCTGAAGCTGGCCAAATGCTTTCTTGAGATCATTTGTTAACCGCTGCCACCTCTGGTTCTGAATCCTTGCTACCCAAAATCTTCGAATATGATAAAAGATGAAATACACTAACGTAGCGGTTGTTACGATCACAAAAGAGACAAAATAGTGATTCATCCAGATGATGTGTTTTCTTCCCACCTCAATCATGACGGTCACATGAACACCCTTCTGAATTAAATGCAAAATCTCCATGCCTTTTAAGTTACCAATCATCACCACAACGATGTCTTCAAATATCTGATGAGACATGGGAAAGACCTGATTGCCAGTTCCTGGGAAGTTATAGATGATCACTCCACTGGCTCCATTCTCCACCGCCACCTTGATCTTCTGGGTGAAGGTACAGCCTCCCCGTTCAACAAGGGCAAGCCATGTCTGCAAGTTCTTCAATTTCCTGAAACTGGTATTGCTGCTGCAGGCATTTTGTGTTTTTCCCTCTGGAGGCATGATGACTCCCGCCACTCTCTTCAAAGTGGAGCTTCTTCCAAACACGCCAGTCTCCCCCAACTCTGACAACACGCGATTCCCAACATGAAACGATATGTTCATGTAAGCAGTCCAAACAGCGCTGGTTCTGCAACAGTGCTGGCTAAGCAGCCAAAGGAAGCTGAATTTCATGAGCCAGGAAGAGGCAGCATTGTTTCTCTGAGTGCCAACCTTGAGTAGACGCATCTCTCTCTCTGCTTAAGTGACGGAAGAACCAACCCAACAAAAGGTTGTGGCTTCCACATCTATTGATGATCAATGCAAACTATTAAAATGAAAAATACCTTCTGGGTGAAAACAAGTTCCACTGTCTTCCAGCATATTTTTGTAAGAAATTCTTAAAGAAGTCTTATGAGTTTGGAATTTTTTTTGTTTTTTTTTTTTTTTTTGAGAGAGAGAAAGAGGAAAACTTTAGATTGAAAAAAAAAAAAAATTCCCAGTCTCACTACTGTAACTCTAGATACTGTTTACTGTTGGGTGATATGATTATGACATAAAAGACAACACAGCCAATTAGGTAAGAGCTTAGAGCATGCTGTATATTTATTGGTTGAATGCTTTGAATGTTGCTATGGGTAACTTCAATGTTGCCAGACAGATTCAGCNGGTCTGCTTGCCCAGGCCTGCTGCTGTCTCTTATACACATCTAGATGTGTATAAGAGACAGGAGCTTAGAGCATGCTGTATATTTATTGGTTGAATGCTTTGAATGTTGCTATGGGTAACTTCAATGTTGCCAGACAGATTCAGCCCTTGAGTTACATGTTATGATACCAGGTATCACATTAAACTAAAAAATATAAAAATTACATAATGCATGAATTTTAAAACCTGAATACATATGCAAGAAAAGCCATACAATTAACACTTTCCTTCACAATCAGTGAAGTAAATATCTGTTACAAAATGCCAAGTTTTAACCATGAACATTAATTAAAAATTAGCACTATGACCAGATATGGGATAGAAGTGGTGAATAACACTGTTTTTAACTCACATTTTCACCATACAATTTATTTTTTAATATAGCATGTAAAATTTTGAACTTTATTTAACAAAGCTTGCTCAGAAGTTTGTTGGATCCGTTTGGTTTTAATTTTTAAAAGCAGGGTATCCCATTCAATTTCTTCAGCCTCACTACCCTCACTTTTGGCAGCACTAAAGACAGAAAAGACCAATGTCATTTCTCTGCAGACCTTGACATCTGTTAGTAGCTTAACAATATTTCGAGGAAAGAGGAGGACAAGTGTAGGGGAAACGATTAAATATAGCAATATTGGTTTACCACAGTTTACTTTGAACAGAAATGTAGCTATAGATTTTAGAAAGACAAACTTTGAGGTCCTCACTTAAATTTAACCACTGACATCAGTGACTGTTAAAGGTCATTGAATCTTTTAACAAAATGTTTGCCTAAGTCAGCAAACATCCTTGGTGGAAGACCGCACATACAGTTAGTTCTGCCTGTATTTTTGCTACACTTAGGCCAAGGGCACAATATAGCTTCAAAGCCAAAGGAATGACATGTGAACTAACAGGCATGGGCACTCACTGGTACTGCCATACACTTTCTTGGGAGAATTACTCAGTGGTTCTTATTCACCAGCTACGAAGCCAAACCCAAGAATTTTGACTTTGTACCTAAATGTCTCTGACCTCTATGCATAGGGTACTAAAAGATACTTCAGGTTCCACCTTGCCAGAACTACAGAAGCTAGTGTATTCTTATCAAATATCAGTTAGCAACATGACAACGTGAAGTAGGAAAAACAAAGGAGAAAACATTTCTTATGGGCCCATCAAAAAGTAGCATTAAAAGAAAAAACACTGATGTGACACCTTCCGCTCACAGTGGTCTATGTTCTTTCCCAAAGGCTGTTAATCTGATTTCCACACACCCACTCTTCAAAACAGATAGTTAGGTACACAGTGTGTTGACTCACAAAGTGCCACTTGAGTTGGACATCAATACTTTTGCATATTATCCAGAGATTTTCATCAAGCAACAAAACCCACATCTTTAGGCCTCTTATTGTTACACAGATATCTACCAGGAAAAAAAAAAAAGGTAAGAGATACAATCTTGAAAAGCAACTGAACAAAATTTTACTTCTGCTGTAGGTCTATATTTTCAAAACGTCCCAAATAAAGACATACTACCATTTTAGTATTTCCTAGAGTCAATTCTAGAAGGAAAACCTACAACCATAGTTGATACATTATGCTAGGGTTTAAACGGGTCTGGCAAACAAAGATACATTTTTTAAAAAATACATAATGCTGCCCTAAATGAGGCCTATAATAATTTAAAATATTTTTAGATATATAACCAAAAGTGCTAGCATCTAAAATAATTATTCAGAACACATTTCTTTCCCAGTAGTCAGTAGATTTGGCAACCAGATTTCCTGGGTATTAATAAAATTAACCATGGAAAATTAAATCAAGATCTCAGCCTATAATTAAGTTTACTGAACAGAAGTATTATTAGATACCAAAAATTAAACATATGGAAGCAAAGTATAAAAATTAGTATAAAGAAACTTTAAAATATTGACTCCATGGCATCAATATCACAATCATTGTAATTTGAAAATCAAAGCTTAATGTATACTAAAGCCCTTACTTAGTGTGAGTGTTAGTCGCTCAGTCGTGCCTGACTCTCTGCGACCCCATGGACTGCAGTCCACCAGGCTCCTCTGTCCATGAGATTTTCCAGGCAAGGATCCTGGAGTGGGTTGCCATTTCCTTCTCCAGGGGATCTTCCCAACCCAGGGATCGAACCTGGGTCTCCTGCACTGCAGGCAGATTCTTTACTGACTGAGCTACAAGGGAAGCCCAAAGCCCTTACTTAGATAAAGACAAAAATGTTTAACAAAACCCTAGAAAAACAACAAGTTCAAATAGCTAGACATGATACGGAGTTTTATTTTTAAAACAACCAAATTTCACCCTCTTTAGTACTTGTGTAGAGAAGTTGCAGTTGAATTTTCTCTCTACATAAAGTGCTAAAAGAGAATTCATCTTAACTTTAATCACTGGAAAGACTCAGTTACATCTTCAGGAGATCCTCGGGGTTTCTTAAGTTTGCAGAACGTCACACTTGCACATGGGGCATGTCCTATGGGCTAAAAGCCAAGGGTCAATGCACGCCTTGTGGAAAACATGCTTGCAAGTTAAAATACGTATTACATCTTGAGGCTTGTAAATGTCAAAGCAAACGACACAGTTGTCTTCATCTGGCTCTAGCTCCTTGTCCCCTTCTTGGAGCACTCGCAGTTGAAGCTTCCCAATGGCTTTCCTCACATCTGCCTTCAGCTGCCTTTGCCTCCTGGTGGCATAATTGGGCCCCTGAGGTCTCCAGGCACAGTACAGGAACAGGTAGGCCACGGTGGAGGTCAGGAAGGTGAAGAAAGACATGATGTAATGGCTCAGCCAGGGCATGTGCATTCTCCCCACTTCAATGATGATCTTCACACAGACTCCTTTCTGAATCAAGTGCAACAGTTCCATGCCTTTCAGGTTGCCTATCATCACAGCAACTATGTTTTCCGTTCCCTGGTGAGACATGGCGAATACCTTGTTGCCTGTACCTGGGTAGTTATAGATGATCACCCCGTTTGCTCCCTTCTCTGCGGCCACGTTGATTTTGCGTGTGAAGGTACAGCCACCCCGTTCAATGAGGGCCAGCCAAGGGTCTGCTTGCCCAGGCCTGCTGAAGTTGGTCATAGGGTTACACGCGTTCTGATTCCATCCTTTGGGAAGTACCACCACGCCAGACACCCTTTCCAGTGGAGAATGATTCCCAAACACTCCACTCTCTCCCAGTTCTGATATGAGGCGATTTCCTACCTGAAATGTTACATTCAGGTGTGCTGTCCAAACGGCTTTTCCTTTTGAGTCAGGAAGGCTGAGTAGGAGAAAGATGCCAAGCCTCCACAGTCGAGATGAAGCAGAACTGTGAGCTGAAGAAGTAATTCTAACTAGGCGCATTCCTTCATTTGCCTATTAACAGACAAATGTGAAAAATACAACAGCATCCGTTGTAGAAGAAAGTTAGGAAGTTAGCTTCAAGGGTTGGAAGGAGATAATTAAAGCACAGGAATGGAAAAGGTCTGCAAGGGTCAAAGATATCTTGCTCCTTCCAGCATTTTTATTTTTGGTAGATTATCTTTCTCATAATGAAACAGAATAACAGGATTTGTTATTAGCACAATGTGATTTCAAGAAAACTGTGACTTCCTAATGGGGGAAATTGTGACATCAGAGCCAGTTAAGCCAATCTGAGAGTTTATATGAATGCACTGCATACTGAAATCCTATTGGCCGAAAAGCTAGGCAGCCGTGACTCATGACATATGCCAATGTGAACTCTAAAGCAAAAAACAGATAATTTTTTAAATACCTGAGTTTCTTTCCTAGTTCTGGAGAGACTGAAAAGCTGCCTAAACACTTTTTTTTCATTGTTTTGCCATCTGTGAGGCAAAACAGAAATCATTCATATATGACTGTATGTTTCTGGCCAGTCATCAGTTCTCAGGTATGGTTTTACGCTACCCAATATGCCAGTCAGTCCATGGGAAGCAGAAATGAATCATTCCCTCTGTCTTGCAACATTAAATGCTCATCCAGGCCTAAAGATTCAACAGGAGGGGAATGTAAACTGACATTTATTAACAATGACAAAATAAAGCCTTATCAAGAAGACAGTTATCATCATATCAGAGGCTGTTTGTTCAACATGCAATTATTTAACAACTGAAAACAGGATTTTAAAAACAATGCAATTGAGCTTGCTAAAGATCAGTTCTGATCTTGAAAGCTGAAGGAATTTAAGTGGTAACTATATTTTAGCTCAAGACATCTCAAATCTAAAGGCTCATCATATGGTTGAAAAGACCAATTTGAAAAACTTGGTATTAATAATTCATTGCCTCTTTCTCACTGTACAATGAACTGCTTAGGCAATGGCAGCCAGAACTTCCTCCCCTCTCTTAGGATAAACGCATCTGTAAGAAACAATTTTTTACCCCCAACACAGCAGTTCTCAAGTAGGGGATAATTCTGTCTCCCAAGAAATATTTAGCTGTTTCCAGAGACACTCTCGATTGTCACAATGTGAGAGTACTGTTGGCATCCAATTCGTAGAGGATAGGGGTATTGCTGGATATTCTACAATCCACAAAACAGCCCTGAGGAGGAAGTAATTACCTGACCCAAAATGTCAATAATAGCCTTGGGAGAGAGGACTCATCCCCAAATTCACCTGTCACTGAGAAATCAGGTCTGAGCTCTTATCATAAAGTTTATAATTGGAATTCATCCAATAAGGAGGAGTCCCCAGCCTGTCTCCATTTCCTGATCTCTTTGAGATTGAAACAGTGGACATTTGCACAAATGCCTATGATCCCATGAAGCCTGATTCAAAACTGCATCCATTTTATCAGGACCAGGTCCAGGGGTCTTCTATCCTGGGGCTAGGATGTCTGAATATGAAAGAAGGGAAGTTGGGCAGTGGGGGGAGGAGGGGAAAACAGATGCCTAATGTTCAGTTCAGTAGCTCAGTCGTGTCTGACTCTTTGCGACCCCATGAATCGCAGCACGCCAGGCCTCCCNTGTCACCATCTGCAGTGATTTTGGAACCCAAAAAGTCTGACACTGTTTCCACTATTTCCTCATCTATTTCTCATGAAGTGATGGAACCAGATGCCATGATCTTCGTTTTCTGAATGTTGAGCTTTAAGCCACCTTTTTCACTCTCCTCTTTCACTTCCATCAAGAGGCTGTTTAGTTCCCCTTCACTTTCTGCCATAAGGGTGGTGTCATCTGCATATCTGAGGTTATTGATATTTCTCCCGGCAATCTTGATTCCAGCTTGTGCTTCTTCCAGCCCAGCGTTTCTCATGATGTACTCTGCATAGAAGTTAAATAAGCAGGATGACAACATACAGCCCTGACGTACTCCTTTTCCTATTTGGAACCAGTCTGTTGTTCCATGTCCAGTTCTAACTGTTGCTTCCTGACCTGACTAATGTTACTTTCTGACTATTAGACCATTTATTCAATATCTAAGCTTTCTATCTTTTTAACATCCAAGCATTAAAGAGGCTTTCATTAGCCTGCTTGCAAAGTTCAACCAAAGGAGACTGAACTATACAAAGGTTGGCTCATCCCATGCTCCAAATATCCCTGTCTGCCCTTCCACGTTGGCAGCCTACCTCTAAGTATTGTAAGTTGATTTTTGTCATCTACAGGCTAATTTCATTATCCCCCAGGCCAGCTACTGTTGTTTCCGGTTTCAATGGGAAGAATGACTGATCACATTCAGAGGCACAAAGAGACTGTTCTCACATCTCTCCACAGAAGAACAAGGCCATTTTATTTTCCAGAAACCTAACTAGACTTCCTTCAACGTCTCCTTGGGTAGCAGTGCTTTAGAAAGCCCACACTGAAGGGATCCACTGGTAATCAGGGTAGAATTATCATGTTTGGCTCAGGTTAACCATGATTTATCTTGCTATGGAAAATCCCTTCTCTGATTGAGCACATGGCAGGAGGGAACATGCATGAAGTTAGTCAGTGTCCTGCCACCATAGGGAATGAGTACAACCTGGAAGGTGCGTAGGTAAACAAAGTTCCTGAGATTTACCCAACGGAATTATACCTATATAACCTCTAACCATGAGAAACGTAATATTCACTATACACAAGGTACTGATGTGAGCCAGAGCCAATGTCACCAGGGACACAGCACCGTACTGTTCTCAGAGGGCCATCATCTAGCTGGAAGAAGAGGGTTATACACCAATTAGGTACATGCATGTATATGTCCTAAATTCTAGGTTCCAAATAAGTTCAAGAAGGTTATAATTTTCATTAAGCTGGTGGAGAGAAATCACCTGATCTCTGCTGCTGCTGCTGCTAAGTTGCTTCAGTTGTGCCCGACTCTGTGTGACCCCACAAACGGCAGCCCACCAGGCTCCCCCGTCCCTGGGATTCTCCAGGCAAGAACACTGGAGTGGGTTGCCATTTCCTTCTCCAATGCATCAAAGTGAAAAGTGAAAGTGAAGTTGCTCAGTCGTGTCCGACTCCTAGTAACCCCGTGGACTGCAGCCCACCAGGCTCCTCCATCCATGGGATTTTCCCAGGCAAGAGTACTGGAGTGGGGTGCCATTGCCTTCACCCCCTCCGCTATTGATCAACCTCTCAAGAATGCTCAAACATCCAGAAATCTTGACTTTGATAAGAAAAATAGCTAAATACTATCTGGGCAATACCGTGTGAATGTATCTCTAAATGCAGAGGATACTGAAGAAGCTTCAATAAACTACCGCACAAGTTGCTTTATCCAAGTATTATCAGAGATCTCTAGGAATCCACAAAACAAACTGGATTTGCTTTTAATCTTGAGAATTACAACTGGATAGGGTTTCTGTGAGTAATTAAATCCATCATAATGGGATTTAGCAGGAACAGAATACTGACTCTAAGTAGACTGAGAACAAGAAAAAGCAGGTAAAGCTAGTGATAAATACTTTCTGAAAGAGGTATCTTTATTTCTAAAGAATTCTAACGGTAAAAATTATTTTAAGATGTTATTACATTTGATTGCAAATTGGTAAATCCTCACATTTTTTTCAAAATTTCTCCCATAAATTAATCACTACTGCCACATATTCTCTCAGACACATGCAATACAATTTTTTTCACATACAAATACATTTTCCACTTATTTCTGAACCCAGGAAAGAGCTCTGAATATGCTAAAATGGAATACAGTAAATTTAAGAACATATGAGCTTTTGAATTACCTTGATAGTCACACACTATACTAGGGAGCAGATACAGATGTGTGAAATTTACAAACTTTACTCCTACTCCTGCTTCTCATTGACTGGAAACTTGGGAAAACTCTGGGAGATGGTGAGGGACAGAGAGGCCTGGTGTGCTGCAGTCCACAGAGTCACAAAGAATCAGACAGAAACACCTCATTCATTATTCTTTATATTAAACAATATAATAACTTTCAATATCACTAAAAGCTCTGGCAACTAAATATATAAGAAAGAACAGCCAAAACAGACATTTTAAATTACCATCTCACTAGCCATCACTTCTTCGCTATGTAAGCCAGGATCACTATTCTTCTCTATTATCTGTACTCCTAACAGTGAGATACATGAGGAAAGGGTAACTTGTCTAGGAGCCCATCGCTCCAAGAAGCTTTTATAACATTAAAGAAAGGGGATTCTCACTAGCGTTTCTCAAACACCTAACACAGCACCTGCATCAAAGGAGTTTGTTCAAATGAATGATCAACACGGTCAGCTTTACCACTTGTGAGTACTTTTCACTGGTTTCATCACCGTCATTCCACAGTCTAGAATTTGGCAACAGCATGTAATCTCAAGCAATATTTTGCTCACCTTGAATTCATTCTGTTGCCAGAGCAACCTAAAAAAAAAAAGTAATGAAGTTCACGATGGCATTCCTGTTTGTCTAAAACCTTAGATGTCCCCCTTTATCCAAAGGTTAACACCCAAGCTTCTAGAAACTCCAACAGACACTTCTCCAGCCTGGTCCTCTCCCCTTCAATTCAACCTCATTTTCCACTATTATCAGCCTGAAACGTACGCTTCTTCAACTCATAGGGCTTACAGCTTCCTGGGCTCCTATTGCAGCACTCATTCTGTGGAGACCTTAGACAGACTTTTTGTTCCTTTTATGAAACTGTACCTACAGTAGGAACACTAATTACAAAATGGGCCTAAGTACTTCCCTTCTGATGATGCCTCTGCAATGTGACTTGCCAGGTCCTTCATCAGGAGGTGGAATTTATTTCTACACCTTTTGAAGCTGGATAGATTGGTGACTCAAGTTGGTGAACAGGTTGGCATGGATGTGATGATGTGCCAGTTCCAAGCCTAAGCCGCAGAAGGCTTTGTGCTCCCTCCTTTCCCTCTTGAAATCCTGCTGTCCCCTAGCACAGAAGGCTAGGCTGATAGAGGAGGGCACAAGTGTACCAGCTGAGGTGACCGAGGTCAACCCACAGATGGACAAATATGTGTGAACACCCAAGATGAGCAGAGATGTCTCCCTAATGCTGAGATGATGGCACACACGTGACTGAATCCAGCTAAGACAAATTGCTGAGCCCCATCTAGACTCCTGAGCAGTGACAGATACCTTTTAAAAAGTAGTTTATAAAAAAAAGACTGCCCTTGAATAGAGATGCAGACAGAGAGAACAGATCTGTGGACACACCAGGAGGAGGAGAGGGTGGGATGAACTGAGAGAGTAGCACTGACAGAGAAACTCCCATGTGTGAACCAGACAGCGAGTGAGCTGCTTATGACATGGGGCTCGGCCTGGCGCTCTGTGATGAGCAGAGGCTGGGCTGGGAGGGGAGGGAGGCTCGAGGAGGAGGGGACTCGTGTATACGGATTCACAGTGTTGTATGGCAGAAGCCAAAGTTGTAAGGCAGTAATTCTCCAATTAAAAATGAAAAAAATCACTGCCCTTACATTGAGCTCTTAGACAGCAACTGATAACCTGTCTCTTATACACATCTTCTCCTTCTCCTCCTGCCCCCAATCCCTCCCAGCATCAGAGCCTTTTCCAATGANGGCAGTAATTCTCCAATTAAAAATGAAAAAAATCACTGCCCTTACATTGAGCTCTTAGACAGCAACTGATACAGTTCCCTCTACAAAATGCCCTGCTCTATTAATCTCATGGTATGGGACTAAATCTTATTCTCATTTTTTCAATACTCCGCTTCCAGCATATCATAGGTTCTCATGAAGGTTAATTAAATTGCCAATGTCTTATCCTCCAGATTCTAACCTGTAATATTACTCACACAATAAGGCTGATCCAGTTAATTTTATCTTTGTAAGGGTGATCATTTATTTCAAGCAACAGAATAGTTAAATACGCACCATGTGGTTAACCTTTAATTCTTTTACAGATTGAACACTCATAAAACAGAATCTCTTATAGCCATATCTGAATGCTAAGATAAATGAGCATTTGGAATATAACCAAATTCCTTTATACTTTAACAGGCCAAATCAACCTACATAAATTATACTTTCTTACACATTCTGAATTAAAACATTTGAACACCAAATTGAGAACAACTTTTCCTTCTCGGTCAATCTACTAAGAGGACAGAATGACAATCAACGAAGAGAAACACATTACTAGTAGTGTGGAAAGTAATTGGGAGAAAAAACCTCACACCACAGCCTGTGCATTAAGAGGGCAGAAAAAGGAGCTGAATATCCTTAAGAACAAGATTAAAGACAGTAATTGGTGGTATTGTTATCTTTCTCTGAGCCTAGGGGAAAAAATACATTTTAATATTAACTCTATCATTTAGACTAGATTTTTGTTCAAAGGGATGGAGAAGAGGCAATATACTCAAAGTGGGGAGGAGGGCGGGTACAGAATCTTTTGAATAACCACAACACCTTGCCCTGCTCTATTGACAGACGATTTTGCTCCTGTAGTTAAGAACCATTGAGGATGAGGAGCCTGCTTTTGGAGCTCTCTTGTTTCAAAGTTGCCTTAAAACCATCAAGAAGACTGGAGACCTTCTTAGGCTGCAATTGGTCATTAAAGGTCTGTATAAGCTTTGTCTTTCTAAGACCAGTTCCCCAGAGTGCGGTTAACTCAGGGTGAGCTCTCAGCAGTCAGAAAGAGCAAGGCAGTGATGTTTAAGAGGATTTTTCCCCTTAGATCCCTTAAGTTTTTCCAATTCACAGGTCACAAACCCTTACTTATTTATTAGGGAATTTAATCCCTCCTGGGAGGCAGCAGAGGATAAAAACAGCAATAGAGTCATCACACTAGCAGAAACGGTACTAAAGCACAAGGCTATGTGTAACAGATCTGCCACGAAACCCTGTCTTTGCCATGTGCTAGCGTGTAAGCTAAGTCACCCTGAGACTTGGCTGTCTCATGTGTAAGATGGGGGAATAACGCCTGCGTCTCCTGGCCATGCTGAGTATCAGACGATCCATTTCACATCTCTTTGTAATTCACCAAGCACATTGCTAGCATGATGAGAGTTTGATAAAAGGGGCCTATCCCCATTCCCCATTTGATGAAGGCTCTTCCCTGTTTTCTTCCTAGGAACATTTTCTCATCCTTCAAAGCTGACCCCAGAGACTTCTCTGGTGGTCCAGAGGTTAAAAATCCTCCTTGCAATGCAGGGTACATAGGTTCGATCCCTGGTCAGGGAATTAAGATCCCATGTGCGGGGAGCTGCCCTGGGAACAGGGGTCTTGGGAACAAGACATAGCTCTGGGAGCTGCCTTGGTCAAAGGTTTTGCTGATAAGCAAAAATAGCTCTCTGTCCCGCCTCCTCAAAGATGNTGCAAAGAGCCAGACATGACTGAGTGACTTCACTTTCACTTCACATACCTATTATAGGGCTTCCCAGGTAGTGCTAGTGGTGAAGAACCTGCTTGCCAATGCAGGAGATGTGGGTTCAATCCCTGGGTCAGGAAGATCCCCTGGAGGAGTGGCAACCCACTCCAGTATTCTTGCCTGGAGAATTCTATGGACAGAGAAGCCTAGAGGACTATGGCCCATAGGGTCACAAAGAATCAGACACAACTGAAGCAATTTAGCATGCAGGCATACATATGATAAGGAAAGCAGAAAGGATTGTAAGGGTAGGAATAGAGAAAGCAGAAGTAACTATGAAAAGGTGGTCAGAAAAATATACTAAAATAAGGGATATTTAAAGAGCAAAATTTGAAACTAAAAGAATTAGATGGTTCCTACTTTGCAAAATAATCTTGAGAATATAGCATTCTTTTTTGCATTAACAAAGCAACTGACAACATGTTAAAGAACACTGAGTTTTGGTGGGTCAGAAAAGAAAACTTGATTAGCTTGAGTATAAGGAGTGAGGGGAGATTGAAAGAAATATTGAAGAGGTAAGCTGATACTCAGAGAAGGCAATGGCAACCCACTCCAGTACTCTTGCCTGGAAAATCCCATGGATAGAGGAGCCTGGTAGGCTGTAGTCCATGGGATCACTACAAGTCAGACACGACTGAGCGACTTCACTTTCACTTTTCATTTTCACACATAAGAGAAGGAAATGGCAACCGACTTCATTGTTCTTGCCTGGAGAATCCCAGGGACGGTGGAGCCTGGTGGGCTGCCATCTGTGGGGTCACACAGAGTCAGACATGACTGAAGCAACTTAGCAGCAGCAGGAGCAAGCTGATACTAGATTATATAGAGACTTGTAGGAAATAAAAGGTTTTCTGTGTATTCCAGGAGTTTGCTGCTTATAATCCACCTCAAACTTACTGGCATAAAATAGTAAATGTTTATTATAGTCACAGATTCTGTGGGTCAGCAGTTTGGAAAGAGCTTCACAGAGATGTCTTTTGTCTATTCTCCATGATAAAGTGTCAGCTGAAAAGACATACATGCCTCGAATTGACTCAGATAGCCAGAGGCAACTCCACCTGTGAGTCTGTTAGTTTTCCAGTCATGTCCATCTCTTTGCAACCCCATGGACTGTAGTNCTTTTGTCTATTCTCCATGATAAAGTGTCAGCTGAAAAGACATACATGCCTCGAATTGACTCAGATAGCCAGAGGCAACTCCACCTGTGAGTCTGTTAGTTTTCCAGTCATGTCCATCTCTTTGCAACCCCATGGACTGTAGTCCTCCAGGCTCCTCTGTCCATGGGATTCTCCAGGCAAGAATACTGGAATGGGTTGCCATTTCCTTCTCCAGGGAATTTTCCTGACACAGGGGTCGAGCCCAGGTCTCCAACATTGCAGGCATATTTTTTACTGTCTGAGGAGTAGGAAAGCCCACCTATGAGACTGGTGAAACTGCTTCTTTATTTACATCCTTGGCCCCTGGCCTGGAGCATTTGAAGCCAAGGATGCACTAGGCCTGTCCCCTGGACTCTTGTTCAAGGTCTCCTCACACAGCTTGGTTTCTCCCAACCTGGCATTAGAGAGGAAATCCTGAGAGGAACTATTCTGAAAGGTCTACGTAGAAATCGCATGGTCCATCCCAACCAGATCTCAAAAGTTACATAGACTGTTTCTGTTGTATTGGTTGAAGTAGTCATAGATCCTCCCAGATTCAAGGTCAGAGATTGTTAGACTCCATCTCTTAGTGGAATGAGAGTTGAAGAACTCAGAGGCTGTATTTTATAGCCATAATAGTGTATCAAATGGAGAGAAAACAAAATACATGCATGTTTTTACCATATCCATTTTCCTGCAAAGTACTGAGCTTTCAGTGCCTTCCATACATTGATACTCAGTCTCCCTCATTTTTTTCCCCATTAAACCTTGTCTTCTAAGCGCAATTCTGATTAGTTCTATTAAATTTTAAACTAAAGACAATTTTGTAGTATTGACATTTTTAGAGGGAGATATTTAATTCACAAAATTATTATTCTGGATAATTAAACTATTTCCTATGTGAGTCAAAGTGAAAAGATAAATAGAGTCTGAACAAGGTATAATTAATATGCATTTATTATTTTAGTGTAAATCNTTTTAGAGGGAGATATTTAATTCACAAAATTATTATTCTGGATAATTAAACTATTTCCTATGTGAGTCAAAGTGAAAAGATAAATAGAGTCTGAACAAGGTATAATTAATATGCATTTATTATTTTAGTGTAAATCTGTGGTAGAGAACATTTGTCCCATCTGAACAGAATACACATTATTAATATTTTTTTCTTCCCATATGACCCTGAGGGTATGTATTCCAGTTTTTATTTTCCCAGATAAGCCAGAAATTAGAATTTTCTTTCTGAATTATTTTAATTATAAACTGTTACATTAAAATTAAAAAAAGAAAAAACCCTGATCTATAAAGCCTTTATACAACTGAGGACTTCCAGCTCATGAACTTTCCTTAAATCAAGATACTAGTCATAGAATTTGAGGCAACAGTGAAAATAGTTAATGTTTTTAAGGTGGGAATCATTGCCACAACCCCTGAATATNTTAAAATTAAAAAAAGAAAAAACCCTGATCTATAAAGCCTTTATACAACTGAGGACTTCCAGCTCATGAACTTTCCTTAAATCAAGATACTAGTCATAGAATTTGAGGCAACAGTGAAAATAGTTAATGTTTTTAAGGTGGGAATCATTGCCACAACCCCTGAATATCTGAAATAGTTGCTCTGTATAACTATTTCTTATATTATAATAGGATTTTTCCTTCAAATTATTTCAATAAGATTAAAAAATAGGCATTTCTAAATGCATCTTTATTTTTAAATCTACAACATTGACTCATTTACTTAATTATAGAACTTAATTTAGTATGTTATCTGCACTAAATCAAATAATTATTTGATATTTGCAGTATTTCATAGTTTTGTTCTATTTATAATTCATTTTCTTCTATGTGTGAGAAAATTTTTTTTTCACATGTTAATTGAAAATATTAGAGCTTCTAAGAAAGAATGGGAACTAGGATAGACTACTCCAAATTTCATTTATAATCCATGTCTGCCACTATATGAAATATTTTTTAAAAAACCCTCTAATGTGACATAAAAAAAGAAACTAGGAGTTAGGGTATTTGATAGAAGCATGATCATAAACCAGTCATGTCAATAGAACAGTCATGAATGATGTAGAGAGAAAGCAAAGGATGTGATTCCTGCAAATAATAATAAAATCCACTATGATTGAATGTTAGCTGACACAGAACATCAGGATTATGCAGATTTGTGCTAATAGATAAATAACCTGAAAGAAACTGTGAAATAACTGCACTGCATAGTAATCATATATGTTGTTGTTCGGTCGCAGAGTCATGACCAACCTTTTGAGACCCATGGACTGCAGCATGCCAGGCTTCCTTTACCATCTCCTGGAGCTTGCTCAAACTCATGTCCATGTGTCACTGATGCCATCCAGCCATCTCATCCCGTGATGCCCTCTTCTCCTTCTGTTCTCAATCAGGGTCATTTCCAAAGAGTTGGCTCTTTGCATCAGTTCAGTTCAGTTTAGTCGCTCAGTCGTATCCGACTCTTTGCGACCCCATGAATCACAGCACGCCAGGCCTCCCTGTTCATCANTACTTGAAATTTTATACCCTGGCTTCTTTACTTGTCAAATAGGGAAAGCAGCAGCACCCACCTTTTAGAACTCTTCTTAGGATTAAATGAAAAAAATGTACAGTATCTAAAGCATTTAGAACACTGTTCAGTTCAATATACAGTCTGATATGTGTTACCACCACTATCACCATCTTTATATTATAGTCTTAATTCACTTATTTTATGAGATAAGAATGATGATAGGGTCTTTAAGGGATTTTCACAATCCTTTAATTCTAATGAAGTCTCTATTTATGTAAAACATTCAGTATCATTTTTTCCACATATAACTACTGATCTATTTTTGTGCCTGTTAATATCTCCAGCTAAACAACTAATAAGTGATTGCCCATTACAGAAAGTATTTCATAACTCATAAAGGATACATGCAAATATAGCTGGATTGTGATTATCATCATCTTAATGTATATGCCAACTTCAGAAAAATAGCTTCTGTTCCTTCACACCCACAAACCTCCCATAAAAACAAGATCAAAACAAGAATTTGATTGGCTCTCCTGGCATGATTTTCTTCCTTTGATACAGATTATACTAACAGGTTATTCAGGGAGGCAAACTATATGACTGATTTCACATAACTCAAGAGGAAAAGTCATATACTCTATCCAAAAATACATGTGACAACCTCTTAACCTGTAGGTATATAAAGAGAAGATGGAATTCACCATTCCTTTCTTCTCTACAACTTTTGAGTTGTTGCTAGAGGATGTAAGTTTTTAACTTGATTTTTCCTCCATCTCTCTTATCCATGGACTGAAGAACAGATGTTGTGTTAGCAAGCGTGAAACATTTTGTAGTATATCCTTAAAGCTCCTGGGTGATCAGGTGCACTCTTAGTGAGCAGTTAGCATCTTGGAAGGAATTTTCTGAGCATTAGGTCTCAACATTAGGCTTAAAATATTCAGTAAACCATATTGCAAACACATGTGCTGTCATTGAGGCTTTGTCATTCCATTTATGGAGCACAAGTAAAGTAGATTTAGCATAATTCTTAAGGACCAGGGATTTTCAGAATGGTAAACCAACATGAGCTTCAACTGAAAGTCACTCGCTGTATTAGTCCTAACAAGAGATCCAGCCAGTTCTCTGAATCCAGGCATTGACTTCTCTCTAGCTATGAAAGTCCCAGATAGCATCACCTTCTGACCTAAGGCTGTTGTCCTATGTTGAAAATTGGTTGTTTAGTGTAGCCACCTTCATTGTCTTAGAGACACTTTTGGTCTCTAGCTAGGATAATGAATGGATCTGCTGTAGCTTCTACATCAGCACTTGCTGCTTTCACCTGGCACTGTTGGGGAGATGGCTTCTTTCCTTTATCCTCATGAACCGATCTCTGCTAGCTTCAACCTTTTATTCTGTAACTTCCTCACCTCTCCTAGCCCTCACTGAATGAGAGAGAGTTAGGTCCTATTTCTGGATTGCTGCTGCTGCTGCTAAGTCGCTTTAGTTGTGTCTGACTCTGTGTAACCCCATAGACGGCAGCCCGCCAGGCTCTCCCATCCCTGGGATTCTCCAGGCAAGAACACTGGAGTGGGTTGCCATTTCCTTCTCCAATGCATGAAAGTGAAAAGTGAAAGTGAAGTCGCTCAGTGGTGTCCGACTCTTGGCGACCCCGTGGGCTGCAGCCTACCAGGCTCCTCCGTCCATGGAATTTTCCAGGCAAGAGTACTGGAGTGGGGTGCCATCGCCTTTTCCGATTTCTGGATTAGGTTTCGGCTTAAGGGGATGTTGTGGGTAGTCTGATCTTCTGTCCAGACCACTTACACTTTCTCCTGTCAGCAAGGCTGTTTTGCTTTCTCATCCTTTACAAGAATGAGTAGTACACTGGAGTTGTACTTTTGATATCCTTCAAGAACTTTTTATTTGAATTCACAACTTAGCCAACTCTTTGGTTCAAGAGTCCGGCTTTTGGCCTATCCTAGTTTTCAATATGCCTTCTTCATTAAGCTTAATCACACCTCGTTTTGATTTAAAGTGAACAACGGGTAACTCTTCCTTTCACTTGAATACTTAGAGACTATTGTGAAGTGAAGTGAAAGTCACTCAGTCGTGTTTGACTCTGTGACACCATGGACTGGAATTATCTAGGTGAGGATACTGGAGTGAGTAGCCTTTCCCTTCTCCAGGGGTTCTTCCCAAACCAGGGATTGAACCCAGGTGTCCAGTATTGCAGTACGATTCTTTACCAGCTGAGCTATCAGGGAACCACAGGGGTTATTAATTGGCCTAATTTCAACATTGGTGTTTCCCAAGGAATAGGAAGGCCATTTCTGTTACATTAATAAAATGATAGGATTATTCTCTTTTACCTCTTAATATAATCGGTGATATTAAGTTTTTCTAATACTGAATTATTCACACACTCATAGGATAAAACATACTTCATCCTGATGTGTATCAAAAATTTAATATTTTATTAAGGATTCATGCAGCCATAGGTTTTTCTGTGACTCAGGCAGTAAAGTATCTGCCTACAATGCAGGAGACTTGGGTTTGATCCATGGGTTGGGAAGATTCCCCTGGAGAAAGAAATGGCAACCGACTCCAGTATTCTTGGAGAATTCTGGAGAATTCCATGGGCAGAGGAGCCTGGCAGGCTACAGTCCTTGGGATCGCAAAGAGTCAGACACGACTAAGCAACTAACACACCCATGTACCCACATAAAATGAGACTGGTCTTTAGTTTTTTATTATTACATTTTCCAAATTTGGTTATTTGCAAAGATATACTAGCTTCAAACGAGCTTTCTCTTCCTAGCTTCTGAGACAACTCTTAGAAATTATCTTTCCGTGAAGGTTTGGTAAAACTATTTCAGCTTATTCTCTCCTGGTAGAACAGGCTGGATTGTCACTTCACGCTCTTAATGGATAACGGTTCAGGTTTCCTGTCGCTTCTCGGGTCAATCAGTTAAGCTTCCTGATCTATGGCACAGCATTATTGAAAGTAATTTTACAATTCTTAAATTATTCTATCTGTAATTTTCATTTTATATTCCAAATTGTGTTTGTTTATACATTTTTTTCCATTGATCTTGGTAGCATTTGTCTCCGTAAGTCTTCTCATATAACTGATTCTTGAAGTAATTCTGTTTCTTTACTTTCTAAAAATTTCCATTTTATCTTTATGTCTTTTCACTTCTCATAAGTTGGTGAACACCCAGGCTAAGACAGTTATCTCAGACAATGGTCTATTCAGCAAACAGACTGAAGAGTGTAAGTTTAAAAAGGTAAACCAACAGCCTTGCTTTTGGCTTTGCCAAGATGCTAGTCAGTTCACAGGACTGTTCTGAATTTATGATCTATGAACCTCAACACTCCCATCAAGAGGCTAATTTTGGTACTATGAATGTACCAAGTCCGGGTGGTGGAAGAACCAACCTATGCACATCCTCTGCCCTGAAATGGCATGAGCTCGCACTTCCTTCCTTACAAGGGTGACTGCCCCTGTTCCTATGTTCTATCTGAGTTTCTTGTTCTCTTCCATTATATACCAAACCTCTTAACCTTTCATCTCTCCAGTGCTGAAGAGCCTAGGAGTTCTCTCCAGTGAGCGGACACCACTCTTAAGTGAGGAAATGTTACTGGACTTGCCCCCAACTGCTACTTAGGACCGGTCAGTCCTCATAACTCTTTCTGCTGGAGGTTTCTCTCTCCTGAGCCAAACTGGTAGGGGGTGGTTTGAACTTCTGGACAAGCCCCATGAATCAAGTTTGGCTCCTCAATAAGTCACAGAAGATTTCTGTTCCCTAAAATTTCAAAGCAGCAAATATTGTTCTGCTGACACCTAGAAGATATGAAAGGATTCTCTTCCACACACCTTGTTGTTCAGTTGCTAAGTCGTGTCCAACTCTTTGAGAATCCCTGGACTGTAGCATGGCAGGCCTCCCTGTCCTTCACTATCTCCTGGAGTTTGTTTAAACTCATGCTTGAACAAACCTTGAGTTGTTCAAATTCATCACCTTGAGTTGGTGATGCCATCTAACTACCTGATCCTCTGTCATTCCCTTCTCCTCCTGTTCTCAATCTTATCCAGCATCAGGGTCTTTTCCACACACCTATTCCAAGGAAAATGCCAGTGTCCTTCCATGTCTGTGGACCAAGGCTCACTGCACGGCCCACCTACAGTTCATGCTCCTTTCAAGATCTGGAGTCTAGTGTTGGTCCTGCATCTAAAAAAGGAGTTGCTTTTCCAAGGACAAAACTAGCTATAATCATCTGCTGTGGTCAAAATTCTTCAGCATCTAAAGCTTAAAAATGAACATAATCTGTGAGAGAAAGCCAGCAAGCTGTATGACTGTAGAAACCAATGACAATACAAAGTAAAATAAAAGTCTCACATGTCCTGCTCTTAGTAAGTTACCATTGAAGCTGAAAGTCTGTCCTGGTCCTAATACAAACTTCAACAAAAACATATGATTGGGCTCCCCTAGATTTTACAAAGGGCCATAGTCTTTAACGTACAATTCAATATGAGAAACTCTAAGAATTGTTTTTTTCCCAAAAGTTTGCAGCAAACTCATTTGAGGTCAAAAACCTGACCTGTAATAGTGTGAGTCTATTTATAATCATTTAGTGCCCAAAGGAAGTAAAATGGAGTTTAGTCTTTACTTGGAATATGCACATGCCTTCACCATACCAGAACAGAAAACAATGGTTCAAACACTGACAATCTCTGTAGCATATGTATTGGACCTGACCTTCAATATATCAACAAAATTTGCCACTTAAGGAAACTTTGTAGCTAACTGGCAAAAAAAAGACCCATTACAAAGTACAAATAATCTTTCCCAATATTATCTACTCTATACAGTCGCAGTTTGAATTCAGAATATGACTGATCCCAACCTTATTCTTGTATCTGGCATTACATCGTGCATGAGCACTCGGTCGTGTCTGACTCTGTGACCCCATGGACTATAGCCCACCAGACTCCTCTGTCCATGGAATTTTCCAGGCAAGAACACTGGAGTGCATTGCCATTTCCTACCCCAGGAGATCTTCCTGACCCAGGGACTGCACTCACATCTTCTGCATTGGCAGGCAGGTTCTGTACCACTGTGCCACCTGGGAAGCCCATATTTGGTATAACCTATCACTTTTTACCATTTTGCATCAATTTTCCAAACAGGCTTGTCAGAACCCAATTAAACACTTTTCTCCTTTACTCAGTTTTGTCCCTCCAAGCGAGCGAGAATGACGGATATCTAGTAGCAATGCCTGAATAGTCTGGCAACTTCGAAAATGTGTAAATTGAAGGTATGAAGGCATAAAGAGAGCCCATAAATAGTTCTCACCCACAAGGTTATTTAAATTTTGAATAAACAAAATATTAAATGGGTAAGACCACATAAAATTTTACAAAAATAAGTTATATTAACAGCAGAACCTTTTTCTCCCAATAAATATTAGTTACAAACACGAAATGGCAATCCACTCCGGTGTTCTTGCCTGGAGAATCCCATGGTTGGAGGGGCCTGGTGGGCTACAGTCTATGGGGTTGCAAACAGTTGGACACGACTAAGCAACTAACAGACACAGACACACACACACACAAACACTTTACAGATAATACTGCTCAGATTTTCCACCAGAAATTTATCTTGGAAATGAAAAGGTAATAACTTTTATACCCCAAAGTTAATAGGAATAATGAAGTGTTTTAAGATTGGGGAGAGGAAATGACTGCCTACTGTAGAAAATCTTATACAACATTTGGCACCTGCAATCTTTCCAAGCCTTCCATCTCTTAGTTGAAGAGGCCTTAATTTTAAGAATGCCCTGGAGAGGGCATAATCATTTTCCCTATGAAGTAAAATTACTGGGCAGAAAATACTAAAATACTACTTATCTCACCACAGCAGTATATCCCACATTTTTTATTAAAAAAAAAAAAAGACAATATTTAGTGTTTGCTAAATAGAAACTTTGTATGTGCAGTTGATATGACTGTCACTAAGCAACTCAACCATTACTCTCTTTTTGTAGGCATTCAGTGGAACAGAATTTTAATTCTGCTATGTTTTACTGATAGCATGCCTAACAAGTTTGGCTGTACATTGATACTTAGACACTACTAACTTGAGAGCTTTATCCTTCTCTCCCCTCCTGCACATAAAACAATTATATTCAGATGGCTAAATGCTGATTTAAGAGCAAATCCCAATTACATATCAACTACACTTCAATAAAAATAATAAATCTCAGCAATCACTCTGATCTATTACACCACAGAGAAGTCCTACCAATACCTTTTAGGCTGACTACTCAAAGCACTCCTATCAACACTCTCCACTACATTTCTACATAGCTAGACATTTTTTGACATGGAAAAATCATGGTGAGGGGGGAGTAAGGGAAGAAGGAAAAGAGGGGAGGAAAGTGGAAAAAAGGAAGTGAAAAGGGAGGAGGAAGGAAGGGATGTGGAAGGAGAGAGAAGGATGAAGGAAGAATGAGGGCGAGGTGGAGAGAGGAGGGAGGGGACTAGGGCCAATTACCTGGAGGATGTAGCCAGCGAGCTCAGTTTTACAGGACAGACAGAGTAGATGGCAGGAATATTTACTTTTAGCTTCTGTTGTAGTGTAGTTTCTTTAAAATGTTGTGTTAGTTTCTGCTGCACAGCAAAGCAAATCAACTATACCTATACGTAGTTAGTTGGTTAGCGTTAGTTGCTCAGTTGTGCCCAACTCTTTGAGACCTCAGACTGCAGCCCATCAGGCTCCTCTGTCTGTGGAGTTCTCCAGGGAAGAATACTGGAGTAGGTTGCCATTTCCTTCTCCAGGGGACCTTCCCGATCCAGGGATAGAACCTGGGTCACTTGCACTGCAGGCAGATTCTTTACCGGCTGAGCAGCAGGGAAGCCGTACGTACACATATATCCCCTCTTTTTGTTTTCCTTCCCATTTAGGACACCACAGAGCACTGAGTAGCGTTCCCTGTGTTATACAGTAGGTTCTCATTAGTTATCTGTTTTATAAATAGCAGTAGTGTATATATGTCAATCCTAACCTCCCAATTAATTCCATCCCCCTTCCCCCCGTGTGTCCATATATTTGTTCTCTATGTCTGCGCCTCTAATTCTACTTTGCAAACAGGTTCATCTGCGTATTTTTTTAGATTCTCTCTACATATATAAACATTAATATACAATATATATTTTTCTCTGCGGCACATATATACAAGGGAATATTATTCAGCCATAAAAAGGAACTAAATTGTGACTTTCGTAGAGACGTGGATGGACCTAGAAATTGTCACACACAGTGAAGTAAGGCAGGAGCCTTTGAAAAAAAAAGTCACAGAATAATGAAAAGCAAGATGTGTATAGTATGTTCAGGTAATCACATTTCCCCCACCATTACTTACCAGTCAAGTATATATGAGGAAGTTGAATGAAACAAGGTGCTGTAATATATTTGGGTACTTCCAGGATTCAAAGGTTGACATCCTAAACACCCACAATGTGAGAGTATTAGAAGGTAGGGTATTTGGAGGTGTTTAGGTCATGAGAGTATAGCCTCCACAAACAGTATCAGAGCTCTTATCAAAAAGCCTCAGTGCAGCTCCCTAGCCCTGCAGCCATGCTGGGACACAGAGGGCAGGTGCTGTCTATGAGCCAGGAAACAGGTCCTCACCAGACACCACACTGCATCCACCAGAACCATAATCTTAGCCTTCTCAGAATCCAGAACTGAGAAATCTATTTTTTTATAAGTCACCCAATTTGATGATTTGTTAAGGCAGCCTGAATGGACTAAGACACGAGGGTCTAAATGTTCACAAGGAACTTACTGTACATGTGTATAATCTGGGCATCACAACACAACACTTAGGGAGAAAACTCTGCAGAGCAGTGAGGCTGATGCAGTGACCGTGGGTGACTTCTCAGAAAGCAGAGACCAAGAATCCTGCCAGCTGGTCTGTGTAACGGGGAAGAGAGACAATGAAACGAACCTGTTTCTCAACCAGAGGAAAACAATCTAAGGTCGTGGTAGCCTCTCTTCTGCTTTCTCCAAGCCTGCAACATTTGTGTTATGATCACTTGCCAATTATTATTTCAGGAATGGTTACCTTATGCCATTACAAATGTACACAAATTTGAAGAGCCATGAAAAGGACAAATCAAAATATCAATCTCTCCATGTTATGCAGACTCTCAGCTCTCTTTGTACTCCTGCTAGTCATGAGCAAGTTGGGATTCAAGTGCAGGAGGAAGCAACCTCCACAACCCCCGCCACTTCATGGTTCCCCAAGGGGCCAGTCTGTGTGCTGAGAGTTCTGCAAAGCAGGGGAGGAAGAGGAAGGGAAAGGAAGAAAGGGAGGCAGAAGGAAGAGAAGGGACAAGGGAGTCGGGGAGAGAGGCGCCAGCCTGATGGGTATGTGGAACTCTGCATGGAGGGGAGCAAGTGGCAAGCCCCCTAACACAGCCCTTCTTCTCTGCTCTCTCACTTGCTAGAACCATCATCCTTCTTGGGCTATCCAAAGAAGAAAGGCCAGGTTCACATCTAGCCTATCACGTGCGAGTGCACCAAAGGATGAAAAGGAACCAATTAAAGAAAACAAAGGCTACCAGGCACAGGGAGAACGAGGAAGGCCGGTCTCCCTTCTCCCTTCCCAGTATGCCTGGAACACAGGTTAAGTATATTTAATTTCTTTCCCTTTGAATGCCCCTACATATTCATTTATGATCGCCACTAGCTTAATACCTTCTGTCCAAGCTACACTATCAGACCTGCGCATAATTTTATGAGAAACAAAGGTAAGCTAGGAAGGAAATTAAATTCCTCTACATGATAGAAACTTTTAGAACAGAGAACTAAGTTGTCAAGCTAAAATCTTAATCTCAGCAATTTATAGGGGATTAAATATACTCCAGTGTGACAAATATATCACAAAAGTAGAAAAATCATTACTTACTGCTTCATCAAAACATGTAGAGATTAAAGGCCATTGGAGAATCCACATAATAATAATAATAGCAGTTCACATTAAGCATTGTGCTTAGCAACCTAAATTCATTAACTGGTTTAATCAACAATCCTGAAAAGCAGGTACATTATCAATCTGTATTAAAGATGAAGAAAATGAAGAGCAGCAATATCAAGTTCCCTGGTCACTCACTGGTGAAGAATCTCCCTGCAGTGCAGGAGATGCAGGTTCAGTCCCTGGGTCAGGAAGATCTCCTGGAGAAGGAAACGGCAACCCACTCCAGTATTCTTGCCTGGAGAATCCCATGGAGGGGGGAGCCTGGCAGGTGACAATCCATGCAGTCGCAAAGAGTAAGACACAACTTAGCAACTAACAACAAGATCCAGTTCCAGAGTCTCACAGATGAGAAGTGTTAGAGTTGGAATTCCAGTACAGATAGAAACGATTTTGTTCCGCTTGTTTCCCCCTTGTGTTTAAACTCATCTCTTCTATGATGAAGCCTTCACAGGTCCTTTAAGTCAGAGATAGCTAACCATTTCTGTAGCATGAACTTTTTAGCATTTTGGTAAAGTCTGTGACTACCTTCTCAGAATAATGCTTTTAACAGCATAAAAGTAATTCATAGGATTATGAAGGAAAGCAGTTTTACTGCAGTTATAAAAATATTTTTAAAAACAAATTTGTGCCATAGCAATTTATGTGCATCTTTCAGAAGTCATCAGCAAGATGTAACAAGGGATTTAAGAGTACCAGTTTCAGGGGAGTTCATGTACATAAACAGTATTTCAAGACAGCTGCAATAAAATTTGTTATACGAATTTTGACTGGTGATAAAGCCAACAGATACTGCTAGAACTACTCTGGTTTACTGCCTATATTCCTAATTCTAAGATAATGCTAAATTTCAGTCAGAGGCTAGTGAAAATTAAAGCTGTCATTTCTGTCCATCAGAGTTCACAGATTTTCTGAATTCCACCCCGATTAGGAACATCAGCTGTATACTGCAACTCATCCCTTTCTCTCTGAAACCAGCCCTGTTCCTCTTGTAGCACTCATCTTGATTCCTTCTCACACCACGGCTAGAATGTCGGGAATGTGCCTTAACCCTTAAGAGACTATCACCTTCCTTAGGAGCAAGGGATAACACTTGCACCTGGAGGTACCACCAGCAACTCAGGCAGAAGGGATGGTTGAAAGTTTATGGTACACATGCATACAAATACGACATTATACTTTCAGCTAAAAATAGTAGGCACCTACTGAACAGCTTACATTTTTAATAGCTAGCTGTCCTCCTCCAGGACACCAATTCTTAGCTCACTAGCTCAATCACTTTTAACTAAAACTCCCATCTCAAACCAGGATTTGGATGCAAAAGAGGGGCACCTCTTTATGAAAACAAGATTCTCCATTCTAGGAGTTCCTCGAGTGACAAAAAAAAGTTGTTTCAACTGTAAAATGGTAAATATTCAGGACTATGTCTTAGGCATGTTTCATGGGGGCACCAAATGAAAACAGGCTTTCAACAAGTATTCTGAAGGTATTATATAAGCTAAACCAAAACTGTACTAAGGAACAGATGATCAATGACTATCTGAGATAATCACAGTCTTGCATATTTTACCTGTTTATTTTCAAGACTCTAAACGTTTTTATGGCTATGTGAAAAAAAAGCTTTAAATATAAAAGGTGAGTCCAGCACCCACTGGGACTGTGCTAACAAGGTTACATATGGTTCCTCTCAAGATTTTACCCCTGAAACCAAAGGTANAAAAAAAAAAATAGATGTGTATAAGAGACAGACTGGAGACAGAATATAGTCTTGCAGAGAAAACAACAAATCCTGACATATATAGGGACCAGGAAGGGAGTGATCTCTCCATTTCAGTCATCCTCATCAGAATGTTAAAAGAATTCAGCCCAGTTCTGGATTCTATGGAGAGTTGTAAAGCATTTGGAAACATGCCGAAGACAAAACGATTAAAGAATTAGAAAGACTAAACAAACTGGGCTGATTTGGCTTCAAAAAGAAGGCTGATATGAAGTAAGTTTAAAGCTGTTCAAAAGGCTTGTTAAAATGCCATTCAAATCGGAGAGACATGCTCTTTCAAAACATGGGTTTTATTTAGGAGTCTAACAGCCTGTGGAAAAAAAATGCTGCTGGTAGTAACAAATTGATAAAGAAAGGTCCTACTGTGCTCCAGTGTAAAAAACCTCTTGCCCTGAGCAGTGGAGAGAGAAGAGCATTCCATTTTTCAGGTTATCTTCTTCATTTTAAGGAAAGCTAAACCAAACTGGAAAGGAGGAATATCAACATCATATTACATTCTCCATTTCTGTATAATGTACAGCAAATGAAAGGAGGTACCTTGTGTGTGTACCAGCAAGGCAAATTAAGCCCATGCCTTTCCCTCTCTAAACAACAGTTCACCAAAGGGACCAGATGGAAGGAGGATAGCAATTGCTGAGAGCGAGACCACTGATAGCACCCTAGTTGCCAAGCACTGGGAACCACCAAGGAGGGCTTCAATTTGCAAACCAAGTGTCCAGGTATTCAGAATATAATGGAAAGGGACTCGGGAGGGATGACAATGACCTGGAGAGCATGTCAATGATCATTTGTCCCATCTCCCTCGTTTGAGAAATAAATATTATTCAAAACCTAGAAACTGGGGCATCTGTATTCAGTTTTCTTCTGTCAGAGGCATTTGTTCTTTAAGGACTCCTTTAAATCTCTGCAATTTCTCGTTTGCCAGTGTTTAGGTTCAGCCATTGTTGCGATGAGTTATGTTCTGGTGATTACGACGTGGAACATTCCTGAATACGAATGGAGAGAAGGAGATTTGCACAAACCATCTTCTTAGAAACTCTTAGCAACGCTCATGTCCTTCACAAAACATGCCAGAGCATTAGGCTTCAACTTTTTCATAGATAAAAATTACTGCAGTTACATTTAAGGCATAAAATGATAGCTATATTATAATGATATATGAACAATCAGAGGATATATTAGCACAGAGAAAAGGTCTACAATTCCATATAAAAGAGATATGGAGGAAAAAAGGCAATTTAAAAATCTAGCAGTGGGAAGGCAGAAAGCAGAGTTTCCAAAAAGCTATTTGCATTATCAAAATAAACTGTATTATAAATCAATAGATAGAGACCAATGTAATAGACCCAAGAAATAGATTCAAATACAACTAGAAGTATATTATAAAATACCTTTATGGCACCTCAAATCAGTAGTAAAAGATGGTTTCTTCAATCAATGGTGTTAGAAAACTAGGTAGCCATGCAGAAAAAAAATAAATTGAATCATAACACAAGGTTACAGCCCAAATGAATTACCTGTAATTCCTTATACCATAAATGTATAAAGAAATAGGAAAATTCCTTTAAACATTGATATGAGAAAGTTTTTTTTTTTTAAACCATGAATCAAAATCTACAGGTCCTAAATTTAACTGCATAAACATTAAAAATATATTTAGTATTGTGATAATCATTTTTCCACATAAATATGTGTCAAATAATTGCATTATATATTTAAACTTATAAACNGAGAAAGTTTTTTTTTTTTAAACCATGAATCAAAATCTACAGGTCCTAAATTTAACTGCATAAACATTAAAAATATATTTAGTATTGTGATAATCATTTTTCCACATAAATATGTGTCAAATAATTGCATTATATATTTAAACTTATAAACATTATAGGTCAATTATATCTTTTTTAAATAAATAAATTTACCATTAACAAAATCACTGAGGGAAAAAAAGGCCAGGAAAAAAAATATTTGCAACTCATCCTAAAGAACTAATTTTCAAACACACATATCTTGGAAATTGAGAAGCATCTAAGCCAATAGAAAGATAGACTAAATGGATACACTCAGAGAAATGAATCAAGTTATGAAAGCATGCCTAACAATTTACATTTTTCTTTTTCCAACTGAAGTCTACATGAGAGCAGAAGGATTCGGGAAGATGATGGAATAGGAAGCACCAGAAATCTGTCTCCCACCTAAACAACAACTGCATTGCCAGTATGTGTCTGATGTAAATATTTTGGAACTCTGGAATCCCTTTAAGGCTTTCAACATGACAAGGAAGGCTTGAGTTAAAACTGTAGTTAATTTTAACCAATTTCAGCTCTGCACAGTAGCACTTCCCACCCCCTCAAGACCCATAGTATCTTAAAATTTAAAAAGAGCCAACAACCCAACTTTTCATAAATTACTGTTTTTCAGCCACTAAATCATGTTTGACTCTTTGCAACCCCATAGACTGCAGCACATCCAGCTACTCTGTCCTCCACTGTCTCCTGGAGTTTGCTCAAATTCGTGTCCACTGAGTAGGTGATGCTATTTAACCATCTCATCCTCTGTTGCCCCTTTCTCCATTTGCCTCAATCTCTCTGATCCTCAAGGTCTTTTCCAATGAGTCAGCTCTTCACATCAGGTAACCAAATTATTGGAGCTTCAGCATCAGTCCTTGCAATGAATAATCAGGATTGATTTCCTTCAGGATTGACTGGTTTGATCTCCTTGCAGTCCAGGGGACTCTCAAGACTCTTCTCAAGCATCACAGTTCAAATGCATCAATTCTTCAGTGCTCTGTCTCCTTTATGGTCCAACTCTCACACGTGTACATGACTACTGGAAAAACCATAGCTCTGACTGTATAGACCTTTGTCTGCAAACTGATGTCTCTATTTTTAAATGCTCTGTCTCTGTCTGTCATAGCATTCCTAAGGAGTAAGTGTCTTAATTTCATGGCTGCAGTCACCATCCACAATGATTTTGGAGTCCAAAAAAATAAAATCTGTCCCTGTTTCCACTTTTTTCCCCTTTATTTGCCATGAAGGGATGGGGCTGGATGTCATGATCTTAGTTTTATGAATGTGAGTTTTGAGCCAGCTTTTTCACTTTCCTCTTTCATGCTCATCAAGAAGCTCTTTAGTTCCTCTTCACTTTCTGCCATGTAAATAACACTACATCCAAACAGTGGTAATACTATTAGCTTTATGAAAAAAATATGACCAAGTTCTCCTATGTACTGATACGAAAAGATCTTCAAAATATCTTGGGAAAGGAAACAATATTAAAAAGTACATAAAATAAGCCACCATTCCCATTTTTATTCTAAAAAATCAGAACATATATTTGTTTTCTTACATGGAAACTATGGAAGAAGGATGTCCTTGGACACTGGACATATGGAAAATAAGGATGAAAAAAATTTTCAACTGGTACCATTTTATTCATTTTAAGTTTTAAATCACAGGATACTTTTTATATACTCAAGTTTTAATTAATTTTCCTTTTAAATTAAGTTTTAATAGCCACTTTACATATTTTTAAACTCAGAACAATTATAACCCCCTGCACATTGTTTAAATCAGATCATCCTGCAGAAAGGCTGAATAAACCAATTGATTTTTTTCATTTCTCCTTTCAGGTATAAGATTTGAACTTGACTGTATATCCCCCACACCTTTTTTTGTTTGTTTGTTTTAATTTCAAGGTTGAGAACTTCAAAGAAACAGAAAAAACTGTAACAATCCTGGTCCTCAACAGTCTACTTAATGCATTACCATATCAAGTAGTCATTCAGTTTCCATTTGAGTCTATTAAAACTAAAATAGACACACACATACACACGCTACCTTTATAACTCACTATTAAGCTCATTTTAATTTTAGACAGCTATGAAGGAAAAACTGCGGTGTTGGAGAAGACTCTTGAGAGTCCCTTGGACTGCAAGGAGATCCAATCCATCCATCCTAAAGGAAATCAGTCCTGAATATTCACTGGAAGTACTGATGTTGAAGCTGAAACTCCAATACTTTGGCCACCTGATATGAAGAGCTGACTCATTTGAAAAGACCCTGATGCTGGGAAAGATTGAAGGCGGGAGGAGAAGGGGACAACAGAGGACGAGATGGTTGGATGGCATCATCGACTCAATGGACATGAGTTTGAGCAAGCTCCAGGAGTTGGTGACGGACAGGGAAGCCTGGCTTGCTGCAGTCCACGGGGTTGCAAAGAGATGGATATGACTGAGCAACTAAACTGAACTGATGAAAGAAAAAATCCTGCTTCCCTATGCCTTCCATAAATCGTATTTCTACACTATCTAAGACCAAACAAGCTAAATGTTACTTCTCTTCTTCAATGCAGGCATTCAGGAACTTGGAGACAGGTACTAGAATAAACTTTAGAATAAATTTCTATCCTAGAATTAAACTCTAGAATAAACTTTCCCAGTTCCCCCAACATCCTAAGAGTACTCTTCAGTTTGTCTGTAAATTAAGCATTACCTAGTTAAGCAAAACTTACTTACATAATACTAAATATAAGAAAGAACTCTGAATACTACAACATCATGATACTGATTGGAACAGCAATGTCCCTCCTCAAATATACTCAATAGACTGATCACGATTATCCTAGGGTCATGTGACCAACACAGACAAGTGGGAGAAACACTTCTCACATTCTAAGCACTCTGTCTATTAGTTCAAATGAAAACAAATGAACTCTTCCTGGCAGTCACATCAACTGATTCATATCGTGTTTATAATCAACAAAAATTCTAAAATATTCTTACGTGTGCTTTATCAAGCCATGTTTCATCTTAACTCAATTTACTTGATCCATTGTTCCAGTTGATTTGTTTTCTTTAGAATTGATTCCTTCACTCCATGACCAAAGAACCCTCCCAGTTGTTATAACACTAACATAATAAGATGCTATCTGCAGCCTTCAGATAATTATAAAAATCAGTTCAGAATTAAGCAAAGGGTGAAACCTGTCATATACGTGCCTCCTATTTGACATTATCGATTAACATTTTGGAGGGCAGCCGGTTTTGTCAGCCTATATTTTAGTTTCATCCACGGACTGTCTTCACACTAGTCTATTTACTAAAAAATGAATATTTTTCTAAAGTTAAAAAAAAAAATGACCACCTGAAATTATTTAATGGGAATTTAGAAGAGCTTTTTATATGAAACTAAACTAGAACATAAATATCCTTGCTAGAAATCAGCCTTATATAAAGAACACTTAAAATACTAACAGTAACAGCTACGTTTTATAAATCTGGGCTGGCAGTGATAATTTATTCATAATAATGGTGGCCTCGGAAAAAATGCTTGTAGAGTTCAGAGATGGCGTATGTTGCTTAGAGTGTTGGGGTTTTTTTGGTTTGTTTTTTAGGTTTTATTTTTCTCCCTGTTCAAATTATATCCTAGTTTTTTCATTCTAAGTCATGACCATCTGAAGCATTAGCCCAAATCCTGACTACAGCTGGAGCCCAACCATCATGCCTCTCCGGAACTGGACGGCCACCACTGCGTGAGCCTGCCTTGACCTGCAGCCCTCATCCTGAGTGGCAGCTCTCACAGCAGGCACTGCATGACCTCACTTGCCAGGAGGCAAGGAGACCACCGGCAGACTCCACAGCAGAGTNGGGGCCGGGGGTGGCAGTGGTTGGTGTGCACAAACATCTTAAATAAAGTAGACAAACAGACACTCTTCAAGGAGGTAAAAGGGTTTATTCCAGGCAAAGATGGTCTCGGAAATGCACAAAGGCATACCTTTAATTCCCGTTAATGAGACGAAGGAAAAGATTATGGGATTATTAGCTGGAGATTATGGGACAGGTTTCGCTTTTTCCTTTGCCATGGACACTCTGTCAAAAAGATTTGCTTAAAACCACTGGAAAAATAGCCTGCTAGGTTTCTGAAGCAGACTTCCCCAAATTGCCTGTCAGAACAGAGTAACAAAGGAGTTCCAGCCCATCTCATACATTATACAATCCTGTGGGAGTCACTGCTATTAACCATTTCCTATCCAAAATCACTGCAGATAGTGACTTCAGCCATGAAAGTGNAAGCAGACTTCCCCAAATTGCCTGTCAGAACAGAGTAACAAAGGAGTTCCAGCCCATCTCATACATTATACAATCCTGTGGGAGTCACTGCTATTAACCATTTCCTATCCAAAATCACTGCAGATAGTGACTTCAGCCATGAAAGTGAAAGATGCTTACTCCTTGGAAGGAAAGTTACGACCAACCTAGACAGCATATTAAAAAGCAGAGACATTACTTTGACAACAAAGGTTCGTCTAGTCAAGGCTATGGTTTTTCCAGTGGTCATGTATGGATATGAGAGTTGGACTATAAAGAAAGCTGAGTGCTGAAGAACTGATGCTTTTGAACCGTGGTGTGGAGAAGACTCCTAAGAGTCCCTTGGACTGCAAGGAGATCCAACCAGCCCATCCTAAAGGAAATCATCCCTGAATATTCACTGGAAGGACTGATGTCGAAGCTGAAACTCCGATACTTTGGCCACCTGATGTGAAGAACTGACTCACTGGAAAAAACCCTGATGCTGGGAAAGATTGAAGACAGGAGGAAAAGGGGAAGACCGAGGATGAGATGGTTGGATGGCATCACCAACTCAATGGACATGAGTTTGGGTAAACTCTGGGAATTGGTGATAGACAGGGAGGCCTGGCATGCTGCAGTCCACGGGGTCGCAAAGAGTCGGACACGACTGAGCGACTGAACTGAACCAAATGACTTCTCACTCTGTTCTATCGCTGCAGGTATTTCAGACATGTGAATACGTGAATATGCTCAACTAAGACTACAAATACCATCCTCACCTGACAATGGACATATTCAAGTGACTAAATGAAAGCCCAGGGGATGTAGGCAAAACTGTGTGTGACTTCCTGAAACCATAAAGAATAGCTGAAGCAAGCCCTTCCTTGCCTCTTTGCTCTGTTTCCACTGGCTGAAATTTGACCTGCTAACTAGAACTGTCACTTAGCCCAAGATGATGGTGAAGCCACAAGATAAAGAGAGCCTAAGCCCCTCCCCAATGCAGAGCAGTCACTACAACCCAGGACTGCCACCTCCCAACTTCCTTTTATATGAAAAAGAAATGAACATCTCTATGAATAGATTGGGATTCCCAGCTGGCACCGGTGGTGAAGAACCTATCTGCCAATGCAGGAGATGTAAGAGATGCGAGTTCTATCCCTGGGTCAGGAAGATCTCTTGGAAGAGTGAATGCAACCCATTCCAGTATCCTTGCCTGGAGAACCCCTTGAACAGAGGAGCCTAGCAGGCCACAGTCCACAGGATTGCAAAGAGTCAGACACGACTGAAGTAACTTAGCACACACACACACAAACAGATCACTCTTTTGGGGGAGTGGGGGCAGGTTAACTGGTCATATGGCTGAACCAGATCCTAACTGCTAGAAATCTCAATGAGATACCCCATCAAGAAGGCAATGCCCTAGCACTACCATCCCTGGCTAGTAAAGCTTATCTTGATTCCCTATAAACCAAAATATTCTTTCCATATGCTATATTATATGAAAAACTCCTCATTCAGTGAACTTGCCCCAGTGAACAGTGAATACCAGACTCCAAGTGCCTGAGGCAGCCTAAAAATAAAGTTATTTGGACAGATTGAGTTTTACTGGTCCCACAGTTATTGAACAGGGAACTTTTAAAAGCCCCAGGTTTGCAATTACTGCTTTAACATATTTTATAATAACACATATACTAAGTGATGAGTACAAAGCAGAAAAATCCATTGCATCGTGGACAATGGGCCCCAGGTGAGGCTTACCAAGCTGCTAAACATGACTTCTACCCACACTCTCACTGACCTCCTAGTCAAATTCAAGCCCTGGCAAGATTACAAGTCATTATAGGGGATGGCCTTGGGGGAGGGGAGCTTCTAGTGAACACGGAAACTAGGAAAGTTAAATCCATGATTTTAAGAATTTCCTTGCTGCAATATACTGAGCACATTTCACATGTCTCATTAAATCCCCCTAAATCTTCTAGGAAGTTCACCCTCATTTCACAAATGAGGAAGTTAAGCATCTTGCCTAATTGCACATCTAGGAAGAGATGGAGCAAAATCTCAACCATTATCCTCATCTAAAGGGGACATTCTTTCCAACCTCCATATTATCCTGTTTCCCTCATAGCCACACCTTTTTCCCCAATAAGAAGTATGTCATTCCTGTATGTATTCACTCATTAAAAGTCCCCTCTACACTAAAAGCAATTTGAGGATGAAAACAGCACTAATTACTTACTAAAATAGTGCCTCAAACCACCACAATGGATGAGAAAATAGCCTATCATAGTTATCGTCATTCACTTCATCAATTAACAAGGTTATATATGACTTGGAACTATGACAAATCTAGACACCAGATTAAAAAGAGACATGACTTTGCTGACAAAGGCCCGTATAGTCAAAGCTATGGTTTTTCCTGTAGTCATGTACAGATGTGAGAGTTGGACCATAAAGAAGGCTGAGTGCCAAAGAATTGATGCTTTTGAACTGTGGTACTGGGGAAGACTCTTGAGAGTCCCTCGGATAGCAATGTGATCAAACTAGTCAATCCTAAAGGAAGTAAACCCTGAATATTCATTGGAAGGACTGATGCTGAAGCTCTAATACACTAGCCACCTGATGTGAAGAGCCAACTCATTGGAAAAGATCCTGATGTTGGGAAAGAATGAGGGCAGGAGGAGAAAGGGGGTGACAGAGGATGAAATGGATGAATGGCATCATCAATTCAATGGACATGAGTTTGAGCAAATTCCAAGAGATTGTGAAGGACATGGAATCCTGGTGTGCTGCAGGCCATGGTGTCATGCAAAGAGTTGGCCACCACTTAGCAACTGAACAACAACAATATATAACGGGCCACTAGAGTGAGTGATTAAGAGCACAAGCTCTAGCTTAAGACTGCTGTCTGTATTCAGGATACTCCACAATCTGTAGGGTCTTCCACAGGTCACTTCTAATGGTCCCCATTTATAACATAAGCTCATCAAAAGCAAAACCAAGGGCAATGATTACTTTTATGTATCAGCTTGACTGGACCAGGGGAGGCCCAGATGGCTACTAGTTATTTCTGAGTGTGTATCACTCAGTGTTTCTAGAAGAGATTAGCATTTGATTCAATTGACCAGATAAAGAGATCCACCCTCACTAATGTGGGCAGAAATTATGCAATTCACTGAAAGCTGAATAAATGAAATAGGCTGAGGAAAGACAAACTCTTTCCTTGAGCTGATAGGTCCATCTTTTCTGGCCCACAGACATTGGAGCTCCTGGTTCTTGGGGTCTTTGGACTGAAGATTGAAGATACAACATGCCTTCCTCACTTTTCCAGCTTGCAGAAGCCAGACTATGGGACATTCTGGCCTTCATACTGCTTGAACCAATTCCTGTATTTTATTTACACATATAATCTGCTATTGGGCCTGTTTCTCTGGAAAACTCTAATGCATCAATCACCATAAATAATAACAGCTTTAGTAATCTGGTGCAACCAAGCAATTTAGAGATAACTGGGGTCATGTATGGATGTGAAAGTTGAACTGTGAAGAAAGCTGAGTGCGGAAGTATTGATGCTTTTGAACTGTGGTTTTAGAGAAGACTCTTGAGAATCCCCTGGACTGCAAGGAGATCCAACCAGTCCATTCCGAAGGAGATCAGCCCTGGGATTTCTTTGGAGGGAATGATGCTGAAGCTGAAACCCCAGTACTTTGGCCACCTCATGCCAAGAGTTGACTCATTGGAAAAGACTTTGATGCTGGGAGGGATTGGGGGCAGGAGGAGAAGGGGACAGTAGAGGATGAGATGGCTGGATGGCATCACTGACTCGATAGACATGAGTTTGGATGAACTCTGGAAGTTGGTGATGGACAGCAAGGCCTGGCATGCTGAAATTCACGGGGTTGCAAAGAGTCAGACACGACTGAGAGACTGAACTGAACTGGGGGCTAGAGGTAAGGGGTGGGGTAGAAAGTTCAAAGAGAAACCTTAGGAGCCACTCTGAGATGTTCTTACTCTAATTAAAAGTCTCTCCCTCCCCCATTAAGGTCTGACAAAAATCAACAAGGCTTCCTCAAACATGCAATTTTGGAGGTTTACTATGAAAAAATAGTAGGAATAGGAAATAGTTCAGGATAAGTTTTGCTACCTTATAGTCCGACAAAGCTTGAACAGTCTGCCATGAGCCATCTTTTGAACTCTAGTCAATGGTTTCCTACAAATAACACTAGTGAGTTGTGTCAAGACACATCATGAAGGAACTGCCTTTTTGAGACAATTTAATTTCCCCCTGACCAAAACTATTGCATAATTTAATAGCCGGTACCTTATAATTGCTGACTACTTATACATAGCAAGCACATGACAAGGATTCTAACCTCATTACAAGGATTACTTTAAACTTTCTATCAAGGTGGGTTCCTTGTTTAAAATTGGAGGAAACAGACTCAGAGAAGTGAATAAAGTGGTCCAATTCATATAATTTGGGGGCGGAGACAGGTACATCTACTGGCATGCTCTTAGCCACTGGCAAACCTTGGGGTTTCTTCTGGAACTCCCCATATCCCATTCATCATACTCGTGTCAAGACAGGGCTATCAGAGGCTAGAAAAGCCAAACGTGATTTGATCAGACTGAAGAGGCAAGGAAAAGTTCTTCGTCTTCCCCTTTACCTCCAAACATCTCATCATTCTCCTCCACATTACTGAGCCTTTGAAAACACTTCCCTCTGCCTGGAATATCCTTTCATCCTTTATGAACATAACTCAGATGGAAACCTCCCAGAAATCAGCTTCCTTCTGTTCCCCCCATATTAAGTCATCCCGTCCTCTCTGTCCCTTTTGCACCTCATACACACACGTAGCATTTGCTTCACATGGCTTTCTCCTTGCTAAGGTGCAGACTCCTTAAACATCAATGGCAGTTACCCCTATATGTCCCCTTTCCCCACTAAGGAAAATTTTTATTGATTATGGATTTATCTAGAGGGGAAGAAAATCCAGAGTAGAAGAAAATATCACCATTCACTACTGCTTTTCTGGGAACGTATCCCATCACAACCATGACAGAGACACTGGCAGAGATAAAACTGAATGAGGAAGAGGGAACAAACAGTCTTAGAAAAGAATTCCAAGAAAGTTTCTGTGTCCAATAAGTTCGTGGCCAGACTCGGTGAGGCATGAAGGAAGGCAAAGGGTTTCTCTGTCGAGCTGCAGTGTGAGTGGTTCTGTTTTGCAGAGGATATTGTTCTCAGGCAGGAAGAACTTTGTGCCTGAGAACCATCTGGTATTTCATCGCGAAGTTTCATATGCTGGAGACATATTTGCAAGAAACAGTGACTTTACACTCATTTTATTTTATTTTATTTTGTTTTAAATCCTCTTTATTTTTTATGTGTTTGCTCAATCCTTTAATATAAACCACATTCTAATATTTTGGGAGGAACATTTCTAAAATTTTAGAGGAAATATTTTCACATCATCAATAGCATATTTTATACACACTCAAATTTCTCAATTCAGTCTAAAATATATAATACAAACTTCAAAGAAAAATGACACATAAAAACTAAATTTAAAATAATCCTAGATGGATAGAAATAAGTTATTTATGTATTTAAGTTATAGACTCATTAGCAAAATTATATTAGGGAAATCTATGCAACCAAGTGTTGGGTGATGACATTTTAGATAAGCCAAAAACACAACTGTGAAAGCAAAAATGGATAACTTGAATATATATCAAAATTTAAAACCTCTACTGTGCAAAAGACAGTTAAGAATAGGAAAGTCAAAATCTGAGAAAAAAATATTTCCAAAGTGTATATCTGATAAAGGACTAGTATCTAAATTATACAGAAAACTCTTAAAATGGAACAGTAAGAAACAAACATCCAGCAAAGAAATAGGCAAAAGTTCCGAATAGGGAGTTTACAACCACCCCCACCCTCACAAATATAGATAGATGATAGATGGCAAATAAGCATGTGAAAAAATCAACATCATATGCCGTTGTGTGTGTGTGTGCACTTCAGTTGTGTCTGACTCTCTGCAACCCCAAGAACTGCAGCCCTCCAGGCTGCTCTGTCCACGGGATTCTCCATGGAAGAATACTCCTCCAGGTCATATGTCATTAAGGAGTGGCAAATTAAGACAATGAGATGTACACATTTTAGAAGGGCCTGAATCTAAAACGGGGTTCCCTGGTGGCTCAGAGGGTAAAGTATTTCCCTGCAATGCAGGAGACCTGGGTTCAACCCCTGGGTCAGGAAGATCCCCTGGAGAAGAAAATGGCAACCCACTCCAGCACTCCTGCCTGGAAAATCCCATGGACAGAGAAGCCTGGTAGGCCACAGTCCATGAGGTCGCAAAGAGTCTAAAACACTGAAACCTAAAACACTGAAAACAGCAAATGCTGGTGAGCATGTGCAGAAATAGGAACTCCTATGGTAGGTATGCACAATGGAATAGCCACTTTGGAAGATAGTTATCACTTTTTTAAAGAATTCAGACACGCTCAGCAGTAGACACAGGCTGACCTAACAGCTCAGACACACTGACCAGCTCCAAGCCACAGAATGGCCTTTTCCAGTAGATAGTAAGTAGTCTGAGATAGTTTCTTTTGAAAGACGAAAACATGATATAAATTTGCTTTCCCCAGAAATGTTTGCAGTTTTACTGTCTTCCTAAAGGAGGGGTGTCATGGATGAGAAATGGCTCTCTAAAGAAGAAAAGAAAAACTAGCAAGGAAGGTAAGGGATTTTCAGCTTGTCATCTTTGTGAACCCATCCTTCTGACATATGTATGCACAGTAGAATCTATTAAGAAAAATATTAAGTCTACTTCATTAATTTGGTGAGGGTGCGTTTGACTGAGAGCTGAAGAAGCCCCAACTCAAAATAGCCTGTTAAGCAATAAGAAGGATTATTCAAGTATCTCAGTAAGTCCAAAGGTGAGAGGGTTCCAGAGTCAGTTAACTTGGTGACTCAATAACGTCATGGAGGACCCAAACCTTATTACTAAGTCTGTATCCTCCTTGCGTTTACTTGTTCACAGATTTATTGTCTCCAAAGGAATCTATGTCAGATCTATGCAAGGCATCCTCATGTAACAATAAGGAAGGATGGAAGAAAATATTTCCATTCTGAAAATGAGACAGAGGGAGGAGAAAAAAATTTCCCCCACAGGTCACAGGCCAGAAATGATTCATGCATCTATTCCTAAAGAACTCACTAAAGGAAAGTAAAGGAAATATTATGGCTGACCAATGAAAAGTCACCCAGAGACAAGAAAAAAATCAGTCAATCTTGTTTAAAAAACAAGAACCATGTATCTGAATAAAATCCAAAGTCTGTTAAGGAAGAAGAGTAGAGGACAGCTACCATGTGGTCAACTAGCTCTGCTGTTCCGTCCTGACCTTTCCAACAAGGAGACCTGAATCAAAAATCACATAAAAAATAAGCAACTCACATCTCGTAATGCCTAACACAATTTCCCTCAGTTCAGTTCAGTCACTCAGTCGTGTCCAACTCTTTGTGATCCCATGAACCACAGCACCCCAGGACTCTCTGTGTATCACCAACTCCCGGAGTTCACCCAAACTCATGTCCATTGAGTCGGTGATGCCATTCAGCCTAAGAAATAACAAAATTTTGTCTCTACCTAGGACAGAAATCTTAGCTGCAACAACTTTAAAAATGTCAAACAAACTAAATCATACTCATTATTGCATTTATACTATGTACTGTGTATATATAAAAATGCAAGGGTTACATTACTCCCTTAACAATGAAGATTATTTCCCATTTCCTTAACTTCACAAAATTTAGCCAGCAAAAAAATTCCATACTACCTCTAAGCCATCATACATATTGGCAAACTCAAGGATCTGTGAAGATTAAACAGATAAAAATCCTCAAGATTAACATTAAAATAACTGAACCACCTAGACTAACATAATATAAATATTTGCTTTAGATTTTTGGATTCTAAAAGCAACTCTGAATTCAAATACAAAAGACTGCTCCTAGGTAAAGGCAAATGCTTAGCACATCTGTTCACCAAGTGAGGTCAAAAAAAGAGAACATGGTGATTTTCTGCTTAAAAAAGTGAATTTGCTCAGTCATGTCCGACTCTCTGCAACCTCATGGCCTGTAGCCTACCAGGCTCCTCCATACATGGGATTTTCCAGCAAAATACTGGAGTGGGGTGCCGTTTCCTTCTCCAGGAGATCTTTCTGACCCAGGTATTGAACCTGAGTCCCCTACATTGTAGGCAGATGCTTTACCATCTGAGCCACCAGGGAAGTACATTTCTGCTTAAGAGGGAACAACAAAATGAGCATCCATTCTATTACAAAGTTAGCTTTCAAGTAATTAACACACACACACAGAGGGAGTTTCAACAATGGCAGAGAGTGGAAAGACCCTGAGCTCACCTCCTCTCATAGGCACACCAAAATTATAACTATTTATAGAACAACTGGGGACAGGCCCCACCCACCAGTGGCCCCACCCACTCTGGGACACCCATGCCTGGCAGTCAGATGTCAGCACATGGCTCTGCTCACTAGTGGGTAGGCATCAACCCCAGAATCTCCTGTACCCCTCCAGTGAGCCAGCACTAGTCCCAGGAACCCACAGGGTTCCCCAACCAGCCACCTCATGAACTAGTCCACCCATCAGTTGGCAGCCTTAGAACAAGGCAGGATCCAATAGCCAACCAAACCAGGAGCTAGTCATGTCCTACCAGACAACTTAGAGTGGTCAGCCTGTCATGACAGAAGGACCCACACAGCCCACTTGGAAGGCAACCCTAGGAATTAGAGGGGAATGTGCTGCTGGGACTCATAGGATGTCTCCTACAAAACAGTGCTTCTCCAAGACCAGGAAATGTAACCAACTTCCCAGATATACAGAAATAAAAAAACAAGTTAGGCAAAACGAGGCAACAGATGTCCAGGTCCCAAATGAAGAAACAAGAACTAAGTGAGGTAGGCACAGGCAATCTACCCAAGAAAGTGTTCAAGGTAACAGTTGTAAAGACAATTGAAGAACACAGGAGAAGAAGAAAGGATGAGCAGGGCATGAAAGTTAGGGAAAAAAATTTTTTTAACACAGATAAAATATAAAGGACAACCAAACAGATGAAAAACACAATAAATGAAGCAGAAAATACACTAGAAGGAAGCAGCAGTAAACTAAATGACAAAGGAATAGATCAGTGAGCTGGAAGACAGTGAAGGAAATCACTGAAGCTGAACAGAATAAAATAAAAAGGAAACTAAAAACAAATGAGGGCTATTTGAGACTGCAGGGAAAAAATCAAATGTACCAATATTCATGTTATAGGGGTTCTAAATGGAAAAGAAAGAAAGGGGTACAGAACATATTTAAAGACATAATAGTTGGAAATCTCCTTAACCTGGAAAAGGAAATAGTCATCCAAGTCCAGAAAGCACCGAGTCCCAAAGACATTAGCCAAAGAGGGCTATATACCAAGACACACTGTGATTAACACAACACACACTAACATTTCTTGTAAAGCTGACTGGGTGGTGCTGAATTCTTTCAGCGTTTGCTTGGCTATATGTTTTTGATCTCTCAATCAAATCTCAGTGAGGGCCTTGCTGGGTAGAGTAATCTTAATGTAGGTTTTCCTTCTCATCACTTTAAATATACAATGTCACTCCTTTCTGGCCTGCAGAATTTCTGCTGAAAACTTAGCTAATATCCTTATGGGAGTTACCTTGTTTGCAACTTGTTATTTTTCCTTGCTACTTTTAATATTTTCTTTTTCTTTAAAAATGAAAAGATCTGAAAAGACATTTTTCCAAAGATGACACACAAATGACCAACAGGCATATGCAAATTTGCTCAGTATCACTAATTAAAGAAATGTAAAGTAAAACCACACTGAGATATCACCTCACACCTGTCAGAATGGTTATCATCAAAAAGATCATCATTAATAAATGTTAGTGAGGACACAGAGAAGAGTAAATCTTTGTGCACTATTGGTGAGAATGTAAACTGGTGCAAGCACTATGAAAAACAGTATAAAGGTTCCTCAGGAAACTGAAAGCAGAACTACCATACGAACCAGCAATTCCACTCCTGGATATACATCTAGGGGAAAAAAAGAAATCATGAATTCAAAAGGATACATGCACCCCAATATTCACAGCAGTATTATTAACAATAACCAACATATGGAAGCAACCTGCCAGTTAACAGATGGATGGAGAAAGGAGATGTGGTATATATACAACGGAATACCACTTAGCCATAAAAATGAAATTCTGCCATTTGCAACTACATGGACAGACCTAGAGAGTATCATGCTTAGCGAAATAAGTCTGAGAAAGACAAATATTGTATATTATCACCTATATGTAGAATCTAAAAAACTAATGAATATAACAAAAAAGAAACAGAGTACAGATGTAGAGGATAAAAAAACAACTAGTGATTACTAGTGGGACAGGGAAGTGGAGAAGGGCAGGACAGATAACAAGATTAAGAAGTATAAACTACTATTGGTAAAATAAGCTAAAAGGATATATTGTCCAGCACAGGGACTTCTAGCCAATATCTGCAGCATAAAGTCTGAAAATTAAGAACCACTACATTACACACTTGAATATACTATAAATATATCTCAATTAAAATTTAATGTCTTCATTTTAGATCAAAAACAGGTATTTTAAAATAAAGCCTGCTCTTGGGGCTAGTTAAGCTGAACAGCTAGCTGTTTTGTGTTCCACTTCATCTGAGCAGGGTGCCTTGTCCTCCTTCCAAACTGTGGGCTTCCGAGGTGTGTGTGCACTTGTGCGTGCTCACTCGCTTCACCTGTGTCAGACTGTTTGCAACACTAGGGACTGTACCCTGCTAGGCTCTTCTCTCCATTAGATATCTCAGGCAGGAATACTAGAGAGGAGAGCAATTTCCTTCACCAGGGGGTCCTCTCACCCCTAGGACTGAACCTTTGTCTCCTGTGTTCCATGCATTGCAGGGGGTTATTTTATCCACTGAGTCCTCTGGGAAGCCCTAGGCTTCCAAGATAGGGCTGCCAAGCTAAACACAGGATGTCCCATTAAATTTCAATTTCAGAAAAATAGGTAATGATTAAACATTTACATTAAAAATTCCAAATAGTTTTTACTATAAGTGTATCATCAAATATTTGGAACATACTTGCAACTAAAAAATATCCATTATTTACCTAAAATTAAAAAGTAACTAATCATCCTATATTTCATTTGTAGTATAGCTTTTGATCTTAACTCTAAATCTTTGATAACATCTTTCTTTCAGTCATCAGGTTGTCTGTTTTCTGTCTAGTTATCTTTGCCTCTTTGGTCTTGATTAATGTCTCATAGTCCCAGTCACATCCAACTTCTTAATCTTTTCAGTGCTGCCTGAAAAGGAAACTCAGAGGAAATTTCCACAGCAGAGCTCAACCTGCTGTGCAAGACTAAATCCAGGCAAACAGATGAGATGCCACAAAAAGGCAAGTCTGGTCATTTTTCTATAATAAAAAACCATCAAGTTTCCCAGATCTGGCTAATCACAACTCTGAGAAGCTTTTTCAAAAATGTACATACTGAATACCTAACCTACACCGACTATTTCCGAATTCTGAATAGAGGGACCTCCTGGAAAGCTATTCAGTTTTTAAGCTCTGAAGGGGCTGATGTCCAGCTAGGTTAGAGATTTGCTGAACCTGGTATTCATTAGTTAAACAAATCTATTCAACTAACTCAAATGGTAGGACGGTATCAATGAATTGATTTAGATATCCACGGCATAATACTTGACTACAAACTTCAGAATTTTAATTTTTGACCCACCTAAGATGGAATGATAGATACACTTGATACACAGGACAAGACTAAAATCAATTTTTAAATTAGCCTTTTACCCATGACAAAAAAACAAGAGCAGATTCATCCTCTGGTTAGTGTGATGATAAATCGTATTTTAAGATATAAGCGCTCCTTAGGTGTTACATCCTGCCTGCTAGAAAAACTTAGAAATAATGACATCGGAAGCAAACTTCTCACTTAGGACAACCTAACTTTTCTGGATCTTCTAGAAACTGGTGAGTTTACACTAAACCTATAAGCTTTAAAAAAAAAAAAAAAATAGAAAACTGGCAATAATGTTGAGAAATTAAAGCAATTTGAACAAATACCGAAAGGCTCTGGCTACACAAACAGAACAAAGCTCCAAATACTACAAAAACCACAGGGGTGGAGCCGGATTACCACACAGTGCCGCTCACCGGGGACCAGATGTCCCACGCATAAACAAAGACTTGTAAACAGTGAAATGCTGTGTCATTCTGATCGTGGCATATACGTTTTGGTCCTGAGACCCTGCCACCTGGTACAGTGGTCTTTGGTTCCACTCCTTCTGCTGCCCACCTACTGGGAGACCCAGAGCCAAGCCAGCTTGAAAGGAGAGTTCTTATTCACTTCATTAATATTTGGAAATACTATCAGTTCCATTTTATAGAAGAAAACTTAAAATCACAAAACAGATGCCCAAGAAAACTGAAAAGGAATTCAAGATGCCAAAAACTAAAATATATTCTAGGATGTGAATATATAGAACAGAAAACTTAAATATTTTGTGCTACGGTGGATCTGAATTTTTTTTCCATACTGAAGACATTATCCTAGGGTTAGTTTCTTTTCAGTTAATTTCTCTCATGAAAATCCTGTTAACAAATACCACTAATCCTATATCTATTTACATTGCTAAGTTACAGAACCACCCAAATTTGTTTTTGTAGCAAAGAACAGCACATTCCACACTTTCCGGAACAACTTTCTGAAGTCCTGAGTAGGACAAAATCCTGAAATGTATCTGAATATCACAGTGAAATTTAGCTACAAAGGGAGGTGAATAAATATAACATCAATATGAGAGATCAATATATTAACAATCACAAATATAATTTAGCATCAGAATCATTAGTATACCTCAAGGAATTACACGAGGTTATCAAAGTGAAAAATCGGTGGTAAATTTTAAACAATTTAAAAGCTTCCATGAGACCGTTTTGTGGTTCATCACATCTTCCAAATATTAGTCACATGCCCTATCCTTTGTCATTATAGAATGCAGACAGTTTGGTAGGCAAATACTTTGGAGTACAGTCCTGTTTGCAGGACCCCTCTCTTGTAAATATTCCTGCAATATGTTAGTATGTAAACCCATCAGTCCCTTACAACACAAAAGCAGGTTAAATGCTGGAGAGGGTGTGGAACAAAGGGAACCCTCTGACCCTGTTGGTGGGAATGCAAACTGGTACTGCCACTATGAAGAACAGTGTAGCGACTCCTTAAAAACTGGGAATAGAAGTGCCATATGACCCAGCAATCCCCCTCCTAGGCATACACCCTGAGAATGGAGAGAGACACATGTATCCCAATGTTCACTGCAACACTATTTACAATAGCTGGGACATGGAAGCAACATAGATGTCCATTGGCAGATGAATGGATAAGGTAGTCGTGGTACATATACACAATGGAACATTACTCAGCTATAAAAAGGAAAGGAATGCATCTGAGTCAGTTCTAATGAGGTAGATGAATCTGGAGCCTATTATACAGAATGAAGTCAGAAGGAGAAAGAGAAGATAAATGCATAAATATGGAATTTAGAAAGACAGTACCAATGATTCTACATGCAGGGCAGCAAAAGAGACACAGATGTAAAGAAAAGACTTTTGGACTCAGTGGGGCCTAAAGCATTAAATGATGCATGCTTCTCTATTACTGCATCACCCTACAAATTTCTAAATGCATGAAACAGGAAACTAAACTTCAGAGCAGTAATTGTCTCAACTTTTTAACATTTCTTCATATACTCAGCGAATGAGCAATTCAACAAATTGAGAACCTTCTATATTCCAAGTACTGCGACAATGATAGGGAAGATAAGAAAGAAATGCCTACTCTCAAACAATAGAGATTTTTGGGGGGAAGGAGGAATCTTCATTTTTCAATACTTTGTAAAATAACCTAATACTTTGAATGAAATGTTTGAATACAGTTATGGTTGAAGAAAGCATAATTTTTTCTTCCTATGGTCTTGGATTATAATCTAGCACATTAGCCAATAGCAATGGCCGTCAAAAATGATTAATTTAAAATACACTCAATTGAGTACATACAAACACAAATGCTTGCATGAATTTGTGGACATGTATACACCCCTACCCATCTACTGGGGATCATATTTTACACGGTGGAGCATTCTAACCAATGTACTGCAGGTGGCCCTTTTTGTTATTTTTAACCACTATTTAAACCACTGGATCATATTTAAATATTGTTTCAATAGCTTAACTTTCTTAATGAAGTAACTGTCATTTTGGCAGATAAAACTTGATGCAGAGAAGTCCCCATCAAGTGCTGGACAGTCAGTTCAGTCGCTCAGTCATGTCTGACTCTTTGCGACCCCATAAATCACAGCACGCCAGGCCTCCCTGTCTATCACCAACTCTCAGAGTTTACTCAAACTCATGTCCACCGAGTCAGCGATGCCATGTCAGAGCCATCTCATCCTCTGTCCCCTTCTCCTCCCGCCCCCAATCCCTCCCAGCATCAAAGTCTTTTCCAATGAGTCAACTCTTCACACGAGATGGCCAAAGTACTGGAGTTTCAGCTTTAGCATCATTCCTTCCAAAGAAATCCTAGGGTTGATCTCCTTCAGAATGGACTGGTTGGATCTGCTTGCAGTCCAAGGGACTCTCAGGCATCTTCTCCAACACCACAGTTCAAAAGCATCAATTCAGTCATACACAAATCTGTCTCTCTGCGTGTGTCCGACTCTATGACCCCATGGACTCCCTGACCTCTGGCTAAATCTGTCAGTAAAACAAATTTAGTCACAATCCCTTCATAATCAAAAAGTGTTTAGTATACACATAAAAAGTGCTTAGTTCTCATTTCATTTAATTTGCTTCTCTTTCACAATCTTTCCTTCATACAAAGATGTTACCATTGCTACATCATTATTATTGTTTAATATTGTCTTTTCCTTATTTTAGTACTTCTAAGTTGAGTTTGTGTGAATTTTATCAACTTTATTATCTATAACTGGTAATAATACAATGAAAACAAAGTGACTCAAGGGAATTGGACAACGTGAAAAAGTGTTTGCTTTCAAAATAATAAATGCAATTTACTTAAAAGGACTGAGCAAAAGAATCTTGAGTGTTTTGAAATACATATTTTAAAATTTTAATCTTATGCTTATAATATCTGTATCATGTGAATTTCTAAATTTTAACTACTGAATTAGATAAAATTCATATCTATTTCCTAATGCTATTTAAAATTTTTTGAATAGGCTGTTTTTACACTCTCTTCAGGAAACAGGTTTCATTTTTGTAAATCAATTTTCTAAATTCCTCACAGCTCAGTCTCCTTCAAAAGTTTGTACTTAGATTTTTATGGATCTATTTCCACTAAAAAGCACTTTTTAAATAAAGACTGTCCTCTGATGATAGTCATAAACAGTTTTGCTACTAATTAGGCAATATGATGAGGACAATACAAAATCTAGATTTGTGTACTCTAATAACTTTATGCAAAAAAAGTATGTAAAAATTATCAAGTTAAGCAAAAATACCAAGCTAATCATGCTGATACCTTCCCATAATACACCCATCTTAAATACTAAAAATCTATGAATTTTAATAGCTTAGCAACAGTTTCACAAGCTAGGTTACAGGACTATCATACTGAAATCATGGACTCATGGTCATGCAAATAAGAGCTAAAACCAAATCTCTCACCAAAACCTATTTCATCAGCTTACACATATGACCAATACCACGTCATGAATATGGTATTGTATGGACACTGTATTGTATAGTGGATGAAAGAAGCAAAGGATAATGGAAAGGTGTCAGTGGTCAAAATTTTTAGTAGAAACAAAGATGACAGAGACAACACAAATTTAAATTATTTTATCAAAAGAACTCCCATTATATATTAGTGAATACCCAGTTATGAAAAATATTTTATAAAAAAATTATAACTGAGAAGTAATGCTTGGAATAACACTACTTGCTTTGTAGAGAAATATACAAAATACTGGGTATAAAATATTCTGTGCAGTAGAAGAAAACCATGAAATCAATAAGACATTACCCAAACAAGGCCTATGTTTATGTTCTACACTGACAGGAATATGCAAAGGCTTTGATACCATGAGTTTATTCTGAAAACATTTCAATTAACACATCATTTTCTTCCAGAGAAGGCTTCCTATAGAAGTTTGCTTGGATTCTATATGAAATTATGTTAGCAAAAGAGTGAATATAATTTAAGCTGCACTGTCCCATCTGTTTTCAGCTTTTATGTGAAGAAACAGGATAAGCGCATCATTTATTGTTTCCTACCATAGTGTACTAATTGTACAAAAAAGTTTAGTAATGAGTTTTAAGCTAAAAGTATTTTTCTCTTTAAGAAAATTGTTAATGCTTTATTTTCATTTTGCAGATTTGTTGCTGGATGTGAATGGATTTAAAAGATGGCTAACTTAATGGACACTACAGAACCAGAATGAATTAACTGAAAATTATAAGGAGTCCATAAAAATATCTCAATGCATATTGACAAGGCTGATGGTTTCAAAACAAAAAAGCAAAGTCAGAAAGTGAGTTTAAAACAAGTCTCTAATACTTTGCCCACAAAGGTCCATCTAGTCAAGGCTATGATTTTTCCTGTGGTCATGTATGGATGTGAGAGTTGGACTGTGAAGAAAGCTGAATCCCCTGAACTGCAAGTAGATCCAACCAGTCCATCCTAAAGGAGATCAGTCCTGAATATTCATTGGAAGGACTGATGCTGAAGCTGAAATTCCAATACTTTGGCCACCTGATGAGATGAGTTGTCTCATTTGAAAAGACCCTGATGTTGGGAAAGATTGAGGGCAGGAGAAGCGGATGACAGAGGATGAGATGGTTGGATGGCATCACCAACTCAATGGACCTGAGTGTGGGTAAACTCCGAAGTTGGTGTTGGACAGGGAGGCCTGGCGTCCTGCAGTTCATGGGTTTGCAAAGAGTCGGACACGACTGAGCTACTGAACTGAAGCCCTGTTCAGCTACTATTATTTGTATCTGAACACTGCAAAACAGCATCTAAGTATACTTAGAAAAGTGAGTCGCTCAGTTGTGTCCAACTCTTTGGGACACCATGGACTATAGCGTGCCAGGCTCCTCCATCCATGGAATTTTCCAGGCAAGGAATGGAGTGGGTTGCCATTTCCTTCTCTAAGTATGCTTAAGGAATAATTTTGAAATTGTTGACATAAGGAAGTTTATTTATATTACAAAAGAAACTTGTACATCTGTTAATAAAAGATTCAGTTTTTAAATATTTATACTTTTAATATAGAATTGAGTTTCCAAACACTTGCATATAGTCTTGTATCAGAATGATATATGATCAAGTCATGGGTTCTTTCCTCAAACGCCATTCAGGTATCCCAGTCCCCTCCACAGTCCTGTCAGCCTGCATACCTCCAGGGAATACCTTTGTGTTGAATAAACGTGAGCAGTACTTCCTGGAATCGTGCTGCAAAGCAGCGTGTCCCCCAGCGCCCTTTCTTCCTCTTTCCATATATTTGTATGTGTGCTCAGTTCCTTAGTCGAGTCCAACCCTTTCCAACCTCATAAGCTGTAGCCCACCAGGGTACACTGTCTGCGCGATATTCCAGGCAAGTACATTGGAGTGGGTTGCTGTTTCCTTCTCCAATATTTATATGTATGCATGTATTTTTTTTTTTAATTTATTTATTTTTAAATTTAACTTTACAATACTCTATTGGGTTTGCCATACATCGACACGAATCCACCACAGGTGCACACAAGCTCCCAATCCCGAGTCCCCCTCCCACCTTCCACCCCACAACGTCTCTCTGGATCATCCCCGTACACCAGCCCCAAGCGTCCTGCATTCTGTATCAAACATAGACTGGTGATTCGTTTCTTACATAATAGTATATATTCTTCAATGCCATTCTC
>SJYV01023539.1:272325-369916 GCA_006410875.1 Neotragus pygmaeus | reverse complement strand
GAGTCTTCTCCAACACCACAGTTCAAAAGCATCAATTCTTCGGCGCTCAGCCTTCTTCACAGTCCAACTCTCACATCCATACATGACCATAGGAAAAACCATACCCTTGACTAGATGGACCTTAGTTGGCAAAGTAATGTCTCTGCTTTTGAATATGCTATCTAGGTTGGTCATAACTTTTCTTCCAAGGAGTAAGCGTCTTCTAATTTCATGGCTGCAGTCACCATCTGCAGTGATTTTGGAGCCTAGAACAATAAAGTCTGACACTGTTTCCACTGTTTCCCCATCGATTTCCCGTGAAGTGATGGGACCAGATGCCATGATGTTCGTTTTCTGAATGTTGAGCTTTAAGCCAACTTTTTCACTCTCCTCTTTCACTTTCATCAAGAGGCTTTTTAGCTCCTCTTCACTTTCTGCCATAAGGGTGGTGTCATCTGCATATCTGAGGTGGTGTCATCTGCATATCTGAGGTTCAGCTTCTGTTAGCATAAGTTAAACAATTATTTTTGAAAGTGCCCTCTGTGACAACACAGGAAGGGGATAGTAATGCCCTGGTTGAGGCTCACTTGGCCAAATTCAGAATTCCAGTCCCTGGTTTAAATGGTTTGTAGTAATTTATAATTATAGATAATCCTGACATACATGCCCCGAGAAATCGGCTGAAATTTCAAAGGATTCAACAGTTCTCTTATATAACACTCTTTTTTTGGACATTCAATCTCTAGTTGCATGTTGCTTTAAACGTCTGCCTGTGATGCAGGAGACCTGGGTTCGATCCCTGAGTTGGGAAGATACCCTGGAGAAGGAAATGGCAACCCACTCCAGTATTCTTGCCTGGAGAATCCCATGGACGGAGGAGCCTGGTGGGCTACAGTCCACAGGATCGCAAAGAGTCGGACACGACTGAGCAAATTCACTTTCACTTTCAACAATTACTAAGTACTTGGACGTGTATGTGCTGAGTGGCTTCAGCTGTGTCTGATTCTCTGTGACCCTAAGGACCGTAGCCTGCCAGGCTCCACTGTCCGTGGGATTCTGCAGGCAAGAATACTGGAGTAGGTGTCATGCCCTCCTCCAGGGGATCCTCTTGCCCCAGGAATCAAAGCCAAGTCTCTTATGTCTCCTGCATTGGCAGGTGGGTGCTTTACCACTAGCGCCACCTGGAAGACCCCATGAAGTGCTTGCCGATTAGGAGAAATAAATTATAATTGAAGTAAAAAAGAAAACCCCACAGGTAGCTACTGCTCACATCATACCGTTGACACAGAATAGAAATCCATTTTAAAAGTTTTTATAAAAGGTTATCTAGGCCAGATTCTATTTGCCTGCCCATCTTCCTGAGTATATTGACACAGTTCAGAGAGAAAAAGGTTGACAGAAGTATGAGGTACAAGTACAGTCATGATTTCCCAAAATGATTGCTTTTCCTACTTAAAATGCTAAAATTTTTAAAAATCATCACATGACATTTAAAACCGAATATTTTCCCACTAGATAAGCATAAAATCTGTTCTTAAAAGCAAATGGAACCCAAAGAAGATACACCTGCTTCCCTTTATACTTTGTTAATAACTTCCTTGTAGTGTTTATTCACTTGGATTATAATCTCAATTGTTTAGGTACATGTAAAAGCACCCTAAATCCATGAAATTAGGAGTTGCTTTTGGTCAAACATAGCCAGGGCTTATTGATTTTTATAGTGTGTGGTGGTGGTGGTTTGATTGCTAAGTCATGTCTGATTCTTTGCGACCCCATGAACTGTAACCTGCATGATTCCTCTGTCCATTGGATTCTCCAGGCAAGAATACCGGAGTGGGTTGTTGTTTCTTTCTCAATTTATAGGGTATGTTGCCTCTCAAATAAATGAATTTTGGAGTAAGCAACCTTAGAAAATGGTCAGGTTGCAAATAAAGCAAACTTTTTAGACAATGAAGTAAAATATAATTAAAAAATGCTTTCTGAGCATTCACATTAAGACATGTAAATGTTTTCATACATATTTCAATGACCACAGAGGTGAGACAGTAAATGCAATTTTGCATTTGACTTTGAAAGCCTCTTCTACTGGAGTGAAACACAAGGACTGTAAAATAATGTTTTTGTGATGTATCCCAAGTGGTGAAATCAACAGCCTGATTTGAGTACCAACGACATGAATTTTAGTACCTATGTCTCTTAAAAGAATTTCCTACTCAAAATATGCCAAGTTATCTACTCCTCCAGGGAATCTTACCGACCCAGGGATTGAATCCACGTCTCCTATGTCTCATGCACTGGCACGTGAATTTTTCACCACTAGCACCACCTGGGAAGCCTTTTTAAAAAGGGACATAATATCAAATCATCTCTTTTCTTGTTGTTCAGTTGTTAAGTCATGTCCTACCCTTTGCAACCCATGCACTGCTGCCCACCAGGCTCCTCTGCCCTTCACCATTTCCTGGAGTTTGTCCAAACTCATGTCCACTGAGTTAATGACGCTATCCTACCATCTCATCCTCTGTTACTCCCTTCTCCTGCCCTCAATCTTCCCAGCATCACGGTCTTTTCAAATGAGTCAGCTCTTTGCATCAGGTGGCCAATGTATTGGAGCTTCAGCATCAGCCCTTCCAATGAATATTCAGGAATGATTTCCTTTAGGACTGACTGGTTTGATCTCTTTGCAGTCCAAGTGACTCTCAAGAGTTTCCAACAACAAGTTCAAAACCGCCAGTTCTTCAGTGCTCAGTTTTCTTTATGGTCCAGCTCTCACATCCATACATGACTACTGGAAAAAACCATAGCTGTGACTATAATGGAACCTTTGTCATCCAAGTGAGGTCTCTGTGCTTTAGTATGCGGTCTAGGTTTGTCAGAGTTTTTCTTCCAAGGAGCATCTTAATTTCATGGCTATAGTCATTGTCTGCAATAATTTTGAAGCTCAAGAAAATAAAATCTGTCACCGTTTCTACTTTTTTCCCTTCTATTTGTCATGAAGTGATGGGAGGACTGGATGCCATGATTTTAGTTTTTTGAATGTTGAGTTTTAAGCCAGCTCTTAAAATAGTATATGAAATCAGACATTTAGGGACATGGGGCAAAAGCTTCTTAAATTCAACAGAAGGTGGGATTTGCATGTTTACTGACCTTTTGCTAAGCAATCTTCAGAGCTGATGCTAAGCTACCCTTCAGAGTGAGAAAGGAGTTCAGTTATTTCATTTTTATACCATGAAAGCCTTTGGGATTAAAAAAAAGTGATAGCTACAAACCATCAGTGTTTCTTAAACCAATCTTTATCAACAGAGTTGGGACAGTGGGATGGCCAGAAAAATAAAAAGGAAAGTTAACATATTTAAGAGTGCTTTTGTTGGAAAGAAAATTTTTACTTTTAACAAACTAACAATAGTTTCTAAGAACTTCCCTATTTCATGGGGGAAAATCCAGGAGATTTTAAAAGAAAGATAACAGGCTAAGGAATTCACATAGTTTTAGAGGAGGAAACCATATTTACACAAAGACAAAAAAATTCACTAGTTTTTCACCCTATGGATTATCACAGTCTGTATAGTCTTCCAAGGCACTGCCAAAACCAATGTGGGGCTTGTCTCATTTAGGTTTGATTACTATCTGAAAATGAAGATCTAGTGACATAATAAGTTAGGGTTCTTACTGAGTAAAAGGTTTTCCAAGTGGCTTAGTGGTAAAGAATCCACCTGCCAAAGTAAGAGATGCAGAAGATGTGGGTTCAAGCACTGGCTTAGGAAGATTCCCCTGGAAAGGGAAATGGCAACCCACTCCAGTTTTCATGCCTGGGAAATTCCATGGACAGAGCCTGCTACTGCTGCTGCTGAGTCACGTCAGTCGTGTCCGACTCTGTGCGACCCCACAGATGGCAGCCCACTAGGTTCCCGTCTCTGGGATTCTCCAGGCAAGAACACTGGAGTGGACAGACCCTAGTGGGCTACAATTCATGGAGTCGCGAAAAGTCAGACATACACACCTGAGTACACATGCAGAGTAATGAACAGTTATTTTACTGAAAAGGCATACATCCTTACAAGTTATAAAGTGTATGTCAGTGGACAAAAAGCAGGATTAAAACAAAAGACAAACTATGGATTGAAATGCAAAGGTTAGAAAACAAAATGAAATATCATTTTAATAAAGTTACATTTCTAATTTTTCAAAAGTAGGCAATGGCATCCCACTCCAGTACTCTTGCCTGGAAGCTCCCATGGATGGAGGAGCCTGGTAGGCTGCAGTCCATGGGATCGCTGAGTCAGACACGACTGAGCGACTTCACTTTCACTTTTCACTTCCATGCATTGGAGAAGGAAATGGCAACCCACTCCAGTGTTCTTGCCTGGAGAATCCCAGGGATGACGGAGCCCAGTGGGCTGCCGTCTGTGGGGTCGCACAGAGTCAGACACGACTGAAGTGACTTAGCAGCAGCAACAAATAGAAAAGAATTACTAACTTGGTACATTTCAAATTAAAGGAAAATGATAGGGATATTGCTCCTCAAATTTTAGAAAGTTGGGGTTTCACTGCAAAAATCTTTTNCAGACACGACTGAAGTGACTTAGCAGCAGCAACAAATAGAAAAGAATTACTAACTTGGTACATTTCAAATTAAAGGAAAATGATAGGGATATTGCTCCTCAAATTTTAGAAAGTTGGGGTTTCACTGCAAAAATCTTTTGAAACTCCTAGATTCTGTAGAAGAGCTTAATTTCATTAGAGTACACAGTCATTACACTGATTTATAGAGGACTTTAATGATTTTAATGGATAACCGATTACTCAGAAATGAGAGTGTAGAAATGCAGAATTCCTTCCTGCCTAGACCTTTGCTATTAATCTGATTGTCACCATTTCTGAAGAAAGCTACTTATCTTTGTAATTTGATATTAGTATTATTTTGCCTAATTATATTCAAATTATATGGCAAACATTTAAAGCTAGTAGCAAATGAAAAAATCAAAATCTAAACTTGATTAATGCCTAAAGTGAACTTGTAAAAGAGAAGATAACACATGAATCTTTCTCCAACTAATTCAGAATTTCTGTCACAAGATTGATTTGTGTGTATATCTGTGTACATTGGCAAATATATAAATATAGGTAGATATGTACAGTGAGTAACTTCAAAGAACATAATACAATCAGTACGTATATGCATATTGTGTATTTAAGTATCTACAAGTGGGAAGATCTCCTGAAGAAAGGAATGGAAACCCACACCAATGTCTTACCTGGAAAATTCCATAGACAGCCTGGTGGGCTACAGTCCCTGGAGTGGCAAAGAGTCGGACACCACTGAGCAACTAATACCTTTCACTTTCACAGGTGTATATATATGCTATGTAATTATGAATTTGTATAATTAATCAGCAGTATATATACATGTATTATTAAGCAAACAAGTCATCATTCTCAGTTGTACCTGTAAATACATAGATATTTGGATAAGATATAATTACATATTCTCAACCAAGGATTCCCAGAGAGGTAAGGGTTTCTAACATAAAATAAAAACAAACAGAAAAAGGCAATTTGGAAGAAACAGACTATGGAGAAAGACAACAAATCTATCCCAAATACTACCTGAAAAATAAAAGATACAACATGAAAGAACATAAAGCTATTTTTGAAATTCAGCAAAAAATGCTTTTGAAAAATACGATGGCAGAGATGAAGTACTCCACAGGGAGTCTGGGGGAAAAAAAAATTCAAAAACTCCCCGAGACAGCAGAGAAAAAGAGACATAGAACACAGAAATGACAGCTGGAGGACTAGCTAAGCAACCAGGCTAATTGGAAATCCAGACAAAGAACAGGGAAAGCTGAAAAGCAAATCAACAGATAATTTTTAATTCAAGAAAATCTTCCNAAGAGACATAGAACACAGAAATGACAGCTGGAGGACTAGCTAAGCAACCAGGCTAATTGGAAATCCAGACAAAGAACAGGGAAAGCTGAAAAGCAAATCAACAGATAATTTTTAATTCAAGAAAATCTTCCAGGAAGGAAATTTGTGAATTTCCAGATTAAGGCTGAGTTCCCAGCACAAAGATGAGATAAACAGGAAACAAACACATCACTGTAATGAACAGAGGAAAATTAGAATGGCTTCAGACTCTTCACTAGCAACTTCGACAACTGAGCCAGGGCTTCAAAAATTTCCTGGAAACGGATTATTTACAATTCTTTACCCAGTCATCATATCAACTGAGTGGGTGAGTAAAAAGGACACTTTTCAGTGTTCAAGAATTTCAAAAATATTCCTCCAATGTACCACCATCTCTCAGGAAGCTTTTGGAGGATGTGCTTCATCAAAAGGAGATTCTGTCCTGAGAAAGGGAAGGACAAGGTCATAAAAAACAGAAGTTTCAGCTAGGAAGGTGGAGAAAACTTAGAGATGCATGAGCCACAGAAAGCCCCCCTGCCCAGACTGGAGCACTGTGACTCAAAAGGCAGATTTGTTAAGGGCTGTCATCACAATGCACTTTGCTCTCAACACCTTCTTTTCAATCTGATGATGCTGTGAGAGAATATGTCCTGACCTAACGCGAAGAGTTGACTCATCGGAAAAGACTCTGATGCTGGGAGGGATTGGGGGCAGGAGGAGAAGGGGACGACAGAGGATGAGATGGCTGGATGGCATCACCGACTCGATGGACGTGAGTCTGAGTGAACTCCGGGAGTTGGTGATGGACAGGGAGGCCTGGCGTGCTGCGATTCATGGGGTCGCAAAGAGTCAGACACAACTGAGTGACTGAATTGAACAAAGGAAAGACAAAAAGACAGGAAATTTAGGTTGCAGGAAAAATGACTCAGAAGAGGCAAACTGAATAACTAGAACAGCAGCAAAGGAAGGTTCTAGGAAGGGAGACCTATGAGTCTGCCTAGGTCTTAGGCAGAGCAACCAGGCCAGTTAGTAAGATGGAGGTCTCCAGAGATTAAACCACGAAAAGTAGAAGGGATGTTCCTAAACATGGACCAACCTTGTAGAGGGCAGTGTTGAGGGGCTTTTGGATAGTGGGGGAAAATGTGCAATTGGTAAAGTGAAAACTAAGAAACAAACAAGTCACCACTGGCTTCAGGAGAAAGAAAAGGAAATATAACTGTACTACATAACTCCCAGTGGTGAACAGTTTGGGCATATACATAATATATAGTGATTTGAGAATACAGTTTCACATAACTCTATGGGAAGAGTGAAAAGTGGGAAGGGAAACAGGAGATGGACAGGTACCAGCACTAAGCCCTACACCTTGATGATAGGAAATCAGCGGATAGGGGCCCAAACTCACCAATACACCATTATTGACAACAGCAACATTATTTAGAAATACAGGCATGATTAACTGTCAGAAGAGGGAGGAACAAAAATGGTTCTGAATGTTATGCAGACAGACAGAGATAACACTCTGTGCAACACTACACCTATATTCAGAAAGCACCTTATCACCAAGATCCAAACTGTAAACTCCATCCATGAGAGGAAAGGGGTTTTGTCCATTTTTATTCACTGTGCCTGGTATATGATGGCCCTAGCTAGGGGACCTATGATGAGCTCTGGAGAACTCTGTTTGAAAACACCAAAGAGGTTCTATTCAATACTGACATGGAAAATACACACCAAAAGTATTAATAATAACTATTAAAGCAGGAAAAGCAAGGTTTTCAAAATATTACTTTATATGAAATGAAATTTAGTATGCTGCTAAGTCGCTTCAGTCATGTCTGACTCTGTGTGACCCCACAGACNTTGGAGAAGACTCTTGAGTCCCTTGGACTGCAAGGAGATCAAACCTAAATCCTAAAGGAAGTCAGTCCTGAATATTCATTGGAAGAACTGATGCTGAAGCTGAAACTCCAATACTTTGACCACTTGATGTGAAGAACTGACTCATTTGAAAAGACCCTGATGCTGGGAATGATTGAAGGCAGGAGGAGAAGAGGGAGATAGAGGATGGGATGGTTGGATGGCATCACAGACTCGATGGACATGAGTTTGAGTAAACTCCGGGAATTGGTGATGGACAGGGAGGCCTGGAGTGCTGTGGTCCATGGGGTCGTGAAAGGTCAGACAGGACTGAGTGACTGAGCTCAACTGAGGAAGCAGGGCTGACGTAGGGAGTTAGTTGTGTGGCTGAAATTTTGGTAGCCAAGTGGAGGGTGGGTTTTATTCAACTTTGCAACTTGTCTGTCAATCCAATATTTATAGTGCTTTAGAGCAGTGTTTTTTAAACTCAAACGTGCATATCTGCTACCTTGCTGATGTGAACAAGCAGATTCTGATTCATTACGTCTGGGGTGGAGTCCAGGAGCCTGCATCTCTGACAAGCTCCCAGGTAAAGTCAGCACTGCTTAGATTGTGGTCCATACCTTGAGAAGCAGAACTTTTTAGAGTCTGCAGAGACTTTCCCATCCATCATCTCATTTTAATTTGGCTCTTCATCAAAACCTTGAGTTAATTGGTTCAAATATTATCATCTTCATTTACAAATGAAGAAATTGAAGCTCAGAGTGGGGTGAGATGACCTGACGGAGGTCATATGGCCAAATGGTGGAGCCGTGACTTGAATTAGTTCCCTGGCTTCCAGACAACAGCTGCCCTTGGTGGCTTTTAAGCTCTGATACATAAAAGCATGCTAATGAATGTTTTTGGCTGGTGCTCATGCACACACGCGCGCGCGCGCACACACACACACACACACACACACACACACNGCCAAACTTGAGATGTGTATAAGAGACAGGTGTAGTACACTCAAGGCTTCAGTGGTAGAGAATCTTTCTGCCAATGCAAGAGACACTAGAGACAAGGGGTTAATCCCTGGGTTGTGCAGATCCACTGGAGTAGGGAATGGCAATCTACTCCAGTATTCTTGCCTGGAAAATTCTATGGACAGAGAAGCCTACAGGGCTACAATCCATGGGGCCACAAAAAGCTGGACATGACTGAGCACATATCAACAAGAATACAGTTAGCCCTCCACATTCCTGGATTCATAGGGCTGGCTGTATATATGTATTTGTATAAAACACAGTGGACGGATGCTGCTTGGTGTTATTAAGCAGAGTCAAGAGATTAAAAAGAGATAGGACAGAGCACTATTTAGAATGATGACAGAAGGAAGGATTAAGAGTAGAGTTCTGAATGGAAAAGTCACTTAAATCAACAGGAAGACTATTCCAGGAAGGAGAATAACCAAACAGCATAGCCCAGAAAAGACAACGTACTGGATACATTCAAGGCAGGCATAGGCATGCCACTCACTGGTTCAACAGAGTGCACAAAATAATTTCACCCCATCGAAGTCTTATTTTCCCCATTGACACAACCTGGAGTCTATTAAACTAAAAGCAACACTTGCCACCTAGACTTACCCTACTACCTAGTTTCATGGCTTCTGCACCTCCTACCACAACTTAGCCTGGGGCAGATGGCTGGCCAAGCGTGCTGGCTTTCTGAGACATACAGAGTCCCTCACTGACTGCCTCTCATGAATCTAATCCAAACAGAGGGGCGCATCTGACACTGATGGATTATACCAATTGAAGGCTACATGTTCTGGCATGTAACAGAGTTCATGTGCCCCAAACAGCACACTGGCCAGATCAGGATTTAGAAGGCTCACAGTTAGATTTTACTCCAGCAAAAAGTCAGGGCTCAAATTAAAATGATATCAAGTAGGACCTCAATTTCTCTAAATCAAGGATTTTTAGTTCAAACCTAATAGTATATATAATTCTCCCTCCTTATGGATGACAACTGATTACAGTAGCCAAAGAATTCTCGTCACCTTACATGGCTTACTTCTGACCTGTGTTAAAAATAATAATAAACCCAGGAAGCTAAGGATGGAGAGCCAGTACCCAGAAGACGTAAGAACCTAAATATTCAATTAGCACCTAGATAAGTGACTGCCAGCTACTCCCTGGTCGGGGGAGAGGGAGCGGGGTCAGAAGCAGTTCGGAAGCCACAGATCAGTAGTACCCAAACTCTCTTCCTACAGCCATCTACTTCAATGTCTATTTAAAACAAAGCTGTCTTCGATATTTCTAAAACTAAATACAAATACTCTCTGTTAGAGATATAAAGTGCCCTCTATGTAAAGAAAGGTATCCAATAACAAATGATCGTAGTTGAAGCAAGAGCTATCAACTGAGAGCCCAGAATGTGCTCTGCTACCTGAAAGGTAAACCCACTTTCTCACTCAAATGAACCTACAGGGTAACCCTTATTGTCTCCAACTTACAGCTGAGAAGGCACACTTCAGCTAGCTGCTGTTTCCAAGGATAGCCAGAGCTGGATGGGTGTGGAGCTAATCCCAGGTGTTTGTCTTCTGGGCTCATTTTCTCTATCTCTTACGAAGGTAAACCAGCAATATGAAGGTTTTTTGAAATGATCTGAACCACTGTCATGTAAATGCAAAAGAGTCTTTGTTATCCAGCTATAATTTAGAAATATTTCATAAAGATTTCAGAGTATTCTTGCATCTCATCACATTAACTAGCATGTCATTTGGCTCACTCTTCACAAACAAACCCAGTAGTTTCTGTTACGTGTCCCATAGACCATGCTCACTGGACCACGGGGTAGGGAAACAAGACAAACTGTTCATTCCTTTCCCTTTCAATATACAGACAGATTCAGCTAGGAAAAAACATGCCCTTTAACACCAAGGTAATTTTGAAAAGCCATCCTGCTAACACCTTTTCTTAGGTGTTAGCAAGGGTGTGTGCCAGTGAAAGACAATAAATCTCAAGCAAGGAAGGGTTATTTCAAAAGCTTTTAAAAGGGCCTTTCAGAACATTGAGATGTGGCAGAAGGTTCTTCGGCAGATGATATATCCCAGCTAACACGATAGGGAATGACAGGTAAACTCAGGTCCTATTGATGGAGCTGAAGTTAAAACCCCACTCCCCCATTTGCTGGCTATTAGAGAAGGAACTCTCTCCTCTCTACAACTCCCTTTCTTATCTGGAAAGTGGAAATAATAGTAGTCTACTTCCCAGGACTGACATAAGAATGAAGTGAACTAATAAAGTACAAAAGACAAATGTCTGGCATTTATTAACTACCTAATTAAAAAAAAATAGTAATTAGCCCATAAGCAATGTAAGAAAAGATTCAGGAAAAGGCTACCTGCTACAGCAGGTTTTCAATGCTTGTCAAACATAGACGGTTTTCAAGAAGAACTTTTAGAAGTTTTATTTAATGAGTTTTTAAACGTGCCTTTGATGTCATTTTAACTTTTTTCTTAGATAGTTAAGACATCTTCCTGTATTGAATGTTTCCCAGGTTTCCACGCTAAACAGTGCTCTCATCTGCAAGACTCTTGTGACAAAGATATTATCATTTCATAGACAGGAAACTGTGGACTCAGAAGTTAAGACACTGTCCGTACCAAAAAATGATACAGCTGGGATTCCAAACTTGAATGTTTGTTTGATTCTAGAGTTTATGCTTTTAAACATTATGTTACCCTAACCCTCTCTTTCCTTGGAGACCATGGCTGTGCCTACCACAGTGCTTTTCAGGAAAGTTTAACTTCCCAGTTGGAGAGGGATTACCATGTGGTTATTTCTAAAAGGAAAAGTGGATAGTTGAGAGAGACATTCAAAAGTGTGCAGTCAGACCAACAAAGGCTTTAATTCTACACAGCTGGCACATTCATTGTGCCTTTTTCTTATTCCCTCTGCCTTACCTTTAGACAGTGTGGTGTGTAAATAAGTTTAGTTAACTGTAAATTAGTCATAGACATTCCAAATCACGTAACTTCAACTACCTTTAGGAAAATATGATGGTGGAAGCTATTATTGATTGGAAGAACTCTTAGATTTTCAGATATTCATGTGATGATAGTTAAATGGGGGGGAAGGAAGCATTTCCTAATAGAACTTCAATAATCTGTACTGCAAAGCTTCTGGTATTCTGATACCCTTACTGGAACTAATCTTTTGCCTCTTGTTTTCTTATTTCACTGGGGAGACATAAGCTTACATTGCTTTTTGCTCACAAATCTAGAAAATAAAGACTGGGGGGCAGAGAAAGCTTTTATATATAACTTTTACTATATACAGCTTTTATTAAAGTCTGTAGCCAGCTATCGATCACAAATTAACGAAGGAAATGTGATAATTAAAGTCAAACTTGTCTCTTAATAAAGGATGGTTTAAAGCAGGCACCTTCAAGAGTCTATATTGCCGACCTGGCTGAGTGGGACAAACACCCAACAGATTAGTCACAGAAAACAGGTGATACTGGCAAGCCCGAATCTAGAGGCATGAGCTTCATTTGCTAGTTAATGTTCTAGCATGCTTGAGTAGTGAGGGTGAAGGTGTAACACGAGGATTGAGTTACCCATATTGGAAATATGTAACAAGTCGTTATAAGTCTAAGGAAAACAGAAATTTTTAAAATTCCTACTTTTTTCCCACGGGCTTCCCAGGTGGCTCAGTGGTAAAGAATCCACGTGCCAATGCAAGAGTTGCAGGTTCAACCCCTGGGTCACTGGAAAGACCCCCCAGAGGAGGAAATGGCAACCACTCCAGTATTCTTGCCTGGAAAATTCCATGGACAGAGGAGCCTAGTGGGCTACAGTCCACGGGGTCGTGAAGAGTCAGACATGACTTAGGGAGAGCACACATGCACTTTGTTCCTATAACTATTTAAAATATTTTAAAACCAAATATAGGATCCAAATAGATGGCTACTTAATCCTAAGTTCAAATAAAAAAGGAACCTGAAAGGTTTCTGAAGTAGCTAACCCATTGGTCCTTCACTACTGATCTTGAAAACAGTATCAGTCACAGAGAATTGTGATTGTTCTTAAACTGAAAACAAAATGCTGGAAAAAAAGGACAAAATAATGTTTTCCATTCTGCAAAAAGAAATAAACTGCATGCTATTTTTAGGGTTTCTGCTTAGATGTGAAGAAAATCATATTGTGGATAATTATATAAGTAATAACAGTTCCTTTGGAAGCCATATGTTTAGACTTATAAGCAAATATTTTGCCTTTTATGTGTTGTATTTCAGTACTAAATAGCCCAAAGATCTCATGCATATAAAGTCACAAGAGCACAGAAGATGTACTTTATTCTAAAAAGAAAACCCAAATGAGGAATGACAACCAAGCTACAAAGCACAGAGCTTATGATGGAAAAATGTAGATAACCTGAAAGACAGCATATGCTGCTAAGTACCACTATCAAAGCAAAGTCACAGTTGCCATAAGTATGTATTTCCAGATTACAGCAAGGCTGCCATTCAAACTGTACTGTCAAATTGAATCTACTTTTAATATAAGATACATACCGCATACTTACTGGAGACCTCAGTAGGTAACTGAATGAGACATCTAGTGTGACTTTCTGCTTAGCACTGCCCTTTAGACAATTCAGCTTAGTTTGATGATTCCTGGATAGATGACACTTAGCTCTGTTCTTCTGCCAACAAATGGTTTTAAAATTCATAGGTCAAAAACTAAAGTCCAAATCTCACTGTGTCCCTTTTGATGAGGCTTTGGCAGCATCTCTGTTCCCATCTGTGACGAGGCAGAGCTCTCTATACCTTGGGGAAGTAGCCCTTGGATCCACAGCTCCCAGTGGCACAATTCTGAGGACTGCTTGACATCTCCAGGCCAGTGTCTGCTATTCCTCAACTCTATCACTTTGTTCATTGAAAACCCATCATACCTTACAGTGACAGTTGTCTGCCCTACAAAAGCCCCTTCCTCCTCTAAGTCTTTTATACATGAAGCCTAATTTTCTTGAAATACTATCAGTCCCTCTGCCAGAGGTCAATATCCTCAACAGTCTCTAAGATAAAATAAAAGCTTCCTAATCACAAACTTCAAAATACTAGTGGTTTCAAATACCCTCATCTTGTTCAGGGACTCTATGGTATAAGACAAATGGTACAAGCTTCACATTATACACATGTGGGTCTAAACTTGACAGTTGTTAACTGGGTAACCTGGAACAAGTGATTCAACATCATAGGCTGTTAAAATCATTTTTTTTCCTCCTCTAAAACAGGGATAGTAATAGAAATCTCAATTGGCTCTTTTAAGGGTCAAATTATAATTGTCATGCACTGTGTTAAGTCGCTTCAGTTGTTTCCAGCTCTTTGCAATCCTATGGACTGTAGCCCACCAGGCTCCTCTGTCCATGGAATTCCCCAGGAAAGGATACTGGAGTGGGTTTCCATTTCCTCCTCCAAAGATCTTCCCCACTGAGAGATTGAACCTGTGCCTCTTATTTCTACTGCATTGGCAGGTGGGTTCTTTACCACTAGCACCAGCTGGAAAGATCTCTTAAGCACATTTATATGTCAGATATTTTTCTAAGCACTTGCATAATTAACTCACTTAATCTGCAAGGCTACCCAGGAAATGGGAACTAGTATCCGTTTTACAAATCAGGAAATTGAAGCACAGAACTGATGAGACAAGAAGTGGAACTCAGGGTTTTCTGCAGAACTCTGAACCCTCAGAGAGGCGCCTTGCCTCACTTAGTGAGAATGCCATGTGTAACAAGTCTGCATACAGTGCTAGCCACACAAGGAGATGCTCATTTCTTTTCCTTCTCTCCTATCCATCTTTAAATCACCCTACATCATGGAGATGGTGAAATGAATTTAATAATTTAAGTGTGAAAAGAAAACACTGTTATAGAAGGTTTACTTAAAATATGAGAGACTAATAGAGTCCTCTTGGGAAAAAGAAAAAAACACTCACCCTAAAGGAAGAGAAGGTTTCCTTAGGCTCAGTGGTAAAGAATTCACCTGCCAATGCAGTATTCAATCCCTGGGTCAGGAAGATCCCCTGGAGAAAGAAACGGCAACCCACTCCAGTATTCTTGCCTGGGAAATCTCAAGGACAGAGGAGCCAGGTGAGTTACAGTTCTTGGAGTCACAGAAGAGTTGGATATAGGTTAGCAACTAAACAATAACAAAAGAGAATTAGGCAGAACATTATGGCAAATGACAAAACAACCTACTCCAAGCAAATACTCACACACACACAGTATCCAACCCACAGGACCACTGGTCCCACACTATGGACTGAATGTGGCAGCAGCTGGAAATTCTGCAATTGTGGCAAGGCAAATTTTCGCTTTATGCACATTTGAATTAGGGAGTTTTTGCAAGTATTCATACTGAGGCCCAACCCCAGGGATTAATGTAACTGGCCTGGGGCAGAGCCCAATCCTAAAAGATGATGCTGTTCCAGTGTGCACTCAATAAGTCAGCAAACAGAAAACTCAGCAGTGGCCACAGAACTGGAAATGGTCAGCTTTCATTCTAATCCCAAAGAAAAGCAATGCCAAAGAATGTTGTGCTCTTTTCACACACATTAGCAAGGTAATGCTCAAAATTCATCAAGCTAGGCTTCAGTAGTATGTGAACCAAAAACTTCCAGATGTACAAGCTGGATTTAGAAATGGCAGAGAAACCAGAGATGAAATTGTCAACAACTACTAGATCCTAGAAAAAGCAAACGGATTCCAAAATAAAACATCTATTTCTGCTTCACCGACTATACTAAAGCCTTTTAAATTTAAGGAGATGGGAATACCAGATCACCTTTCCTGTCTCCTCAGAAACCTGCTTCTTGTCTTGCATGCAACAGTTAGAACAGGACACGGAACAATGGACTGGTTCCAAATTGGGAAAGGAGTATTTCAAGACTGCATATTCTCTCCCTACTTATTTAACTTCTATGCAGAGTACATCATGTGAGATGCCAGGCTAGATGAAGCACAAGCTGGAATCAAGACTGGGGAGAAATATCAATAACCTCAGACATGCGGATGACACCACCCTTATGGCAGAAAGCAAAGAGGAACTACAGTCTCCTGATGAAAGTTAAAGAGAAGAGTGACTTAAAACTCAGTATTCAGAAAAAGAAGATCATGGCATCCAGTCCCATCATTGCATGGTAAATTTTACTTTCTTGGGCTCCAAAATCACTGCAGATGGTGACTGCATCTGTGAAATTAAAAGATAGTTGCTCCTTGGAAGAAAAACTATGACAAATCCAGACAGTGAATTTTAAAAGCAGAGACGTTATTTGGCTGACAAAGGTCCATCTAGTCAAAACTGTTGTTTTTCCAGGAGTCAGGACATGAGAGTTGGACCATAAAAAAGGCTGAGCATAAAGAAGGCAGAAAAACTGATACTTTTGAACTGCAGTGTTGGAGAAGACTCTTCAGAGTCCCTTGGAACTGCAAGGAGATCAAATCCAGTCAATCCTAAAGGAAATCACTCCTGAATATTCATAGGAAGGACTGACACTGAAGCTCCAATATTTTGGCCATCTAGTACGAAGAGCTGACTCATTGGAAAAGATGCTTTTGCTGGGAAAGATTGAAGGCAGGAGGAGAGGGGGATGACAGAGGATGAGTTGGTTGGATGGCATCAGTGACTCAATGGACATGAGTTTGAGCAAACTCTGAGAGACGGTGAAGGACAGGGAAGCCTGCTGTGCTGCAGTCCATGGGGTCACAAAGAGTGCGACTGGACTTAAGAGACTGAAAACAACACATTTTAGAAAATCAGTGAACCAACTTCAGTAGTGCAGTGCAATAGTTTCCATGAAGTTTAGGTCATATTTCTTCAAGAATAGTTTAAGATACAAATTTGATTGTTATGTCACTTCAACAAGTCAAACTTTTGGAAACCATATAATGATCTTGGATGTGTGTGTGTGTTCAGTTACTCAATGGTATCTAACTCTTTGCAACCCATGGATGTAGCCCACCAGGCTCCTCTGAAAGAAAGTGAAGTGGAAGTTGCAATCACGCCCAACTCTTTACGACACCATGGACTATAGCCTGCCAGGCTCCTCTGTCCATGGAACTCTCCAGGCAAGAATACTGGAGTGGGTAGCCGTTCCCTTCTCTAGGGGATTTTCCTGACCCAGGGACTGAACCCAGGTCTCCCGCACTGCAAGCAGACTCTTTACTGTCTGACCCACCAGGGAATTCTCTACCATCTGAGCTGCCAGCCACTCTGAATGGGATTTTCCAAGCAAGAATACTGAAGTGGGTTGCCATTTCCTACTTCAGGGGATCTTCTGAAACTAGGGATCAAACTTGGGTCTCTTGCATTGCAAGCGGATTCTTCACCACTGGGCCATCTGAGAAGCCCCCTATAATGATCTTCAGTTCAGTCACTCAGTGGTGTTCAACTCTTTGCAACCCCATGAATCGCAGCACACCAGGCCTCCCTGTTCACTACCATCTCTCGCAGTTCACTCAGACTCACGTCCATCGAGTCGGTGATGCCATCCAGCCATCTCATCCTCTACTGTCCCCTTCTCCTCCTGCCCCCAATCCCTCCCAGCATCAGAGTCTTTTCTAATGAGTCAACTCTTTGCATGAGGTGGCCAAAGTACTGGAGTTTCAGCTTCAGCATCATTCCTTCCAAAGAAATCCCAGGGTTGATCTCCTTCATTATGGATGCTTAACATATGCTAAAAAAGGTTGTCAAATTCAATATGGACTGCTGATTTTTTATTTTTATTTATTTATTTTTTTTTTTGGAAAATACTTTTTTTTTTAACTTTATTTTACTTTACAATACTCTACTGGCTTTGCCATACATTGACATGAATCCACCACAGGTGTTTAAATTAAATAAATCTTAAGTGTCACATTACAACCTTTCACTCAGAATAGTAAGTATTCCTTTGGTGAAAATTTGAGAATACCCCATTAAAAGTCATACAACAAAAGAATCACTCATAAGAATATCACTTTACTTTGATATTACTTTCCATCTGGGAAATCTGAGCTAATTGAATAACTAAATTAAATGATAAATAAGGGAGTTCAGGAAATCCAATGCACAGAATCAAAATGTCCCCTCAAAAAAAAAAAAAAAAAAAGGCAACCTTTCCTAAATAACAAAGATAATTTTCAGTATTACTCTGGTAAATATAATCACAAACTAAAACAGGAAAAAAAAAATGTAAGGATCAAAGACCTACATAGGGATCACAAGCTTTTACTAACAGATTTTTAGGAAACTCTAAATAATTGGAGAAACATACCATTTGTTTCTGAATGGGAAGGTGAATGCTAGTTCTTCACAAATCCACATACAAAATTAATAAAAATCCAGTACAAACAAGATACTTAAACCATATAAAGGTACAAGAAAANACAGCACAGATACTAGAAATCTGTGCAGGGCAACCGTGGCACACAGCCAGGAACTCGTCCCTAGCCGATCGCGGAACACAGCCCGGACTTCGGCATAGGGCAACCGTGGCAACAGGCCAGACTTCGTCGCAGGGCAACCACGGCACACAGCCCAGACCTTGGCGAAGGGCGACCGTTTCACACAGCCAAAATTTCAGTGAAGGGCGACCGTGACACACAGCCCGGAACTTGTCGCTAGCCAACCGCATAGCACAGCCCCTACCTCTGCACAGGGTTACCGTGGCATACAGGGCAGACCTCAGCGCAGGCCGACAGCAGCACACAGGCCAGACCTCGATGCATGGTGATCACGGAACACAGCCCGACACTCAGTCAAGGGCAACTGCAGCACACAGCCCGGAACTGTTCACCAGCTGACCGCAGAACACAGCCCAGACCTTGGGAGATGGCAACCGTGGCACAGAGCCCAGACTTCGGAACAGGGCGACCACGGCACACAGCTCAGACTTCGGGAGATGGGGACCGCGGCACACAGCCAAGACCTCGGCACAGGGCGACCGTGGCACACAGCCCGAACTTCAGTGAAGGGCGAATGCAGCACAGAGCCTAGAAATCTGTGCANGTGCAGGGCGACTGCGGCACACAGCCCGGATGTCGGTGCAGGGCAACACTGGCACACAGCATGGACCTCCACGCCAAGCAAAGGCCGCACACACCCTGACCTCGGCACAGGGTGACAATGGCACACAGCATGGACCTCGGCTGATTGCCGCTGCATCACACAGCCCGGACCTCAGCGCAGAGTGACAGCAGTATAGAGCCCGGGGCTCGTCGCTAACCGACCACAGAGCACAGCCCGGACATTGGCACAGGGCGACTGCAGCACATAGCCTGGGCCATGGCACAAGACTACTGCGGCACACAGCCCGGACCTCAGCGAAGGGCGACCATGGCACACAGCACGGAAATCTGTGAAGGGAGAACGTGGAAGATTTCAGAACTCGTCGCTAGCCAACCGCGGAACACAGCCCGGACCTCGGCACAGGGCAACCACGGCACATAGCCCGAACTTCAGTGAAAGGCGACTGCGGCACACAGCCCGGAACTAGTCTCCAGCCGACCGGTGAACACAGCCCGGATCTCGGCACCGGGCTACCGCGGCACACAGCTCGAACCTCAGTGAAGGGCGACCACAGCACAGATACTAGAAATCTGTGCAGGGCAACCGTGGCACACAGCCAGGAACTCGTCCCTAGCCGATCACGGAACACAGCCCGGACTTCGGCATAGGGCAACCGTGGCAACAGGCCAGACCTTGTCGCAGGGCAACCACGGCACACAGCTCGGACCTTGGCGAAGGGCGACCGTTTCACACAGCCCAAATTTCAGTGAAGGGCGACCGCGACACACAGCCCGGAACTTGTCGCTAGCCAACCACATAGCACAGCCCGTACCTCCACGCAGGGTTACCGTGGCATACAGGGCAGACCTCAGCGCAGGGCGACAGCAGCACACAAGCCAGACCTCGATGCATGGTGATCGCAGAACACAGCCCGAACCTCAGTCAAGGGCGACTGCAGCACACAGCCCGGAACTGGTCACCAGCTGACCGCAGAACACAGCCCAAACTTTGGGAGATGGCAACCATGGCACAGAGCCCAGACTTCGGAACAGGGCAACCATGGCACACAGCTCAGACTTCGGGAGATGGGGACCGCGGCACACAGCCAGGACCTCGGCACAAGGCGACCGTGGCACACAGCCCGAACTTCAGTGAAGGGCGAATGCAGCACAGAGCCTAGAAATCTGTGCACGGCACCATGGCACAGAGCCAGGAACTCGTTGCTAGCCAATCGCGGAACACAGCCCGGACCTTGAAATAGGGCGACTACGGCAAACAAGCCGGACCTCATCGCACGGCGACCACGGCACACAGCCCAGACTTTGGTGAAGGGTGACCGTGGCACACAGCCCGAACCTCAGTGAAGGGCAAACGCAGCTCAGAGCCCAGACGTCTGTGAAGGGTGACCATGGCAGAGAGCCAGGAACTCGTTTCTAGTCAATTGCAGAACACAGGACCTCGGCATAGGGCGACCATTGCACACAGGCGGGACCTCAGCGCAGGGCAACAGCAGAACACAGGCCGCATCTCGGAGCAGGGTGACCGTGGCACACAGGCTGGACCTTGGCACAGGGCGACCGCAGAACACACCCCAAACCTCAGTGAAGGGTGACTGCAGGACACAGCCCAGAAATCGTCACCAGTTGACTCGGAACACAGCTCGGACATCGGCGCAGGGCGACCGCAGAACACAGCCCAGAAATATTTACAGGGAGCCCGTGGCACAGAGCCCATAACTCATCACTAGCCGACCCCAGAACACAGCCCTGACCTCAGTGCAGGGCGACCACAGCAAACAGGCCGGACCTCGGCGCAGGGCGACCAGGGCACACAACCCGGATCTTGGCAAAGGGCGACCGTCGCACACTGACCAAAACACAGTGAAGGATGACCGCGGCACACATCCAGTAACTCGTTTCAAGCCGACTGCCGTACACAGCCCGGAATTCGGCACAGGGCAAACGCACAACACAGGCCAGACCGAGGCACAGGGCGACCGCAGCATACATCAAGGATATCGAGCAGGGCGACCGCTACACACAGCCTGAACCTCAGTGAAGGGTGACCGCGGCACACAGCCCGAAACTCAGTGAAGGGCGACCGCAGCACATATCCCGGACCTCGATGCAGGGCAACCCTGGCACACAGCACGGCCTCGAATGAAGGCGACTGTGGTACACAGCCTGGAACTTCGTGCAGGGCAACCGCAGCACACAGCCCAGACCTCAGTGAAGGGCGACCACGGCACATAGCATGAAACTCGTCACTAGCCGACCATGGAACACATTCCGGACTTTGGCTCAGGGCGACCGTGGCACACAACCCGAAACTCAGTGAAGGGCGACCACGTCACACATCCTGGATTTCATTGCTAGCCGACCGCGGAACACAGTCCGGACCTCGGAGCAGGGTGACCATGACACTCAAACCGGACCTCAGCGCAGGGCGACCACGACACATAGGCCGGACCTTGGCGCAGGGAGACTACGGCAAACAGGCCGGACATTGTCACAGGGCGAGCAAGGCACACAGCCCGGACCTTTGTGAAGGGGGACCAAAGTACACAGCCCGAAAATCAGTGAAGGGCGACCACGGCACACAGCCCGGACCTCGACACAGGGCGACGGCAGCACACAGCCCCAACTCAGTGACAAGGGACTGGCACACAGCTCGGAAATCATCGCCAGCAGACTGCAGAACACAGACCAGACCTCAATGCATGGCAACCGCGGCACACAGCCCGAACTTCAGTGAAGGGTGACTGGAGCACACAGCCCAGAAATCTGTGCAGGGCGACTGTGGCACAGAGCCTGGAACTCATCGCTAGCCAACGGCGGAACACAGCCCGGACCTCGGTGTAGGGTGATTGCGGCAAACAGGCCAGAACTTGTCGTAGAAGACCATGGCACACAGCCCGGACCTCCGCTAAGGGCAACCAAGGCACACAGCCCGAACCTCAGTGAAGTGCAACCACATCACACAGCCTGGAAATCGTCACTAGCTGACCGCGGAACACAGTATGGACCTCGGAGCAGGGTGACTGGCACTCAGGCCGGACCTTAGCACAGGGCAACAGCAGCACATAGGCCAGACCTCGGTGCAGGGACACTGTGGCACACAGGCCGGACATCAGCTCAGGGCGACCGAGGCACACAGAACTGACCTCAGTGCAGGGGACCGCGGCACACAGCCCCGACTTCTGAAGCAAGCTACTGTGACACACATCCCGGACCTTGGCAAAGAGGAACCGTGGAAAAGAGCTGGGAACAGGTCGCAAGCCTAGGGTGAAACACAGGCCGGACCATGCCACAGGGCGACTGCGGCACACAGCCCGGACCTGGGGAGATGACAACCGCGACACACAGCCCGAACCTCGGTGCCATGCTAATATGGCACACCGCCCGAACCTCTGTGCAGTGCGACCGCGGCACACCGCCCGATCNACACAGGCCGGACCATGCCACAGGGCGACTGCGGCACACAGCCCGGACCTGGGGAGATGACAACCGCGACACACAGCCCGAACCTCGGTGCCATGCTAATATGGCACACCGCCCGAACCTCTGTGCAGTGCGACCGCGGCACACCGCCCGATCCTCAGTGAAGTGTGACTGCAGCACAGAGCCCGGACCTTGGCACAAGGCTACCGTGGCACACAGCCTGGAACTAGGTTCAAGGCTACCAAAGCACACAGGTAAGACATCGGTGCAGGGCGACCGCAGCACACAGCATGGACTTCAGCGCAGGGAACCGTGGCACACAGCCCGGACCTCGGCACAGGGCGAACAGGAAACACAGCCCAAACCTCAGTGAAGGGCAACTGCGGCCCACAGCCAAGAAATCTGTGCAGGGCGACAGTGGCACAGTGCTCGGAACACATCGCTAGCCAACCCCGAACACAGCCAGGACCTCAGCACAGGGCAACCGCAGCAAAAAGGCCATACAATGGTGCAGGGCGACTGCGGCACACAACACAAACCACGGTACACAGCCCGGACCTTGGTGAAGGGCGATCGTGGCACACTGCCCAAACACAGTGATGGGCAAACGCGTCACACAGCCAGTAACTGGTCACTAGCCGACNAAAGGTAAAAATCAAGGCTCTTGACAAAGAACTTTCCAGGCAAAGGAAATAAGAATCAATGATTTTAAATGTACAAGATATATGTCAAAACAGATCCCAAGGAAAATTAAAAAGCAAACAAACTGGAAGAAAATCGCATCACATGAAATAGGCAAAAGTTAACTTCTGGAATTAGAACTGACATAGAGAAGCTATGAACAATTCACATAAATCAATACTTTTAAGTACTCAAGCACTCTATTAATAAAACAGAACACTAAACAGTAAGTTTTTTGATTAGATTAACAATTTCAAAATTGTGATGTTTGACGCTGGAAAGGACGTTGTGATATGGAAGCTTTTAAACGTTTGTGATGAGTGTGAAAACAGGCAGAGCATTTCTGAAAAGCTAGTTGGCCTAAGCCTCGCTCATTATTCTACTTATGCAGCTCCTCTTCTAAAACAAATCAGTCCCAAGTACTTTGGCCATCTCATGCGAAGAGTTGACTCATTGGAAAAGACTCTGATGCTGGGAAGGATTGGGGNCACCTTTGTATCATGTTCAGTGTCTACAGGGTGACAAACCTTCTCAGGCACTTTACTTGGGGTCACATGTCCAGTCTCCTGGATGAGTCCACCTCCAGGCAAAGTAACTGAGGTCACATGACCACAGTGTACAGGGTGACACCACCTCCCAGACCCTGCACCTAGGGTCACACGTCGACATATTCCAAGGTTTGTCTTTGCCAGACCGTGCATCTATGGTAAACTGTCAACAATCCCAAGAGTGACCTCATTTCCAATACCCTGCACCAGAGGTCACATATCCACAGTCTCCATGGTGACCCCCTCCCAGATCATATACATTGGAACACACATTCACACTTTGCAGGGTCAGCCGCTTCTCCAGACATTGCATTTTGTGTCTCATGCCCACAGTCCCCAGGGTGACCCCACATCCCAGAAATTGTACCTGTACTGCAGGCCCTGTGTACAGTCTCCAAGGAGACCCTACCTCACAGACCCTGCATCTGGGGTTTCACAGCCAAAGTCTCCAGGGTGAACCCATCTTCTAGACGCTACACCTGGGTCACACAGTATTCAGAGCGACCCCTTCTTGGCCCTGGACCTAGAGTCACATTTCCACAGTGTCCTGGGTGACACTCCATAGACACTATACATGGNCGTCTAGTCAAGGCTATGGTTTTTCCTGTGGTCATGTACAGATGTGAGAGTTGGACTGTGAAGAAAGCTGAGCACCGAAGAATTGATGCTTTTGAACTGTGGTGTTGGAGAGGACTCTTGAGAGTCCCTTGGACTGCAAGGAGATCCAATCAGTCCATTCTGAAAGAGATCAGCCCTGGGATTTCTTTGGAAGGAATGATGCTAAAGCTGAAACTCCAGTACTTTGGCCACGTCATGCAAGAGTTCACTCATTGGAAAAGACTCTGATGCTGAGAGGGATTGGGGGCAGGAGGAGAAGGGGAAAATAGAGGATGAGATGGCTGGATGGCATCATGGACTCAACGGACGTGAGTGTGAGTGAACTCCGGGATTTGGTGATGGACAGGGAGGCCTGGCGTGCTGCGATTCATGGGGTCGCAAAAAGTCAGAGACGACTGAGCGACTGAACTGAACACACCTTCCTATGATGCTCCAATATCCTGCTGCTCAAACTGAAGACTTAAGTCTTTGGGGTGAAACGCATCCACTGACTGGTTACTCACTTGATAGTCCCATCCAGTGCACGTGTTGACTAAATGGCTAGTCAGCATCTCCCTTTATCTGATCCTATCTGCTGTGGAACTGCTACAAATTCCTCAACGTCTCAGGCTACTTGGTGGCATCCTTCCATGTTTTCCAGCAGTACTGCCAAGTTTTTAAATTTTTAGGTATTTGTTGGTCCTTTCAACATTTTTAGGAGAAAAAAGTGTGTAGGCTCAACTTATCTTGACATTGGAAGTCCAAAAGAGACTATGATAATTTTAATTCATTTCTCTATACATTACATAATTTTACATAAATACATGAATATCCCAATCATTTTTTTCCATTTCTGTTTGATTCCACACTACTGCCTCATCAGCCTTCTCTTTACATACTGACTCTTATAACCAACCTCTGAACACAACCTCCATGCCACCCTGCCCCTAAGTGAGAACTGATTAACATTTTCATTATTTTTCCCTATACTCATAATGCCTTAGATGCAAATATGCGCACAACTATATGAACTTCACATGAAGATATTTTAAATCATGGTTGTTTTTGGTTTTACAAAAATGTGCAGTTGTATAGTTTTTGGTAGGCTGTATTTCTTACTTTACTGTACCTCCAGGGAAACCTCCCCTCCTCCAAGAAATCTGGTTGAAGCTCTAAGCCATTCTTTTAGGGGCTGAACAACAGTCCACAATATAGGGCTTCACCGTAATTTACATGGCCATCCCCTTTCTGATAGCATTTACACTGTTTTCAGCTTTATGACATTACAAATAATATACCAAAAACCACTGTCACGCATGTATCCTTACTTAACACTGTTTTGACTCTCCCAAGTAGACTCCCATGTGTGTCAATGCTGAGTTAAAAAGTACATTTAATTTTAATAGACTTTGACAGATCACTCTAGAAAGTTTTTTATCCAAGACTAACCCTTCTAGCCACACCCGTGAAACAAAGACAAAGCATTAGTAGAAAGCAGTATTTTTACCACTTCGATTTTCATCTTGTCATAAATGTGTTCAGTTCAACTTGGTCTTCTCTGAACTGCCTTTCTTTCTTTATCCATTATCCTGTTGTCTTTGTCTTTTAATAAAAGGATTTTGCACAGGATTGCTACAGATACTTTACCATCTGTACCATATTTGCAGAGGGGGGGTGACTTTTGACAATGTTTATGGTATCTGCTGCTACTCAGAAGAGATTTCATGAAGGCAAATGTTCTTTTCTGTATTTCTAGTCTTGGTTAAGGAGGTCTCCCCTACTTCTAGGCTTCTATTTTTTATATTATGTCTTATCCCCTTTGTTTTGTGCCTTATTTTATTCTAACACACAAGAGAATTCACATCTCCTTTGACTATGCCAGTACCATTCAATAATCTATTCTTTCCTACTTTCATAATGAATTATCACTATCCTATGTGAAATTCTATAAAATGTATTTCTAGATTTCACTTTGTTCCACTGACTTAACTATTCTTAATACTATATTGATAATTTACAGTACTAGATTTAGAGATATTCCAACTTGAGTAGCCAGTTTCCTCTTAAGTTTTCTATTCTCAAGCACTTATTCTTCTATATAAAGTGTATAATTATTTCTTCCAATCAAAAAAAAAAAAAACCAGCAGGATAGGATCTGAAATGAAAAGGCTTTTAAGTCTGTATATTTTGAATGACTTGATATTTACATACTGAAGCCACTGAACCTTTCATCTAAGGACAAGAAATGTCAATCTATTTGTTCAGACTTGATTTTATGTTAGAATTATAATTTTTGTCTCAAGTCTTAGGTTTATCTTCTTGACTTTATTACTAACTCGACTTTTGTCATTCTTCCAAATTATTTGCATTTCTAGCTGTTTAGTGCAAAGAAAAGCTATTAATTTTGGTACATTTAATTCTAGCAACCTTATCAAATTCTTTAACTACTCTTGCGTTTCCTAGGCAAAAAATAATATTTATTAATATAAAGATAATCTTCATATTTTGCTACTAAAATTTATTAAAATCTTCCAGAAAACTTGGCAGTAGATGTTAAATATACTATGACTAAATAACTTGGTTGATACTAAAACAACACTCAGTTCAGTTGCTCAGTCGTATCCAACTCTTTGTGACCCCATGGACTGCAGCACGCCAGGCTTCCCTGTCAATCACCAACTCCCAGAGCTTGCTCAAACTCATGTCTGCTGAGTTGGTGATATTTATTCTAAACTTTAAGGACTGGCTTCCAGTTTGTTTCTATTACTAATGTTCATTGGAAATGACTGAAGAAGTCATTGCATATCAATAGATGCTTTTCTTATACCTTTTGTATTGGGCCATCCACACCAAATGTGCTGATATAATCAATTATGTGCAAGGATTTTCTGTTCATTTCTTTGTTTGCTGTTTTATATTTTAAACTGATGTTTCTTGGTGCATCTGTTTTTAATTTACTCTCAAAATAAACTTGCATTTTAACTCTTTGTCCTAGCCTTTTTCTCTAATATTAATACTGCTCTCAATTTATTTTGCATTTCCTAGTATCATTTTAATCCATCTCTATTTCAAACATTCTTGTAGATATATCAACAACAAAGCAATAAATAGCACCCAGTTAGGTTTGCTTTTCTAAGCCAGTTTCATGGCTTTTGACTTTATAACTGAATTTGTTCATTCTTAATATAATGACTGGTATTTTAGTCATTTTATTCCTTCAATTTATTTTGTATTTCAGTCATTTTATATTGCTATTTTTGTTCCATTTCCTTATTTTTGAGGGGCTGGTCATTTTCTCCCTCATTGGTTTAGAAATTCTGCTACACTCTTCCATCTGATGAGTATCATCTTCCTTTTTCCTCTTCTCATAATCAGATGACTATTCTTTGGAAACAAGATTACAAATACTCTGCTTAAGAAACTGAGTTTGCCATCTATAACCCTATATTTACCCTCTTTTATCCCCTAAGTAAGCTCACTCTTCTTTTTATCCTCATTCTCCTAAAATCTTTTCAGAAAGCTTCTCCTCTGCCCACCACTTCCACCACTTAGGTTGTCTGATGAAGTTAATTTTTACATTTTTAGAGAGGCTTACTGTGTCCTTGGAGCTTCCCTGGTAGCTCAGTTGGTAAAGAATCTTCCTGCCAATGCAGGAAACCCTGGTTGGATTCCTGGGATGGGACGATCCCCTGGAGAAGGGATAGGCTACCCACTCCAGTATGCTTGGGCTTCCCTGGTGGCTCAGTGGGTAAAGAATCTACCTACAAAGTAGGAGACCTAAGTTCAATCTCTGGGTCAGGAAGATCCCCTAGAGAAGAAAATTGCAAACTACTCCAGTATCCTTGCCTGGAAAATCCCATGGACAGAGGAGCCTGGTTGGCTGTAGAACATAGGATCACAAAGAATTGGGCATGACTGAGCAATTAACACCATGTCCTTATTTTGCACTAGATTACAAATCCCCAGAGAGCTATCTCCATCCATTGAGGTTTAATTTCTTGGTATCTGAGTACTTATAATGTTAAAGTTTACTGTGAATACTTCTTACCTTTTCCCATCTTGAAATCTATTCTAGTTCATTTTCTATTTGGTTAGCATCTGTTCTTAGAATTCCTGCATAGACTCAAGTATCTTTTCTTTTAACCTAGGCAAGTAAATGAGGTAGGCTGGAAGTAAAATTCTTGGATTGTGGTATGTTTCTCCCAATAATGTATTGATACCCCTATCTCATTTCTTTCTAACTCCCTGGCAGATGAAAATACCACGGCCAGCTGGAAGCCACCTTGCACCATTATCTTAAAGTTGATTTTTTTTTCTTGTATCTGTATAGCTGGGATTTCCCAGGTGGCACTAGTGGTAAAGAACCCATCTGCCAATGCAGGAGACATAATGAGACATGGGTCCGATCCCTGGGTTGGGAAGATTCACTGGAAGAAGCCATGGCAACCCACTCTAGAGGTCTTACCTGGAGAATCCCATGGACAGAGGAGCCTGGAGGGCTACCACCCACAGGGTCGCAGAGTCAGACACAACTGAAGCGACTTAGTACACACACAGTGGCTTAGATGGTAAAGAATCCACCCGCAGTGCAGGAGACCTGGATTCAAATCCTGGATTGGGTAGATCCCCTGGAGGAGGGCATGGCAACCTTGCTCCAGTATTCTTGCCTAGAATCTTATGGACAGAGGAGCCTGGTGGGCTACAGTTCACAGGGTCAGAGAGAGTCAGACACGACTGACAGACTAAACACAGCGGAGGACATATGGAGAGAGAAAATGGGAATTTTGTCAGAATATATGTAAACCACGAATATATGTAAACCTTTCTCATCAGGTGAGCCTAGACCTTACTGAGCCCTTTCAGTTTGCAGGCCCAGTTCTCTCTTTAGCTCAGGTCAGCTTATGTAATTATCACCTTTCCTATTTATGTCCCTTACTCACATCGCTAACTCCAATTAGTTCCATTTACAGACTCAAATCTACTCTCCAACTCTCATTCTTCTCTTCATGATTTCTATTTTAGCTTTTCATATCTTTGCTTTATATTTTGAGATTTTTTTGCACTGAATCTTCCCAGATACTGAATCAGGTCTCAACAGTGACCAACCAAGCTCCCTCTCCTTTATTTGGAAACCATTTAATCGGGAATTCATGATTAAGACTTTTAGATCCCACAGTTAAATCTACCTCACTTCATTTGTTTTGATTTTCCTCTTTCCAGCTACAGGTCTTCTGCAGATCACTCTTTCGGCTCCAGTCTGATGTAGGATCTCTAATTTGCACAGTAGGCTCACCTAGGTGGTGAGAAGTTTAAGACTCCTAGCGACCTATGCCTAATTCAAATGAGAATTGACGGAAGTACTTAGGCATCAGTACTTATGTAAATTCCCCAGGTAAAAATCCAGCTAAGAGACTAAAACCCTAATGCTATTCTAAATCTCACTCATTCCAGCTCTTGCAGAGACAGCAAATGGAAGCCTCTTTGTTCTCAGGTCTACTTGTCCTCTCTCGGGCTCAGGAGCTTGGGTGACTCAATCCAGACATTCAGGTTCTTCTTGGATATTTGGGGAGTCAAATATCCAGCACCCTATTTTTTAATTGAAGTTAAGCTGATTTGCAACATCATGTTAGTTTCAGGTGCACACCAAAGTGATTCAGTTATACATTTTATATACATGTTATATATGTATCTACTTTTTCAGATTCTTTTCCCATATAGGTGAGCACAAAACCTTGAGTATAGTTCTCTTTGCTATATAGTAGCTCCTTGTTGTTTCTCTATTACACATAGTAGTGTGTATATGCTACTCCCAAATTCCTAATTTCTCCCTCTCATCTTTATGCTTCCCCTTCTAAGCATTAGTTTACTATTTCTGTGTTGTACGTAAGTTCATTTGTATCTTTTTAGATTCCACATATAAGTGGTATCATATGATATTTGTCTTTGTCTGACTTACTTCATTTAGTATAATCATCTCTAAGCCCATCCATGTTGCTACAAATGGATTTAATTCTTTTTTGTGCCTGAGTAGTATCCCATTTTATAGACATACACCCCCCACCCCACATCTTTCTTACCCATTCATCTGTTAATGGATATTAAGGTTGGTTCCATATCTCGGCTATTGCAAGTGGTGCTACAATGAACACTGGAGTGTATGCATTCTTTCAAATTATGGTATTCTCTGGATACATGCCCAGAAGTGGGACTACAGGATATGTTAGCTCAATTTTTAGTTTAAACTAAACTAAACTTCCATACCATCCTCCATAGTGACTGTACCAATTTACATTCCCACCAACAGTATAGGAGGGCTCCCTTTCCTCCATATCCTCTACAGGATACAACATCCAGAAATAAATACATGCAGCTATGGTCAATTAATCTATGTCAAAGGAGCCAAAAATACACAATACAGTGGAGCAGACAGTCTCTTCAATAGTGATGCAGAGAAAACTGGACAGCTACATGTAAAAGAATGAAATTAGAACATTCTCTAATACCATGCACAAAAATAAACTCAAAATGGATTAAAGACCAGATACTATAAAAGAACACCAGATACCATAAAACTTCTAGAGGAAAACCTAGGCAGGACACTGACATAAATCATAGCAAGATCTTTTTTGACCCATCACATGAGAATAAAAACAAAAACACACAAATTGAACCTAATTAAATTTAAAAGGTTTACAAAGCAAAATAAGCCATGAACAAAATGAAAAGACAACCTACAGAATGGGAGAAAATAATTGCAAAGGATGCAAGAGACAAAATATTAATCTCCACAATAAACAGCTCATACAGTACAATATTTAAAAAAAAAAAAGAAGAAGAAGAAACAACCCAAAAGAGGGCAGAAGATCTACACAGACCTTTCTTTGTAGCTGACATACAGATGGCCAAAGACACAGGTAAAGATGTTCAAAATCACTAAGTTACTAGCGAGATGTAAATAAAAACTATGATAAAGTATCACTTCACATCAGTCAGAATGGTCATCAAAAAGTCTACGGATAAATCTAACACAATTTCATACCCCTACTTCCAGGATTTCTGAAGATAAGGTTTTATTCCCAAGATCTGCCTCTTTGGCGCTCTTTATTCTGGGGTTCCAACTCTGTTCTCCCAGCAAGCCCCCCATCCACAAACACATGAGCCCTTTCCCTTCCTGGAAGCCCCACCTGGCACAAGGTCACCTTTAACCCAATTGTTTCTAAGTCTTTCTGGGTCAGAAGAGTCAAGTAACAAGGCTCCAAAAGAAATAAACCTTATCTTTTAGAAAGGGATCATATCACTTTCATCTTTTATGTCTGTATCTCTATAGTCAACGTCTAACTACAGTTTTTATTCCTGTATGTGGTAAGTTAGCATCATAGGGGTGACAGGTGAGAGGAAGAACTGCAAGTCTGCTAATAATGAGCATTAAGAATGCCAAGAGTAAATTTCAAAGGGGAGGGCAGAGGATCAAGCAGTCAAGAAAATGCAAGAAAAAACTGATAATGCCTAAAGTCAACATTATCTACAGACACATACAAATCGTTAAGCACTATATTTATAGATTAGGTTTACACAAGGATGTTCATCTGGAGGTGACTGAACAAGGACTGACATTCTGTTTAGTTGCTCAGTCATGTCCAACTCTTTGCGACCCCATGAACTGCAGCACACCAGGCCTCCCTGTCCATCACCAATTGCCAGAGTCTACCCAAACCCATGTCCACTGAGTCGGTGATGCCATCCAACCATCTCATTCTCTGTCATCCCCTTCTCCTCCTGTCCTCAATCTTTCCCAGCATCACAGTCTTTTCCAATGAGTCAGCTCTTCCCATCAGATGGCCTAAGTATTGGAGTTTCAGCTTTAGCATCAGTCCTTCAAGTGAACACCCAGGACTGATCTCCTTTAGGGTGGACTGGTTGGATCTCCTCACAGTCCAACGGATTCTCAGGAGTCTTCTCCAACATCACAGTTCAAAAGCATCAATTCTTCGGTGCTCAGCTTTCTTTATAGTCAAACTCTCACATCCATACATGACTACTGGAAAAGCCATAGCCTTGACTAGACAGATCTTAGTTGACAAAGTAATGTCTCTGCTTTTTAATATGCTGTCTAGGTTGGTCATAACTTTCCTTTCAAGGAGTAAACGTCTTTTAATTTCATGGCTCCAATCACCATCTGCAGTGATTCTATCTCTATTATTTGTCAATTTGGGAAATTTTGACTGTAAGGATTTATCAAGAACTTTTTATAGATTTATCATTGAGTGTACGGTACTGTCTAGGTAAGAAACATATAGCACAACTTTTGTGAATAATTTTCCCTTCCAATTTGAGACGTAAGTGTTTCCACTAAGGGTGATAGTCAACAATATAATGTTATATTCAAGACAGGATTCCAACTGCTACTTTCAGAGCTCTGGCCATTACATGAAAAAAGCAAAGGGCAATGAAGCATCACCAAAATCCATTTTTTTCCCTTCTATAAAAATGATTTTCCAACATGTTTTGGGGCTTCCCTGGTGGCTCAGAGGTTAAAGCATCTGCCTTCAATGTGGGAGACCTGGGTTCGATCTCTGGGTTGGGAAGATCCCCTGGAGAAGGAAATGGCAACCCACTCCAGTATTCTTGCCTGGAGAATCCCATGGACTGAGGAGCCTGGTGGACTACAGTCCACAGGGTCACAGAGAGTCGGACACAACTGAGTGACTTCAGTTTTGAACTCTCACGTTTTGGCCACATTTTTCCCCAAAAGGGTTTAAATAAAAGTTCACACTGGAAAAGAGAAGCCTGTTTATTAGCCAGTGCTCCCAACCCCAACCATTCTCCCCAATTGAAACCGAGTTCCTTGGGAATGAAGCCTTTATTTTTCTCAAAGCTATATCACCATTGCTAGAGAAAGCAGATCTAGTTTAGTATTTAAGAATTAAACCCCCTAAGAATATGATGGACTGTTTAGAAACCACCATTCTTGACTTTTGTGTAAATAGTCTCTGGGTAAATCATTCCAGAAAGGATAAAACTTTAAGCACAAAAATAAGCCACGCTCTACCAGTTGAGTGATTTGAGACAAAATATTTCACCTTCCTGCACTTCATGAGGGTTTTACAACATGCCTCCCCTCAAAAAAAAAAAAAAAAAAATCTGAAAGTCTGGGCACCTGTGTTTCAGCCCATTTGACAGCAAAGTATTGGGAACTTGTGCATACATTTCCTTGCATGCCATGTCACTTCAGTCGTGAATGGACTTATAGCACCAGGCTCCTCTGTCCATGGAATTCTCCAGGCAAGAATACTGGAGTGGGTTGCCATGTCCTCCTCCAGGGGATCTTCCTGATCCAGGGATAGAACACATGTCTCTTAAGTCTCCTGCATTGGCAAGCAGGTTCTTTACCACTAGTGCCACCAGGGAAGCCACACTTCCTTGGGGCCCTGCAGAAAGGACTATAAAAACCACAGGCCTATCAGCTATTTACTCCTTATTACAAAACTTTCTGAATGATGTACACACTCTGAAAATTGACAGTTGAACTCTCATCTTTGAGCCCAATGTGAGGCCCAAATTCCAGATGACGGAAGATTTATTACAGTTCGAACAGACATTTGGAAACAGGCAATTAATCATCACCAGCTGTGTGTCCCCAAGACAGGTGGTTCAGTTCTTCAATGCTACCTATAGCACACTGTAACAATTTGCTTCCACATCCATCTTCCCCAGTAGAGACTGGCTCTGCAAAGAAAATAATGTTGTGTTCATATTAGTAATTAATTGAAGCACCTAGTACATTGCACAGCTCATTACAGGCTTCCACTTAGTTGTCTGAGACAGAGAAAAGGGAGGAAATACAAGCCAAGAGAAGTAACTGCATTCCAGGAAATCTGGCCCCAGCAGGTAGGACAACTTTCTGGAATATCTTAAGTCATTTGGCTGATTTTATTTTCCTGGGCTCCAAAATCGCTGCAGATGGTGCCTGCAGCCATGAAATTAAAGGACATTTGCTCCTTGGAAGGAAAGTTATGGCAAACCTAGACAGCATATTAAAGAGCAGAAACATCGCTTGCCAACAAAGGTCCATCTAGTCCAAGCTATGGTTTTTCCAGTAGTCACATGCAGATGTGAGAGCTGGACCATAGAGAAGGCTGAGGGCTGAAGAATTGATGCTTTCGAATTGTAGGGCTGGAGAAGACTCTTGAGAGTCCCTTGACTCAAGATCAAACCAATCAATCCTAAAGGAAATCAACCCTGAATATTCATTGGAAGGACTGATGCTGAAGTGGAAGTTCCAATACCATGGCCACCTGATACGAAGAGCCAACTCACTGGAAGAGACCCTGATGCTGGGAAAGATAGAAGGCAAAGGAAGGAAAGGGTGGCAGAGGATGAGATGGTTAGACAGCACCATCAACTCAATGAACACGAATTTGAGCAAACTCTGGGAGATATCGGAGGACAGGAAACCCTGATGTGCTGCAGTCCATGGGGTCACAAAGTGCTGGATATGACTTAGTGATTGAATGTGCTGAAGACACACACTCAAAGACTGGATGGCATAGATGCTCTACACATGGCACAGCAAGCTACAGGAGACTGAGAAGCAAACATTCACTCAAAGAAAGGAAAACCCTGCCCAGTCATTCATCAGGCTGGAGTAACAGACAGGAGGCTGCATTTTTGTCAAGGACATTCTGCTGGTCTGAGGTGCCGTAATAACGCCTCTCTCAGAATGCCTACTGTTTTCTTACTCATGGAGAAACCTCATTCTGTAAAATCAAACTATCAGAAACTTTGCTGCTTGAAATTCTAGTTATAATGAAGCCTTTCCTTCTTGCCTGGAAGATGTTAAGTTGTTCTTCAAACAGAAGTCACCTTGATTTACAGCCCCGGTGCAGAGCTTCTGAAAGAGGCTTCTGGATACAACATTTCACACTGCTCTCAACTTTGTAGTTTCCTAGGAAACAGGACCATAGTCCACTTTGCAGGGATGTTGACCCATTTCGGACACAGTCCTGTTCTGCTTTGAACCTATCAAAATGTTGCTTCATTTAAATTTCACCTGAATTCCCTCCTCCTCCACAATTCTGTAACAGCTGTATTTTCCTTTCATTGGGAGGAAGTCCATGAATGGTTCCTCTGGTGTGCGGTCACCCTCAGTGCAGTGAGTCAATGATCTTGTTGGACTATAGCTATGTCCCAGATGATCTTAGGCTAAGAGGGCTAAGGCACGATTTTTATGAAGTCTTGTGGTAACCACCCTTTCCATGATTCAAGATGAATTTAGACTCAAGCAAACCCTTGTGCAATGAAACTAGTTTACTGAGATGTCACCTGTGTTCAGTCAGGCTTAAGTGGACTTGTCCTCCCCAGAGGACCTAAGTCCTCAACCAGTCACCTGGGTTGTGCAATGCCTGCTCCAGCAGAAGCAGCAGTTCATTACTTCCCTTTCACTATCCCTTACTGTTTCCAAAACTCAGAACACCTTAGCTCCTATTGGACATTGACCATGAAGGATTCAACAATACCTTTCCTCTCCAACTCTTGGTCCCAGCAGCTCAGCATCCATGAGTTCTCAGAGAAAGTCTCAGATGGCAGAGGCGATGATAATAGTTCTCTTGGACCTCGGCTTGGCCGCACTGGTTACCAAGTGAGGAAGGACGGTAAGGACGTGAAGTAGGAGTAGATTTCACTATTAGGGTATCATTCATACTGGAAGGAATGCCAAAGACAGCAGCCAGAGAATATTCAGGGCTTAAGTGTTTTTATAACCTCTTCCTCATCTGTCAGAAAGGAAGGCGTACTGCTCTACCACCCAACTTCCCCAAGGCCCTAACATTTCAAGGAAGGTTTAGCCTCTAATTGGTTCATTGACTCCAAAGGCCCAGTAATTAGAAGTAAGAGCTCCTATTTAATTGCCTCAACCACTTTATCTTGACTTTGGAAAACACTCAAGAGGAAAAAGGTCTTGCAGGGGATAACTGCTAAGGAATACAAAAAAGTTCAGCCACTTACTAGAAGTATGGCATCCTAACCTCAAAATGTCTCTAGTCTTCCAGCTTAGAGGACATCAATACTAACCCATCCCCCTCCCACAGCAACCAAATAGTCATAACAGTATGCTCTAAGAAGTTAACTTACAGCTAAAGATATCTAAAAATGTGTACATTCAACAAATGCCTTCAAAGGTTATTTGCATATGAAACCTAGAGGCCAAAAGGAAAACACTGATAATTTGACTATATAAAACTTTAAAAATGTGTGAGGACAAAAAATAAGAACACCATTTAGAAAGGCAAAAACGTACAGAGAAGTATCTGCAGTGCTAGCAGGTAAAGAAGGATCTTCCTTAACAAAGAACAATCAGTTCACAGGAAAGGAAATAGAAATGGCACTTAATAAACTACAGTTGAATGTAGAATGTTAAAGGAAGACAAATTCTACATGTTCGCATAGTGGGAAGGTTTGGGGAGAGAAACACAGGTCCCATTATCTAAGCTTCCAAATGATAAAGCTGTGGATTAAAAAGAGAAAAACCTGTCACTGTGGATGAGTCTTTCCTCAAATGGGATTTTATTAAAGTTCTTATAACCCAAGACAATACTAATAGTTCCTTGAACAATTTAACTTTCAAAAATGAAGACTATATAGAAATGAATTCAAAACAGGAACTGTAAAATATCAAGGCATATAAAGATCAAACTAGCACTTATGAATAAAACATCCATCTTAATCCACAGGAAATTGTTTTTTAAAATAAGTATCTAAATCTAGTACTCACATCCCTCAGTCACTCTTCAAAATTATACCTCATGAACACCATTCGGGTCTGAAATTTGTTTCAAGATGGCTCTTAAAGATTTCCCAATGCATGACTAGTTCTGCCTAATTGAGTCAATACTTGAAAGTTCACAGGCATATAATCCAAGCTTTAGTGGACTCAAGCTCTCACAGTCCATCTTCACAACATTTCCTAGCCATCAAGTCTTAACATTAAAAGCCAGGAATAATAATGAGAAAGTACATACGGAAATGGCAGCACCTAAAATTAAAAAGCAAGCATTTTAATTCAGAGTTCAACGTGCAGTACGCCCCCAGTGTCTATACAGGTGCAATTCTCCCAGATGTCTGAGTTACATTTTCTTCCGCACTGCAGACCACGAGGGACCAAGCAAGATAAGTCGTAGGAGACAATGCTGATGGGGAAAGAAAGAACACAAATGACCAATCTGTGATGTATGTATAGGTTCAGATGCTGAAGTTCTTACCTGTACTTGTTCTGTACAAGAAATTCTCTTAGGCAGTAGATAGTGTCTAACTTCTAGACTTTATACTACATAAAGAAACACCAAGGAAACCAGAGATGAAACAAGATGGGGTTCTTTTTAGACATTCACACAAACATACAACAATCAATTCTTAAACCTTAACTATTCTTGGTTCTTCTTTCAAACACTCTAAATCTTCCTTGGGTCATTTTATTTGACTCTCAGTGTGAACTAAAACTTGAGTTTGTTATGAACTGGGAAAGGACAAACTGAGCACACAGGGATATACAGCAGCAGAGCACCTGAGAGCAGCTGCCAGGTCAACAGCAGCTTTTCAAACTATCTGAAGACAGGCTACACAAGATGCCGTTAACAAGTAAATGTGACTTACCAACTTAAACATTATTCCATTGCTATTTAATTATTCTAAGCATAGCAAGACAGAATGAAAAACTTTTTTTTTTAACAAGAAGAGTCTGTCTTGGAAGTTTTTCAATTTCAGAGTAAATTTTAAATTTTTTTGAAATGCACTCAATCTAATTATAATCCATAATCTAAAATGTTTGTGCAAGGTTAAAGACATGAGTATTAAGGTTACTTAATAGGTTGATTAAATCACAAATGCAAAATTTTTATTAAAATAAATGATTCATATGCATCTAATTGTGTCTCAAAATCATCACTGGTAAAGAAAATACATTTTATATTAATGTTGATGCCTTAAAGATAAGTAAGTCAAATAGGTAAGTCAGTCTGTAAACAGACCAATTCCCACGTTATCATATTTGCTTTCTGTGCTGAATACTAAAAAGGAAGGAACCTGAAACAAAAGGCAGACTCAGTGTCTGCCAATCAAATGAACACACTACACCAAGCAAGATTTAATTTTCAAGCACATCTTTTGGTGAACAGATAAGATTATTCTGATAACACCAGTTCAGTTGCTCAGTAGTGTGACTCTTTGTGACTCCATGGACTATGGAACGCCAGTCTTTCCTGTCCATCACCAACTCCCAGAGTTACTCAAATTCATGCCCATCAAGTCAGTGATGCCATCCAACCACCTCATCCTCTGTTGTCCCCTTCTCCTCCCACCTTCGATCTTTCTCAGCATCAGGGTCTTTTCAAATGAGTCAGTTCTTAGCATCAGGTGGCCAAAGGATTGGAGTTTCAGCTTCAGCATCAGTCCTTCCAATGAACACTGAGGACTGATCTTTAGGATGGATTGGTTGGATCTCCTTGCAGTCCAAGGGACTCTCAAGAGTCTTCTCCAACACCACAGTTCAAAAAGCATCAATTCTTCACTGTTCAGCTTTCTTTATGGTCCAACTCTCACATCCACACATGACTACTGGAAAAACCATAGCTTTGACTACACGGACCCTTGTTAGAACATAAAAGCTAGTGTACAAAAACATACCATTTTAAACTAACTTTAACTGTTAAAAATGCAACAGTCTTTAAAAGAAGCACTCTTAACGATTCTCAAAAGTATTTAATGGCATGGCATTTTGAATTTTAAGTAAATTAGATATGGTGATCTTTCAAACAGTTTATTTTCTTTAAGAAAGCAGAAAAAGTGAACCAATTACATGATGTTCTGTCTTAATAGGAACGAAGTGAACAAATAAAGGTAGATGGTTTACCCCATGCCAGGAAACAACAGCAAGCATCTGGTTTCTCACGATCAATTGTTTACCTAGTAGCACCCTGCCTCTGTTAGCTTCTAGTCCAATACACCATGGATAGGAGCTGGGCAGTTCTAATGGGATTCATGTACAAACTAGAATATTCCTATTGGATTGCTTTTCAGTGAGCACTGAGTGCAGAGAAAGAAATGTAAACAACTGTACCTCGCAGTCATACCATTACATGTGCTAAAATTCTCCCTTAAAGAGCTCTCAAGCTCCTTATGATTTTACAAGTTTCCCCCCATTTGTACTTCCACTGATTAAAACTCCTCAGTCCATCCCACCTATCTGTGACCCTTGAACATTATGCTTTGAACTTCAAACACAGAATTCTCATTTTTACAATCCTTTCAAGTACGTCTACAAAAGCACTCTAACACTATGGGGAAGGTCTAACCAAAGAGTTCTCTTTCCTTTTCTAATTATTTAATTACCAAGGGAAAAAGAAAAACAGAAAAAGATCCTATGAAACTCCTCAAGCACACCATCTTGCTTCTTGACACCACCATCCCTGCCTGCCCAGGGCTTTAGCTCACCTAGCCCTGGGTCAAAGTAAAAACACCCTCCTTGATGAAAAGTCAAAATAAGCATATACACTTTCCCGTAGACTAGCCAGATTATTTAAGGTGTGACATACTAGTTGAAACAATGCAATTCTTTAATTCAACCTGGAAACACACCTAGCAAGAGGATACTTACCACTTGTCTACATCAACCTGTACATATGTCCTCTATTATCACAAATACTGCAAAGCCAACCAAAGATTAGTCTTGACAAAGCCTATTTTTATTATAGTTTCAATATGTAACAGAAGAATCTTTCTAACTTAACAACTTAATGAAGATCTTATTGAAATCACTACAGGAAACGCTGGGCTTCCTTGGCAGCTCAGATAGTAAAGAACCTGCCTGCAGTGCCGGAGACCCGACTTTGATCCCTGGGTTGAGAAGATTCCCCTGGAGAAGGGAATGGCTATCCACTCCTGTATTCTTGCCTGGAGAATTCCATAGACAGAGGAGCCTGCTGAGCCACAGTCCATAGGTCTGCAAAGAGTCGGACACGACTGAGTGACCAGCACTTTCACAGGAAACAACCGTTGATTTCATCACAAGTTTTTCTCGACTTGATTGTAGAGACCTCTGTTTTATTATAAACTGTATTTCATGAAGTGCTTGTCTCCAGGAGGAAAATAAAAGAATGATACTATGAGTAGAATGTTTCAGGCTTCCCAAGTTTGGAGATTATTTATGCAAATTTGCCTAATTTGCTCAATTGTTCCAAGACCCAGCATGGGGAAGGGGAGAAAACTCCCTATGCAGAAGGCACTTGTTAACAGTTACTATGGATGGCTAGGAGTGACCCAGTGAAGACCCCTCTACCCGTGGGAAGGAAGACATCACCTGCCCAGGTGTACCTCACATTTAGAAAATGGTCTTCCATTGTGAAAATACTATTTCATGTTCACTCAATCACAGAGTACATAAATCACAAATGGCTTTACAAAAATCTTAAATAGATTTAAGTTTGTTAACTTCCTACCATCCAAGAATACTGAACTTTCCCTTTAAATGCAAGCTTTGAGATATTGCCAATTTATCTAAGACTATTACCTACAAAATGTGGTGACTAAATAGTGCAAGAAATCGAACAGAAGACACATTCTTTTCTTTTTTTCCTTTGATTAACAGAGACTTGCATTTTAAATGAATACAGCTCATTAAGATACAATACACTGGAGAAGGAAATGGCAACCCACTCCAGTGTTCTTGCCTGGAGAATCCCAGGGATGGCGGAGCCTGGTGTGCTGCCATCTATGGGGTCACACAGAGTTGAACACGACTGAAGTGACTTAGCAGTAGCAGCAGCAAAATACAATATATAATTAAACCTAAAGAATTAAAAAGAGAACAAAATGCAAGCCTAAAATCTATGTAAGGGCCAAAAAAGAGTCCGGACATGGAGATTAAAATATTAATAGTGCACTTTCCAACTAGTGAATATATACTACCAACTGAATCTTAAACAGGTAGTTGTTTGCTGTGTCTTATGGAGGATTTGGTTCATAGCTCTTTCAGTCAACACATTTATTGATGCTAGGAGAAAAAAGTTACTGAACCACAAAATCAAGAGGTGAAATAACATCTTGGTTGTGTCATTTAGAAGCTCCAGGAAGACTTTAGAACGGATCAACATCAGAAGTATAACCCCTCTCAGTCAGTTATCCCCAGAGGTACACAATACTGTATGCAAATGGTGCTCCATCAATGGCATATACACAAAACACTATTATCTACTGTTGAGGCCAATACCTGGCAAATATTATGCATTCAACAAATAAGTGAATACATCAAGTCATAATACTAATTTTATTCCTACCAGAAATTTGATTCACAATGTAAATATTATTTATGAGAAATATTTTGATAAACGTAGTAATGTTGGAAATTTAACACATCTCAAGATTTTCAAAGAGCATAGAGTGTTCAACCTAACAACTTGTCAAACCAAATTAGAGAAAAATTTTTACCTCACAGATAATATGCTTTTTTCCTCAAAACACCCATGTAACCTTTACAAACACTGATCGAGTTCCAAAGCAGTGATTCTTGAACTTTATCATTCATAGAGTCATCCTGGAGTCTTTTTAAAATTCAGAATCTGAATCAGGAGACACAGATGGGGACTAAGAGTCTGAGTTTTTAATAAGCTCCCAGATGATAACGATGCTGCCTAAATCCACTAAGGTTTATGCCAGGAACGCATAGGTGGTCTAACATGGAAAAGATGTCTGAATAATCTGTTACATCAGATTAAAGGGCAAAATCATGTCATCATATTAATGATTGAAAAGATTCAATCTACCCTCTGCTAACAAAAATACTAACAAGCAAGGAACAGTGTTCAAGATAGGTGCTTCATTTAGTACAGAGTATCAAAGCATATCTAGCACAAAATCCCACACATAATAGTTAATAGTAAAATATTAGATATGTTCCCATCTGATCAGGAAAAAGACAAGGACAACTATTATCACTGCTGCTTATAAGACACATACTGGATGCTTTAAATGCAATAAAATGAAAATGTCAATCAAAAAATATACATAGGAAAGGAAGAAAAGTTTTAGTTAACTAAAAAATTGTATAGCTGTTTTCATGTAAACACTAAAAAAATCAATTTAGTAACTATTATAGTAAGACTCCAGTAAGAACCAAAATGTAAAACATACAATTAACTAAAAATCTCCAGAAAAAAAGTTTAAAAGTCTAAAAATTGTCACAGTATGAAAAAAAATCCAACTTTTAAAGAAATCCTTGAAGGACAAAAACAAAAAAAACATAAACTAAATGGAGTAAAACTTTGTCTATTATGTAAGAATCTATACTGTGAATAAGTAAATCTCCCAAATTACCCTATATTATAAATGCTAAAAAACAAACAAAAAAAAAACTGGCTTTTTAAAACTGACACTCTATCTATAGTTCACGTTCAACAAGAAAAAAACGAAACAGATGATAAAAGATCTTTCACTTTCTCCAATGTGCTCAGTACGTTCCTGCCTCAGGGTCTTTGCACATCCCATTCTTTTGTCTCAAATGTTGTACTCTTAAGTCCTCTCACTCACTGAATTTCAGCTCAAAAATGCCTTATTTTGTCTAAAGCAAGTATGCACACGTGCCCAGATGCACCCCAGGTGTAGGTCCATCCCATTGTTAATCTCAAACCATNATGTTGTACTCTTAAGTCCTCTCACTCACTGAATTTCAGCTCAAAAATGCCTTATTTTGTCTAAAGCAAGTATGCACACGTGCCCAGATGCACCCCAGGTGTAGGTCCATCCCATTGTTAATCTCAAACCATATCCATGGCAGTCTGTCCACCTGCCCACTGCCTGGTACCCTGACCAGAACATGAGGTTCACCAGTGCAGGAATCCTGTCTCTTTAAGTCTCCAGGGACTGGCATGATACCTGACAGTCAGGCATGTTGTGTTTATTTGGTTGTTGTTGTTTTTTTTTCTCGAAGACTCTGAACAAGTTCCTTGAAGCACAGTTTCACTTTTCACTACTCTCAGCCATCTGAAAGTCTCAGTTCAGCCACTCAGTTGTGTCCAACTCTTTGCAAGCCCATAGACTGCAGCATGCCAGGCTTCCCTGTCCATCACCAACTCCCAGAGTTTACTTAAACTCATGTCCATCAACTTGGTGATGCCATCCAACCATCTCAACCTCTGTCGTCACCTTCTCCTCCTGCCATCAATCTTTCCCAGCATCAGGGTCTTTTCCAGCTCTTTTCCAATGAGTCCTTTCTTTGCAGCAGGTGGCCAAAGTACTGGAGTTTCTGCTTCATTTTAATTTCAATATCAGTCCTTCCAGCAAACACCCAGGACTGATTTCCTTTAGGATGGACTGGTTGGATCTCCTGGCAGTCCAAGGGACTCTCAAGAGTCTTCTACGACACCACAGTTCAAAAGCATCAATTCTTTGGCGCTCAGCCTTTACAGTCCAACTCTCACATCCATACATGACTACTGGAAAAACCATAGCCTTGACTAGATGGACCACTGTTGGCAAAGTAATGTCTCTGCTCTTTAATACACTGTCTAGTTTTGCCATAACTTTTCTTCCAAGGAGCAAGCGTCTTTTAATTTCATGGTTGCAATCACCATCTGCAGGGATTTTGGAGCCCAAGAAAATAAACTCTGACACTGTTTCCACTTTTCCCCATCTATTTGCCATGAAATGATGGGACCGAATGCCATGATCTTAGTTTTTTGAATGTGGAGTTTTAAGCCAGCTTTTCCACTGTCCTCTTTCACCCTTACCAAGAGGCTCTTTAGTTCCTCTTTGTTTTCTGCCATAAGTTAGTCAACCAAAATATTCAAGTTAGGAAGCCCCCCTGGCCAATGAGTAAAGATAGGAAACAGGACATCAGCATAACTGATGTTCTTCTCAGAAGAGAAAACTCGTGACCTTGTTTTTAAATGACTTCTTATAAGCCAAACAAGGCCTATCTATAAATTGTGATTTGGATATAAGTATGGAAGACTTCACAACCATGAAGACTATCATGTTGCATTTTTACAACCACAGGTATAAACTATGTACTAGTTATACTTTTATTCTTTTAGGAAAATAGTTTTGATAAACATCCAGCATCTCTGAAATACTATGCAGATGAAGGACAATTTTAGAATCACGATGAGTCGTGTTTAAAGACAAAAGATCACCCAGTTTACCATTTTCATAGAATATTTTCTTTGATAGCATTCTAAGGAAATACCAAGGATTTTGGAATAACCAGAGGATGTGTTACCAAGACAATGAAACAGAAAATACTTAAGCCTTTCTTAAACTCCTTATTATTATGGATGGCAATTATTACTCTCAGTCATAGAAAGAAAGGTTCTCAGGACACAATATACCATAACGGGTCTGTTTCTCTAGATTTACTGGATTATTCTCCAGATTTTCTAGATTGACACATTTTTTTATGTTCTCTAGCTCCTGCCTTGAAGTCAACCACCAGTTTTCATTCTAATCACTATGTTATCTGTAGAATCTCTTATCCTCACCTGTTTGCTATTATTAACATCATATGCTTAAAACCTAGGCCATCAGGTTAGAACCCCATGCAAAACAATGAATAAACTCTGGGGATTAGAAAGGGGCATTCTTATCAAATACAAGTTCTGTACTTCAGTGGGAGGACCTCGTTAGGAACCGTTGTTAGGAACCATTGCTGTCGTTCAGTCACTAAGTCGTGTCTGACTCTCTGTGATCCCATGCACAGCAGCACGCCAGGCTTCCCTGTCCTCCTCTATCTCCTGAAATTTACTCAAGTTCATGTCCAATGAGTCGGTGATGTTATAGACTAGAAATAGGCTATCCAGTTAATATTAGTGCTGTGGGTCTTATCTTCCATTATTAACTACGAGTTCCTCAAGGGCATAAACTCACAGGATATCTCCTTGTGTTCCCAAAGCTACCACTCAGCAGAGTACTTTGACTAACAATGAAAGAACTCTCATACACTTATTGTTACTTCCTTTATACTTTACATAGTTTAGGTCCAGATGGGTTAAGACTCATTTGATCTTTATGGAAACAAAGATCAAAACTCTCTACCACTTATGAACTTGCAAGCTAAACTGTAGTGCTTCTAAATCTCTTACCCTGCCATGTCACTTAAACCTTTCCCAATTATGAGACTTGTACCTGAGACAAGTATGCGGAGAAGTCACAACCGAGATTCTCAGAACTCTGAAGGACTAGTGAAAGTCCAACATGACGACCTTACAACACAGCAGTCACCAGGAAAACGTGTGCCCTGTAACTCAAAGAATCCCAACCCCCAACAACAGAGGAAAGGGAAAATATGCAAAGATACTACTAATTTCCTACCATGCTTAAACTTCAATAGGGTGATAAAAAGAGATACATTGACCTATGACACTAGTGCTTTATGGATGTTTTATGCAGTTTTTAAGGTGTCTTCTCCAACAAAACAGTAGTTTCTCATTTAAGTAGGAGTCATGCCTTTTCAACTATATTAATATTTGTATTAGCACTCTGGATATGCAAACCTTGGCTGCATGATCACTTCTGAAAGTAGTAAGAAGAGCTACTAACTGTAGCATCTTTGGGTTTGGGGATATTCCTGCTGTGGTCAACTCACCAGACATGAGACTTGGGTTGCCAGAAGCTATTCATAATGAAGATCACTTACAAAATTATACTGAAGCTATAAAAATTGATTCTACATCAATATTTTCTTATTTCTGCGGCCATAGAAGATTAGTGTTCTCTTTTGAATGAATAAATTACTTTGGTGATGACCTTAGTTTTATGCTGAAACAAAGTTGCTAGAACTAGCAATAAAAAAAAATTTGACCTGTTATTTTTTTTCCCTGCTTCTGCACCCAAACTAAAAGAGGACATATCTAACAATGTTGTGATTGGGAAATAAAGGCCAGAATCTAGGATTTATTGCCCAGTTAATTCCTCCTCTAGTAACTTCATTCTACTGGCAAGGACAGTTCATGGATTTGTAAATGCTACTTTAACACTGACTTAAATAACTTAAGTGCCTAGGTATACAACTTGATCATCCAGAGTCCTGTCATCTGTTAACCACTCTAATCATTTTTTCTTTCTCTCACAGCTTACCATAAAGTAGCCTGAAATAGTCTAATACGGCAATCTCAGTACACATAATAAAGATCAAACCCTGAGTTACTTAAGATTAGCACAAAGAATTTTTGCCAAACCTACTCCCTTACATAATCCTTCCCTCTGTGGTATTCATAACTGTATTCAAGTCTAGAAATAAATATGTTAGTTTAGCCTGCGATCTGAATATGGGGAATATCAGAAGCAAAGAAGTCAGCTGAAAGGTTTTTTTTAAAGTGATTTCCTCCAAAAATTTACAGATGGTATTAGTTTCTAGGAGAGGGAGAATTTAACCATCTGTCAATCTATCACCTCTTGGCTCCAAATCCACCCTTCTTTGCCTGTCCTTAAAGACAGCTGAACACTGGGAAGCATTCCTCCTTGCCCTAAAGGTGATGTTAAGCTCTGTCTGTGGTGAAGGCCAGAGGAACACTACAGAAGGAAGGAGCTTTCTCTCCCTGATTCAAACATGCCTGCCTTAGCTGAAAAGACTCTGAGGCTGGGAAAGATTGAGAGCAAGAGAAGAAGGGGACGACAGAGGATGAGATAGTTAGATGGCATCACTGATTCAACGGACATGAGTCTGAGCAAGCTCCAGGAGATAGACAAGGCCAGGGAAGCATGGCATGCTGCAGTCCATGGGGTGGCAAAGAGTTGGACACGACTTAGCGACTGAACAACAAAAGCTCCTTCCAGGTACTATCACGGAGCAATAAACAGCAAGCATATGGGAGGCACGCAGCACGCCAGCCCATACCCGAAGCCACAGAACCTCAGGGAGACCACAGACACCCCCAGGGCCAGTAAGCACAGCACCATGGCCCCGACACTGCACACCCCAGTGCTTTCCCCTGCTCGGCCCATGATCAGGTTCCCATTGCCTGAAGCCCCCTGGGCATCCACCCACAAGTCTGGGTCCACGCGAACTACAGGTGTTGCCTGTCTGTCAGTCTCAAGCTGCCTTTCACCTGGAGAGGGTTCCTGCTTGCCTGGCAGTGGTGAACCAGCTCTGGTCTGGACAACTCTGTCAACTTCTGACACCCAATGGGCTGATCTATAGCTCCTACAAGGAGGTCTGAATCCCAGGCTTAGAAAGGGAGCTCCCTTTCTAAGTTGACCCCTGCCCTGGTTTATTAGCTTGCAAGGTCTGCCATAACATAGATTACGCGGCTTCAACAGCAAACTCATTTCCTCAGTTCTAGTAGCTAGCAGTTCAGTTTCTTCTCAGACCTCCCTCCTTGCCTTGCAGAAGACCACCCTCATACTGCATCCTCACAGTCTTTCCTGTGTGTACACGTTACTGGCTCTATGCACTCAGCTCCCACTATAAGGGCACTGACCAAACTGGATTTGAGCACATCCTAACAGCCTCATTTTAATTTAATCACCTCTTTAAAAGGTATCCAGATAGTCACATTAGGTACTGCAGGTTAGAAGTTCAACACATGAATTTGGAGTAGTTCAGAGATAATGCAGCCCATAATATTTGGGGGTGTGAAACTTGTTAGCTCCACAGTTGTGTCCCACTGTTTGTGACCGCATGGATTGTAGCCCACCAGGCTGCTCTGCCTGGGGGATTTTTCAGGCAAGAATACTGGAGTGGGTTGCCATGCCTTCCTGCCAGGGGATTTTCCCAACCCAAGGATTGAACCTGGGTCTCCTACAGTGCAGGCAGGTTCTTTACCATCTGAGCCACAACAGAAGCATAAAGCAAATCAAATTCAGATAGCTCTGGAAAGAGGCAAACTGCCCACCTGACATCTTTTGATGCTCCTGCACTTGCCACAATAATGTTCTACAGGTCAACAAATTATAAGATACCGGATGAGTCTATGGAAAGCGCAGTATTTCAAGACCTCAGTCTTGGCACTAAGGATACTCACTACACTCATTTGGTTATTGTTTCTATGCTTGTTCAGTAGAAAGAGGAAAGGGTAGAAACTAGGGGCTTATCTACCTTTAGTTTCATGTAGATAGATATTTTTATATGTGTGTGTGTGTCTGTACATATGCAGACCAATTCATTCTGATAATTCTAATTTAAGTTTAGGACTATGGTTGCTTATCTTAATAGGAGAGGACACTGGCAGGTTTCTGGGTACCTGGCAAGGCCTTACCACCTTGTCACCACGACAAGGGCACTTGCCTTTAATAACTAATTAATCTCCATATTTATTTCATGTGGTTTTCCAAATGTATACTAAATATATGCTATTTCATATCATGAAAAATGTTTAAAATCGCAACATTAAAAAGATGGCAACGTCTTAAGATAAAAATATGCTCCCTCACATCCTAGTATAAAACAGCTTTTTAATATGGTATGTTAAAGTATCCACAATAAGAACTATCAAGCCATGAAAAGACATAGAAAAATCTTATTGTTAAGTGGTTTTTAAAATAGCAGGATAATTTTTTCCTAAGAACATTTTATTACATTGCATGTGCTAATAAGCAGGACTAACTACTGATTGGGGAGAAAATTTGCTAAACTCATCTTTTATTTATCTACTCAATCATTTAAATCATTTGCTGGTACTTTTTCCTTTTCTAAGATTCTAGTATTCTTGGTCCCCAGTTAATTGGAAATTTCACTGATTGCTTTCCCTATGTATTTCAAGGAACTTAGTAAACTGAAGTCCCGAGAAACTACATATTCTATTTGTAACGGTAGCTTACTCAGTGGCTTAAGCAAATAAATTCCTCATGTATAAGATGGAAATGATGTATACATGGAGGTTACATGTTGAAAAGCATTATTCTAAAGGATTTTCATGGCACTGATATAAAATAGAACTTCAAAAAATGGAAAGAGCATTTACTTCTAGTTAGCTATAGATGCAAAACTTAGAATAGATGCTAAAAGCTCAAAGTCTATGAGATGACAAATGTTCCAGTAAACAAAAAAGAAAACTAGTGTAAAAAGAGCTTTCTAACATAGGAATTACAAGTTAAAACACTTTAACATAAAACACTTTATTTAACATAAAGTGTTAAAACACTTTAACAAGTTTAATACAAGTGTTTTAACATAAGCTAAAACACTTATGATAAGGCATTGGCCCGATCTTCATAATCTCCCTACAGCACCTAGTACACAGCATTTACACATTCTGCATTTTAGTACTTACTCTCTTCCAGGTATTACAGTAAATTCAAAACTAAAAATAAAACCTAATTCTATCAACATTACTGTAGTTGTTTTTAAAGTACAGTGCCCTACAATGAAGTTACAGAGCCAATGTATTGTTTGATACACACTGCAAACTTATTTTCAGTTGGCTCTCAACGTACTGTTTGTCATAAAGTTAGAATTCACATACTTTGGGGGGTTATATCCATGAGGAATGCAACAGGAAAAGCTATGATAAAAGAACCAATGGGCAAGGAAAAGCTATGATAAAAGGACCAATGGGCAAGTGTCTTTCATTGCCCATTCTTCTTTGCCCACAGATTTCAAAGCAACATATGCCAGCAAAAACTTTAAAAGTCAATGTTATTCATTATCTTAGAGAAACAAGCAAGCTGATTATGCCTTTATACCACCAAGTGCCTTTTGACCCTTCCTGCAAGATGTAAATCAATCACCTGCATTTACATTTATTTTCTATTCTTCCTACTTCCAACTTAAAGACTTACTTAGAGCAAAATCAAGAAACACATTCATTTTCTATACAAGTATTTTAGACTTAATTATATTAAAAGTCTGTAATTATGCTTAATTATGCTAATTTGTAATGATTACATTTAAGTCTTTTTGCTAGTGTTACTGTGAAATTAAAACTCATCATTTCAAATTATTTATTAGCCAAGATGGAGTTCTTATAGTTCTCTAGTCAAAAAACACTCAGAACCACCTTCACTTGAAAATTGCCTTGCTTGCTTATGCCTTATCAAAGTGCAGGAACTGTCTTAGAAACTGAATTTTATCATAAAATGTTGAACTTAAGTAAATGCCTGGGAATGCATGGTGTCAGAAGGGGCATTCTGACAATGTCACCACATTGTTGTTGTTTCTGAGTCTCTAACTGTGGTCCAGCTCATTGCAACCCCCATAGATGGTAGCATGCCAGGCTTCCCTGTCCTTCCCTGTCCTTGTCCCATGTCCCCAAGTTTGCTCAGATTCATGTCTACTGAATCAATTATACCTAAGCATCTCATCCGCTGTCCCTTCTCCTTCTGCCTTCAATCTTTCCCAGCAATAAGGGTCTTTTCCCAAGAGTCAGCTCTTCCCATCAGGTGGCCAAAGTACTGGAGTTTCAGCATTAGTCCTTCCAATGAATATACTCAGGGTTGATTTCCTTTAGGACTGACTGCTTTGATCTCCATACTATGCAAGGGACTCTCAAGAGACTTTTCCAGCATGACAGTGTGAAAGAATCACTTCTTCGGTGCTCAGTCTTCTTTATAATCCAACTCTCACATCCATACACGACTACTGGAAAAACCATAGCTTTGACTAGATGGACCTTTGCCAGCAAAGTGATGTCTGCTTTTTAATAACATACAGTTCTGAAGAACAGCCTCCTCTCGACTACTTTTATAGTGCTTTAATTGGTAACACCATTTTTAGTATAGCACAAAAAGCACAATGAGTATTGGGAAATACTGGGTTGGCCAATATGTTCACTTGGCTTTGGGAAAACGAACATTTTGGCCAATCCAATACTTACGGAATAGTCTTTCAAGTTACAGCTGCACTAGATTTATTAAAAAAAAAAAAAAAAACTTCCTTAACTTAATGATAGCTAAAGAGAAGTGAGATCTACTCAGTTTTAAAAGTAGTATTTCCTTAAGAAAGCTGTGGTACATATACACAATGAAGTATTACTCAGCCATTAAAAAGAATACATTTGAATCAGTTCTAATGAGATGGATGAAACTGGAGCCAATTATATAGAGTGAAGTAAGCCAGAAATAAAAACACCAATACAGTATACTGATACACATATGTGGAATTTAGAAAGATGATAATGATGACCCTGTATGTGAGACAGCAAAAGAGACACAGATGTATAGAACGGACTATTGTACTCTGAGGGAGAGGGAGAGGGTGGGATGATTTGGGAGAATGGCATTGAAACATGTATACTATCATGTAAGAAACGAAGCACCAATCTATATTTGATACAGGATACAGGATGCTTGGGGCTGGTGCACGGGGATAATCCAGAGAGATGATATGGGATGGGAGGTGGGTGGGGGGTTCAGGATTGGGAGCTCGTATACACCCGTGGCAGATTCATGTCAATGTATGGCAAAACCAATACAGTATTGTGAAGTAAAATAAAATAAAATTTTGAAAAATGTTAAAAAAAAAAACACAAAAAAAGTAGTATTTCCTATCCACGTAAACTTTCAATTAATATATTTTAGATTCACAACAGGATTGAATGGAAGGAACAGATCTCCCATACAGCCTGGTCCCAACATACACAGCATCACTTTCAACATCCTTCAGAATGGTAACGTTTGTTACAATTGTAAGCCTACACTGCCACATCAAAATCAGCCAAACCTCAGTTTACCTTACGGTTCACTCTTTGTGTTGTTTCTGGGTCTGGACAAACACATAATGACATGTATCTATAATGATGGTATTAGTATCACACAGAGATTTTCACTACCCTAAAAGTCTTCTCTTCTCTGTCCATTCATTACTCTCCCTGCTCCTAACCCCTGACAACCACTGTTCATTTTACTTTCTCTATGGTTTTGCCTTTAACAGAATGTCATGGTTGGAATCATACAGAAGCCTTTTCAGATGCATAGTAATATACATTTACTTCAGTTCAGTTCAGTCGCTCAATTGTGTCTGACTCTCTGCGACCCCATGAATCACAGCATACCAGGCCACCCTGTCCATCACCATCTCCCAGAGTTCACTCGAATTCATGTCCATGGAGTAGGTGATGCCATCCAGCCATCTCATCCTCTGTCGTCCCTTTCTCTTCCTGCCCACAATCCCTCCCAGCATCAGAATCTTTTCCAGTGAGTCAACTCTTCACATGAGGTGGCCAAAGTATTGGAGTTTCCGCTTTAGCATCAGTCCTTTTAATGAACACCCAGGACTGATCTCCTTTAGGATGGACTGGTTGGATCTCCTTGCAGTCCAAGGGACTCTCAAGAGTCTTCTCCAATGCAACAGCTCAAAAGCATCAATTCTTTGGTGCTCAACTCTCTTCCCAGGCCAACTCTCACATCCATACAGGACCACTGGAAAAACCATAGCCTTGACTAGATGGACCTTTGTTGGCTAAGTAATGTCTCTGCTTTTCAATATGCTATCTAGGTTGGTCATAATTTTCCTTCCAAGGAGTAAGCGTCTTTTAATTTCATGGCTGCAATCACCATCTGCAGTGATTTTGGAGCCCAAAAAATAAAGTCTGACACTATTTCCACTGTTTCCCCATCTATTTCCCATGAAGTGATGGGACCAGATGCCATGATCTTCGTTTTCTGAATGTTGAGCTTTAAGCCAACTTTTTCACTCTCCTCTTTCACTTTCATCAAGAGGCTTTTTAGTTCCTCTTCACTTTCTGCCATAAGGGTGGTATCATCTACATATCTGAGGTTAGTGATATTTCTCCAGGCAATCTTGATCCAGCTTGTGCTTCTTCCAGCCCAGCGTTTCTCATGATGTACTGTGTATACGTTTACTCAGTAATGCATTTAAAGGCCTCTTTTGCTTAATAATATGAATTTAAAGTTCCATCTTAGTCATGGCTTGATAGTTCACTTTTTTTTTAAAGCACTGAATAATATTCCATTGTCTGGATGTACCACAGATTATTTTATCTATTCACTTACTAAGGCCATCTTGATTGCTTCCAAATTTTGGAAATTATGATAAAGCTGTTATAAATACCCACAAGCAGGTTCCTGTGTGAATGAAAGTCTTCGGATCAACACCAAGGAAAAAAATTGCTGGACTGTATGATAAGAATATGCTTAGTTTTGTAAGAAATCACCAAACTATCATCCAAAGTGGGCTATACCATCATTCATTCTCACTTCCACTAGGAAGGAGACCTATATTAGGCAGAGTGTATAAGCAAAATGATGACATGAAACCTTCTCAGAGAAGCCCAAAACAAATGCAGACTTTTGAAACAAATACTCTAATAACCATCCTAACTGCATAAATATAACACTAAAAATTATAAAATTTACAATATGGGGGTTGGCAAATATTTCCCATGACTTGTGCATTAAGACAGATATTCTAATATATAAATGTTTAAAAATCAGAAGTATATTGCTTGTAACATGTCAGAATTATATAGAATTAAAATTAGTGTAGACAGTTTTATTGGAATACTGCCAAACCCATTCATTCATGTACCATGAATGCTACATAGTATGTACTATGACACAAGAGCAATTGATACCAAGATACCGTGGGCCCATGAAGCCAAAAGTATTTTCTATACATATATATACTAAAACATGTATGTAAAATGAGCCACAGTCTTGTCTAATTCAATGAAACTATTGCCATGCCATGTAGGGCCACCCAAGACAGACAGGTTATGGTGGAGAGTTCTGACAAAGAGTGGTCCACTGGAGAAAGCAATGGATAGCCACTTAAGTATTCTTGCCTTGAGAACCCCATGAACAGTATGAAAGGAAAAAAGATATGACGCTGAAAGATGAACTCCCCAGGTCCGTACGTGTCCAATATGCTACTGGAGCATAGCGGAGAACTAACACCATAAAGAATGAAATGACAGAGCTAAAGTGAAAACAACACCCAGTTGTGGATGTGATTGGTGATGGAAATAAAGTCTGATGCTGTAAAGAACAATACTTCATAGGAACCTGGAATGTTAGGTCCATGGATCAAGATAAATTGGAAGTGTTCAAACAGGAAATGGCAAGCATGAACACTGACATTTTAGGAATCAGTGAACTAAAATGGATTAGAATGGGTGAACTGAACTCAGATGGGCATTATATCTACTACTGTGGGCAAGAATACCTTAGAAGAAATGGAGTAGCCATCATAGTAAACAAAAGAGTCCCAAATGGGGACTTGGATGTTGTTTCAAAAATGACAGAATGATCTCTGCTCTTTTCCAAGGCAAACCATTCAATATCACAGTAATCCAAGTCTATTCCCTGACCAGTAATGCTGAAGAAGCTGAAGGTGAATGGTTCTATGAAGACCTACCAGACCTTCTAGAACTAACACCCAAAGAAGATATCCTTTTCATTATAGGGGACTGGCATGCAAATGTAGGAAATCAAGAGATACCTGGAGTAACAGGCCAATTTAGCCTTGGAGTACAAAATGAAGCAGGGCAAAGGCTAAGAGAGCTTTTCCAGAAGAACGCACAGGTCATAGAAAACACACTCTTCCAACAACACAAGAGAAGACTCTGCACATGGACATCAACAGTTGGTCAATAATGAAATCAGACTGAGTGTATTCTTTGCAGCCAAAGATGGAGAAGCTCAACACAATCAGCAAAAACAAGACTGGGAGCTGACTGTGGCTCAGATTCTTCAAGAGCTGGGAATACAAGACCACCTGACCTGCCTCTTGAGAAATCTGTATGCAGGTCAGGAAGCAACAGTTAGAACTGGACATGGAACAGCAGGCTGGTTCCAAATCAGGACAGGAGTACATCAAGGTTGTATACTGTCAGCTTGCTTATTTAACTTATCTGCAGAGTACATCATGAGAAACACTGAGCTGGAGGAAGAACGAGCTGGAATCAAGACTGCTGGGAGAAATATCAATAACCTCAGATATGCAGATGACATCACTCTTATTGCAGACAGTGAAGAAGAACTAAAGAGCCTCTTGATGAAAGTGAAAGAGGAAAGTGAAAAAGTTGGCTTAAAGCTCAACCTTCAGAAAACTAAGATCATGGCATCTGGTCCCATCACTTCATGGGAAAGAGATGGGGAAACAATGGAAACAGTGGCAGACTTTATTTTGGGGGGCTCCAAAATCACTGCAGATGGTGATAGCAGCCATGAAATTAAAAGATGTTTTCTCCTTGGAAGGAAAGTTATGACTAACCTAGACAGCATATTCAAAAGCAGAGACATTACTTTGCCAACAAAGGTCCATCTAGCTATGTTCTTTTCCAGTGGTCATGTATGGATGTGAGAGTTGGACTATAAAGAAATCTAAGTGCAAAAGAATTGATGCTTTTGAGTTGTCATGTTGGAGAAGACTCTTGAGAGTCCCTTGGACTGAAGGGAGATCCAACCAGTCCATTCTAAAGGAAATCAGTCCTGAATATTCATTGTAAGGACTGATGCTGAAGCTCCAGTACTTTGGCCACCTGACGTGAAGAACTGACTCATTTGAAAAGACCCTGATCCTGGGAAAGACTGAAGGCAGGAGGAGAAGGGGATGACAGCTGATGAGATGGTCAACTCGATAGACATGAGTTTGAGCATGTTTGGGGAGCTGGTGATGGATAGGGAAGTCTGTTGTGCTCCAGTCCATGGGGTCACAAAGAGTCAGATGGGACTGAACTGAATGTACTAAAACAAATTGAATCTATTATTGTGTGATTTCGAAAATAGTATTATTTTCATAATAAAAGAAACTGAATCAAGAAACGTCAATTACCAAGTAGAACTGCTGTTTTGCTAAGTTTGTTACATTCTATTTTTTTAGAAACCCCCTTCGGACACTTTTTTTTTTTAATTTAAATGTATTTATTTTAATTGGAGGCTAATTACTTCACAATATTGTATTGGTTTTGCCATATATCAACATGAATCCACCATGGGTGTACACGTGTTCCCCATCCTGAACCCCCCTCCCACCTCCCTCCCGGTACCATCCCTCTGGGTCATACCAGTGTACCAGCCCCAAGCATCCTGTATCGAACCTGGACTGGCGATTCGTTTCTTACATGATAGTACACATGTTTCAATGCCATTCTCTGAAATCATCCCATCCTTTCCCTCTCCCACAGAATCCAAGAGACAGTTCTATATATCTGTGTCTCTTTTGTTCTCTCGCATACAGGGTTACTGTTACCGTCTTTCTAAATTCCATATATATGTGTTAGTATACTGTATCGGTGTTTTTCTTTCTGGCTTACTTCACTCTGTATAATCGGCTCCATCAGACATTTTTAATTAAAGGACTACATACTGTAAGGGCTTCCCTGGTGGCTCAGTGGTAAAGAATACACCTGCCAATGTAAAAGACTCAGGTTTGGTCCCTGGGTTGGGAAGATCCCCTGGAGAAGAAAATGGCAACCCATTCCAGTTTTCTTGCCTGGAAAATTCCATGGACAGAAGAGCCTGGTGAGCTACAGCCTATGGAGGTGCAAAGACTGGGACATGGCTAAAAATCCACTGAGCAGATATATACTGTAACAGACTGGCTGGGAATACTTCCTAGGTCAGTCCACAGAGCTCTCACACAAAGCTCAAAATTCAAATTAGAAAGCATAAAGGGGGAAAAAAAAAATGAAGCAGGCAGTTCTCTAGGCAAAAGCCAAGACATAGTTAAGATATAAATGAAGCTAAATAAAGAGACTGTTCTGCACAGACTTTGCAACACAACTACAAGAAAGAAAGTGATTTGGGTATGTTACTCTTGCAACTCATTAAATTATTCTACATGGAGCATATGGTTTGCTTTCCTAATCAAAACTATAATTGAGTCGATCTACAAAAGCTCGCCTACTGGTGATATAACACCTAACGAACCCAAAATGCCAGCTAATTCCCTTCTAGCGAGAGATGTGCTCAAGGTCCCATGTAATGCCCAAACTCATGAAGGTGTTCAAATGATTATGCTTTGACCTCACATCTGGAAAAACTGACAAAGTAACTTTGAAAAGCTGTACCCCAGAAAAGTTCAACTGCAGTTTGTAACAAAAGATCAAAACATTAACCCTCATTTAGAAGTCAACGAAAATGTGATTCTAAAAGTTATTCTCCATGTTGGGCTCGAGCAAGAAATGGTACAGGAGGGTGGAAGTGTGGAGAAATACAACAAATAAACAGCCATAGCTAACCATGAAATAGTCTCCCAAATCATGGACTATTTCAGAGAACCATTAGACCTTGATGAGATTAATACAGAATAAGTCTGTATGAGTTCCCACATGATCATAACAGTCAATCATTTCCTCTAAACTAGCAACCATTAATAGAAAAATGTTTCCTTTTAATTCCAAAGTAGCTCCAGTTGAAATTATTTAGCTTAGAATTTAACTGAGTTATTGTTAGCAGAAAGAAAAGATAAAATTCTACTTTCCCAAAGGTTAAAATTTAAATTTAATAAATTTTAAGTCAATGGGTGTGCCCCTCCAAAATCCAATTCTTATCAAATAGAGAAAACATCTGATGCTCATCTCAAATTCACACAGATTTGATCACTAGATTGGGAAGATCCTCTGGAGAAGGAAATGGCAACCCACTCCAATATTCTTGTAGGGAAAATTCCACGGACAGAGGAGCCTGGTAGGCTATAGTCTGTGGAGTCATAAAAGAGTTAGACAAGACTTAAGAACAAACAATATCACAATCCCATTCTAGGGAGAAAAATTCCCCTTGCCTCAGTTTCCTCCTCCACAAAATGGGTAGACTAGAAACTCAAGTATTAAATGACAATGTGTATACAGTATTTAATATCTTAGTATATTAGATGATTAGTAGGTCATCTCCAGAGAAGGAAATGGCAATCCACTTCAGCATTCTTGCCTACAGAATCCCGTGGACAAGAGAGTCTAGTGGGCTGCTGTCCATAGGGTCGCACAGAGTCAGACACAACTGAAGCGACTTAACATGCATCCAAGCATTGGAGAAGAAAATGGCAACCCATTCCAATATTCTTGCCTAGAGAATCCCAGGGACAGAGGAGCCTGGTGGGATGCCATCTATGGGGTCGCACAGAGTCAGACACGACTGAAGCGACTTAGCAGCAACAGCAGGTCATTTTCAGTACACTCATAAAGTCTCAACTGAGAATGAAAAGGTAGCCAAATCAGGTAATAAAAATTTTAATTAGGTATAGTTTCTCTGATGGAGAAGGCAATGGCAACCCACTCCAGTACTCTTGCCTGGAAAATCCTATGGATGGAGGAGTCTGGTAGGCTGCAGTCCATGGGGTCACGGAGAGTCAGACACTTACTGAGCGACTTCACTTTCACTTTTCACTTTCACGCATTGGAGAAGGAAATAGCAACCCACTCCAGTGTTCTTGCCTGGAGAATCCCAGGGACGGGGGAGACTGGTGGGCTGCCATCTGTGGGGTCGCACAGAGTCAGACACGACTGAAGCGACTTAGCAGCAGCAGTTTCTCTGATAGCTTTTATTGCTGTACTCAATATGTCAGCAATTTGGAAAACTCAGCAGTGGCCACAGGACTGGAAAAGGTCAGTTTTCATTCCAATCCCAAAGAAAGGCAATGCCAAAGAATGCTCAGACTACTGCACAATTGCACTCATCTCACATGCTAGCAAAGTAATGTTCAAAATTCTACAAACCAGGCTTCAGCAATACATAAACTATGAACTTCCAGATGTTCAAGCTGTTTTAGAAAAGGTAGAGGAACCAGAGATCAAATTGCCAACATCCACTGGATCATGGAAAAAGCAAGAGTGTTCCAGAAAAGCATCTATTTCTGCTTTATTGACTCTGCCAAACCCTCTGACTGTGTGGATCACAACAAACTGTGGAAAATTCTGAAAGAGATGGGAATACCAGACCACTTGACCTGCCTCTTGAGAAACCTGTATGCAGATCAGGAAGCAACAGTTAGAACTGGACATGGAACCATAGACTGGTTCCAAATATGAAAAGGAGTACGTCAAGGCTGTATATTGTCACCCTGCTTATTTAACTTCTATGCAGAGTACATCAAGAGAAACGCTGGGCTGGAAGAAGCACAAGCTGGAATCAAGACTGCCGGGAGAAATACCCATAACCTCAGATATGCAGATGACACCATCCTCATGGCAGACAGTGAAGAAGAACTAAAGAGCCTCTTGATGAAAGTGAAAGAGGAGAGTGAAAAAGTTGGCTTAAAGCTCAACATTCAGAAAACGAAGATCATGGCATCTGATCCCATCACTTCATGGCAAATAGCTGGGGAAGCTCTGGAACAGTGGCTGACTTTATTTTGGGGAGGCTCCAAAATTACTGTAGATGGTGAATATAGCCATGAAATTAAAAGACGCTTACTCTTTGGAAGGAAAGTTATGACCAACCTAGATAGCACATTCAAAAGCAGAGACCTTACTTTGCCAACAAAGGTCCACCTAGCCAAGGCTAATGGTTTTTCCAGTGATCAGGTATGGATGTGAGAGTTGGACTATAAAGAAAGCTGAGTGCCAAAGAATTGATGCCTTTGAACTGTGATGTTGGAGAAGACTCTTGAGAGTCCCTTGGACTGCAAGGAGATCCAACCAGTCCATTCTGAAGGAGATCAGTCCTGGTTGTTCACTGGAAGGACTGGTGTTGAAGATGAAACTCCAGTACTTAGCCACCTGATGCAAAGCCCTGACTCATTGAAAAGACCCTGATACTGGGGAAGATTGAGGGCAAGAGGAGAAGGGGACGACAGAGGATAAGATGGTTGGATGGCATCACCGACTCAATCAACATGTTTGAGTAAGCTCTGCGAGTTAGTAATGGTCAGGAAGGCCTAGCGTGCTGCGGTCCATGGGGTCACAAAGAGTTGGACCCAACTCAACTGAACTGAACTCAATAGAATGCTTCTAACTGATATGCATATAAATCTTCTGAGGATCTTGCTAAAACACCAATGCTAATTCAGTAGGCTTGTGGTGGAGGTAGAAATTCCAAATTTCTAATAAGCTTTGATCCTCCTGACTGCCCTGATCTTAAGTAACAGGGCTCTGTACCTGAGTATGGATGGAGACTGGCTGCAATTAGAAGGGCTCTTCTGGCTGCAAGGAACAGAGACTCCACTGAGTCCATTCCAGAAACTTAAAGCATAACCTGGAATAGACCTAACTGGAGCTGGGCTCTGAGATAGTCTCTTTCCCATCTGCACCTAGTTCCATTCTCCTCTTTTTCCCCTTCTCCCCAGGTTCCTACTCACCACCTACTCCAGGAGGTATCATACTGGGGGTACAGGTGGTAGATCTATGTTTTTAAAAAGCTCTCTGGGGGTTCTGCTGGACCTGCCTCAGCAGGTAGGTAAACAAGCTCAGACAAAACACACCAGCATGCAATTACCCAAACTCAACCTCCAAGTGGACTTCCCTGGTAGCTTAGCTGGTAAGGAATCTGCCTGTAATGCAGGCGACCAGGGTTCGATTCCCAGGTTGGGAAGACCTCCTGGAGAAGGAAACGTCTACCCACTCCAGTATTCTGGCCTGGAGAATTCCATCGACAGAGGAGCCTGGCAGGCTACAGTCCATGGGGTCTCAAACCTCCTGCTCCTTATTCTTCAGCTAAACGAATCTCTCTGAACTTTCCTGGTCCCTTAAGGATGAGCACCCATTGTTTAACATAAACATTAGGAAACAGTGACAATAATAAAGGCAGCGAAGAAAACTGAGTGTATCTATGCATCATTCAACTCTCACAGCAACCAACCCAAGGTAAATATTTTTACCATCCTCACTTCATTGCCAAGAAGACTGAAACTTAAGAGAGGTTAAGAAAGTTGCACAAGGTCACAGAGCTAACAGGAGCAGAAGCCTAGGATACCCATGCTCTTTACAACACCGTGAAACAGTTCTTGCTCAGGAATGGTGAGTTTGAACTCACAGGCAATATCTGAGTACTGTTCTCCTCAAAGCTTTGCCAGACGAGAAATATAAAACTTGGAATTTTGCCACTGATAGAGATGAAATGACTTTTTTTTTTTACATTTACTTATTTGGCTTCTCTCAGTGTTAGTTGCAGAGAAAGCAATGGCACCCCACTCCAGGACTCTTGCCTGGAAAATCCCATGGAGGGAGGATCCTGGTAGGCTGCAGTCCATGGGGTCGCTAAGAGTTGGACACGACTGAAGCGACTTAGCAGCAGCAGCAGCGTTAGCTGTGGAGTGAGGAATCTAGTTCCCTGAGCAGGGATCAAACTCAGGTCCCCTGCATTAGGAACATGGAGTCTTAGCCACTGGATCACCAGGGAAATCCCAGAAATGACCTTTTAAATTACAGATTACATGTACCTGCATAAGTTTAAGGACCATTTGCACTTATTTTCTCTTTTGCCTCTGGTCTAATGAGCTTCATTCACGTTTCAGTTAGTAACTCTTACAAATCAATATTGGCCCTTATTCCAACACAAAACCAAATTTCTTAACCTGTCTGGGTATTTTGACTTTGTTCCTGATGTCTTTGGTCATGCACCAGCTTCTGGGGTTCGAATTTGGCACTGGAATGTTTTTCTCTACTCTTAAGTGTTTACACTATTTCATTTTGAGTATTTACAATTTATTCTGAATTTGGAATTTATTCTTGTATATTATGTGAGGAACAATTTTATATTTCCATATGGCTATCCAATAGTTCCAACACTATTTATCAAAGTCTATCATTCCACACTGATTTGCTATGCCATCTTTTTCAGACACTAAATTTTGACTAATAAAACCATATAATGTAGGTGCAATCCAATAGCCAAAATAGTCAAGATGCCCTTTCAAGATTGATTTAAAAGTTCAAGGTGGAAAAATAAATAGCAAGAATGGCCAGGAAAAGCACAGTAATTTCATAAACAGGAAGGCGGTCCAGCCATAGCAGATATTAAATGTTTTATAACATATTTAGAAATAATTCTGGAAATGATACAAATACATTCAAACCTGATCCAGAAATCTTGTCTTTAGTATATTCTAAAACACACTGGCAAGAATACAAAACAACCCAAGCACAAAGATATTGTGTCATTACTTGTAAGAGCAAACAAATATGGTTCTTCCATGCAACTCACTGATGAAGGTCTGAGCTCCCTACAGAGACCAGTCTACATAGAGTGATCAACAAAGGCTGCTAAGTGAAAAGCATAGTGCAGAATAACATTTTCATGATTCTTCATGAGTGGGCATGGGGGATGCAAAATTAATGGAAATTTCTCTAAAGGAACAATACAAGGATAAAACAAAAACTATTAACATAGTTACCTACAGCAAGAGGGAGGGCCCAAAGTTGGAAACAAGATGTCTATGAATATTACCTTACTATTCTTGCCTGGAGAATCCCAGGGACGGGGGAGCCTGGTGGGCTGCAGTCTATGGGGTCACACAGAGTTGGACACGGCTAAAGCGACTTAGCAGCAGCAGCAGCATACACTTTCAGCTTTCGAAACAAAATTTCTATTTTGAATCATTAACTTATTTTTAATTAAAATTTTTACTGAATTAAACACAAAATCACAGTTACAAGAAATAATACAAAGAGATCTAATGTCCACTTTGCCAGTTGGCTCCAATGGTAATATTTTGCAAAACCATCCTATGGTATCACAACCAGTGCTTTAACAGATAATCCACCTATGTTATTTAGTTTTGCCAGGTTTTATGTGTGCATAGTAAGTTGTACATGATTTTATCACCTGTGAAGTTTCCTACATCCGTCCTACAGACACAAAACACATAAGGATTTGTCATGTCACCAGTTTACACATCACCCTTTCTAGGCTTCCCTGATAACTCAGTTGGTAAAGAATCCACCTGAAATGCAGGAGACCCCGGTTCGATTCCAGGGTTGGGAAGATCCCCTGGAGTATGGGATAGGCTACCCATTTCAGTATTCTTGGATTTCCCTTGTGGCTCAGCTGGTAAAGAATCCACCTGCAATTTGGGAAATTTGGGTTCAGTCCCTGGGTTGGGAAGTCCCTGGGTTCTCTTCTCTGGAGAAGGGAAATGCTACCCACTCATATTCTGGCCTAGAGAATTCTGTAGACTGAATAGTCCATGGAGTCACAAAGAGTGGGACACAATTGAGCAACTTTCACTTTCATATCCTTTCTGCCACCCCTCACATTGTCCCTAACTCCCTTACAAACTAATCTGTCTGTGATTTCTAAGACGTGTCATTTCAAAATGCTATACAGTCCTTTTCCTTCTGGGAAGATTGAGTAGACATACTTTTCCCACCATCAAATACAACTGAAAATATCTGCTATCATATATAAAACAAGCATAAGACTGGTAAAGAGAAAACAGCAGACAGGATAGAAGCTATGCAAATCAAGGAAGGACATGAAGGTTGTATCTGCCACCTCATATATCCCTGACTTGGAGATGAAGATGTAGGAGACCTAGAAACACCAACAGGCCCAAGTGAAAAAATTAGTTTAAAAAAAAAGGCTTCTCTGTGCAGTCTAAGGACCAGGAAATGTGCACCTGCCGGGGTCCTGCCCTGGTGGATCCAGGGTAATTCGAAGGGGAGACTGCGTAGGCGAGGAAAACTTATTTATTTAGAAATATAAAAGAGAGATTAGGAAACAATAGTATAGTAGGAAAATTTAGTGGAGAAAAGATGCTGAATAACTTGGTTTATGTGGAAAACTAATAAAATCTCAGGACAAGAGATTTGCACCATCTACGTTAGGCCACCGGTGTCCTCTTGAATAGCAGGGGGTGCCCCGCCTTGGGCTCCCTCTCGCGTGGATCTTAAAAGCCAGGGCAAGTAAGTAGACATGGCGAGCCTCAACGCCCCAGATGGGAATTCAGCTTGAAAAGGAGAGAAGGAAAATAGACCACACGGGGGAAACCAGTCTTTCCAGTGACTGACCCCTCCTCTATTGTCCAGAAAGGCCTTATATACTCTATATTTTACATAGAGATCAATGGATAATACAAAATTATGCAGCGTCAGCAGCCCTGACTCTTATCGAGACCAGGCTTTCTCTCTGCATACCTAGTTGTATATACAAGTCTTAGGTGATTTGCATCATCTTCTGGCCAGAAGGCCAATTAACATTTTACAGCCCTTTTCTGATAAGGGTTTGTCAACCAGAAGACTTATTTATCTTAAAAATGTTGTTCTTCCCAAAGTCTGGTGCCACTCTCAGAAAGCACTAAATAAAGTTACATTCTTACATAGCAAGGATACAACAATTTATAAAAAGAAAGTGGAGTACAGTGATTTATAACAAAAAGAAAGTTCATAGACTCAAAAGTCTAGTGTTGCTAACATCAAAACTACTATGTTCCTATTTCTGCATCCCGTTTACATTGATTAATATCCTCCCAGGTGCCTAAAAGATAAAGGATATGGAGGCCTGGCAGCAAACATTAACTCAACAAACTCATCACCAAACTAATTCTTAGCTCCAAAAGGCTCTATATCTTTAAGATGTTTTAAGTTTCGTGCCTCTCTTGGTGGGGGGCTCTAAACAATCCACAAATTGTAAAGTCGGGCAGACTGGTCAGGTAAGTTAGAAAGCCATCAAAGGGGTTTAAGCCAAGACATTCTTTTTGTATGCAGGAGACTGTTGGAACTCTGAATTAACTCTTTCCAGAGAAAAGGTGGTAATGTCAGAAGAGTATAGTATAGCTGATAGTAAACAGACAGATTTTGGTTTCGGGGTAGATGCTCAGACAGAGGACCCCTTGAGACCTGACTCACCTTGCCCATCAGGCCTCTCTGTATGACCTTGTCATGGGTGGGATCTCCCGTGCTGGCTCCCAGCACGCACCATAACAAAAATGAAAACACTTGGTTAACAGCCTCTCTATTCCGCCAATCACCACAGAAAATCTTTACCCCTACCCCCTCATGCCAGCAAAGGACAAGTGCAAACCTAGAATTCCACCCTCTTGAGATGAACAGTGTTCCTTGTGCCCCTGCCTGGGTGATGCCAAAGAAGGCCAAGTAGAGAGTCAAGATTTTATGCCCACTAGGCAGTAACAGGCACCCCTCCTTCTGTCTCCGTGGAAGCAATGTGGGAGCTTGCACTTCAGCCCCCACACAAGAGGGTGGGCCCCTCCTCCTCCAAGGTAGGGGCAGAGAAGGCCTAGTGGAGACCAAGGACTTCTACCATCAACCAGTGGGAACCGCTATGCAGTCCATGGTGAGGGAGAAACTGAGGCAGAAATCCCAGCAGTAAATAAGAATCCCCTCCTCCTTGTCAACTGAGCCTGGACTTACACCCACCGGCAGTAATGAGGCAGTATCCCTCTCTCCCACCACAGCCCCAACAGAAACAGTTAAAACAAAGGTTAAACAACATCCAGAGTCTCTTAACATGATACAAAAATATCTAAGTTTCATAGCAAAAAAAAAAAAAATAGCATAGCCAAAAACCAGGAAGATCTCACAGATACCAAATACTGATATGACATGTTAGACTTACCAAGCAAAGATTTTTAGGGCAGCCAACATAAAAGTACTTCGAGGAACCATTGTGACTACATGTGAAATACACGGGACAAAACAGAAAGCCCAAACGACACGGGAAGTCTAGGAAGAAAAGAAAACCCACGGGAAAAAAAATAGAAAACGTCAAAGACATGGGAAGTCTAGAAAGGAAAGACAAAAAACAGAAATTTCAGCAATGAAATATGTCATAACCAGAATTTAAAACTCAATGGATGGACTCAAAGGCAGAATGGAGGGGACAGAGGAAAGAATCGGTAAACTGGAAGACAATAAAAAATACCAAAGAAAATACTGGAAGAAAAACGTAGTGACCTGTGGGACTGTAACAATCTAACTTTCACTGGAATCACAGAAGCAGAGGAGAAACAAGAGTAGGTCTGAAAAAGTACTAAAAGAAATAATGGCTAAAACCTCTGAAGTTTCCATGAGACAAAGTTACAAATTCAAGAAGCTGAGAAGACCCTAAGTCAAAGAATCCCAGAGAAATCCATGCCAAGGCACAACATAATTAAAATCCTGAAATCTAACAGTAAACAAACAAACAAAGCAGCTGAGAAAAATGATGCCTTACCTACAGGGGGAAAAAAATGATTTCTCATCAGAAAATAAGGAGGTCAGAGTGGCACAATATTATACAAGTGCTGAAATAAAAACTGTCAACCTACAATCTTACAACACTGTATCCTCAGAAGATAAAGAAAAATCAGGGGTTCCCTGGTGGCTCAGTGGGAAAGAATCTGCCTGCCAATGAAAGAGATGCAGGTTTGATCCCTGGGTCGGGAAGATCCCCTGGAGAAGGAAATGGCAACCCCTTCCAGTATTCTTGCTTAGAAAATTCCATGGACAGAGGAGCCTAGTGGGCTACAGTCCATGAAGTTGCCAAGAGTTGGACACGACTAAGTGACTGAGCACGCACACATATCCCTTTTATCATTAGTTAACATCCCACTAACACCTTTTTTTCATTTTGGAATCTAACTCTCTGGGTACTGATATGACACTTCTATTATTTTCTTTTTATTAATGATAGCATGGTATAATTTTTCCATCCTTTGATTTTCAACTTACCCACTGGCACAGAATTTGAAGTGAATTTCTTGTAAGCAGAGTATAATTTTTTTTTATCCACTATGCCAAACTCTGCAAATGGTTGGTATAAGAATTTAATTTAAAGTAATTGATATGTCAGTGCTTAAGTCTGTCCTGTTACTTGTTTCGTACTTGTTTTCTTCATTTCTCTGATCTCAAGCAGTTTCTCTTTTGCCTTCCTTCAGGTTACTTGAAGTTTGTTGTTGTTGTTGTTTTTAGAATTCCTTGATTTCTTCAGTGTGCTCTGGGTATTATATATATGAATTGTAACAATTTACTGATTCCAACATTTTGTCACCTCCAGGGTGGAGATCTCCCCTTTCACTTAGGTCCTTTGGCCTCCCCCACTTTTAAGTATCATTGTTTGGTATACAGATGTGATCACTTGTTTCAATCATCAAGTGTTTAAGTCATGAGGAAATGTTTAGTCTCCTGCATGCACTCATTATGATGTTTCGTCTTCCTTCCTGAAGCACCAAGATTCCAGCTTACATTATATCCTTTCTGTTTGAAGAACTTTAGCCAGTCTTTAAGCAAAAGTCAGTTAAACAACTAGTTCTTCGGTTTTCTTCATCTTAGAAGGTTCTTATTTCCCTTTCTCTTTCCAGAACGATAAAACTTGTAGAAGATCTGGTTTTACTAGCACTTGAAAATATTCCAGGCTGCAGGTCCAGATACGCTCTTCCAGGATGCAGGTAAGATATGCTAAGAGCAGGTGGTCTTCGGTTGGGTGCAGGGGACACAAGACACTTGCCCCTGTGCTGTTACAATTTTGCTCACCTAACCACATTTTAGAGTTTCCCCTGGGTTGTCTCCCATACCATCTTTTCTAGAACTAAAGTGTACAAAAAATTTAAATAGTTCTTAAGTGTCCATCTCCAAACCACCCTTTTAGAAGCAAGAAAATATGATAACAGTGTATTGTGTCCTTCCTCAAGAACAGGACCATTACAACCTTGAGGGTCCAGCTGAAGGTCAGGTGCAGTAACACCTAGGTACTCCCTTGGTCAGAGAGCACTGTCCTCCACTCTCTCTAACCTGATTGATTTCACCAATATTTTAAGGTTATTTATGCAATTTATATTACTTGTATTCAATTTTAACATGTTTTAGTTTTCTTCAACACAGACAAATTCGAAAGCAAAACTTAGAGTTTTCTTCCCTTCACATGCTAAAGAGATACTAGATCAAATTTGTTAACAGTGTTTTTCAAAGCAAAAGAAATCTTCTGAACAACATTATAAAACCAGCCTCCCAGATTCCTGCCTTTCCGTGCAAAAGCCACACTGAAAACTATCTTTTAAGCTATTCTGTGAATGAAGAATGATGGTTAAACTGGTAGATAAAGCTATCTTCATCATAGCTGAAGAGCCACCTTTTCAGCTATGTAGAAACTGTGACATAGAGCAAGAACATTTATGAATCCGTAAAACAAGGCATTCTATACAACAATCCATTATACTTCATAGCAGTGAACATAATAGTGTAAAACAGTACCGATAGGAACTATTATCCCTATTTCAAAGTAAGAATACTTTCAACACAGAAATGTTTACTAGCTTGCTCAAGGTCACACCATAGTAAGAAGCAGAATCACTATTTAAATCCAGGCAGGCAGTTTTCAGAGTCCCTGGCTCCTAACCTAACACTATACTGCAGAAACACTCCAGTCCTGGGAAATAAGAGCATTCACAAGATTGTCTACTGTAAGACTAAAAAGGTAAAGTAAATACAAAATCTGTAAGATTCTAAGTGAAATAAAGACAAATAAATAGCATTCATTCACTGACACTGCTATAGAAACAGCATGAAATCAAAACTTTCTTATCCTGACGCTGCTAAAATCAGTGGATGTAAACAATCACACTGATTTCAAAAGGTCTGCAAAGATGACAAACAATTCAGGATAATATGCAGCCATTTAAAAGTAAGCAAGCACTAAACACTGAAATAACTAAAAAGAAATTTAATTGCTCCCATATACAGTGCATTATCAGAGGACAACCAACCAACCAACCAAACAGGCTTAATAGATTTTTTTTCAATAATTTCCTTTTTTTTTTTCATTTGTAATACCTGCAAAAAATCTCCATCTGGACACTGGGGAATCTTCCATTTTTATCTAATAGGTTATTCAGAAAAAAAAAGAAAAGCTAAAGATCACAAGGCAAACAATTTGTAGATGGCAAAAGTAAAAGAAAGTTAAAGATACTTCCAAGTTCAATAAATATCCACTTTAGTTACAAAATAACTTCATTTATTTAAAAAGTCATTTGATTATTTTCTAAGTTTCAGCTATAACACCATGAAGCTCAAAAGAACGTAGTTCTAAAATGTCATCAGTAAAAGAAAGCAATCTGGACTTTCACTGGACAGAACTTATAATAATTATAAAGAACCAGAAGATTTAACTGAAAATAGAAAAATCCAACATCAGAGAGGTTTTGTTTATGTGTGTTTTTTTTAATGGAGAAATTAACATTTGAGGGTCACTCTATTAAGCTACTCCAAAAGAAATTCAGAAGCTAGAAGAAATACCAGGCAAAACTCAATGTTCTAATAAGAAGTAGAAAGCAGGCCTCATCACTCGCCTCCAGTAGGATCAATCGGAGCTGTTATTTGGCTCCTCTGACTGTAAAAGGGAAACCAAATTCAATATTACCTAATTAAGAAAGGTTTGGAGCCTGGGAGGCTACAGTCCACATGGTCACAAAAAGAGTCGGACACGCCTTAGTGACTAATCGATAACAAGCAACTCAGACACGTATTACATCATCACCTCAAGCCACAAAATATGATGCCTGGAGAATCCCAGAGATGGGGGAGCCTGGTGGGCTGCAGTCTATGAGGTCACACAGAGTCGGACACGACCGAAGTGACTTAGCAGCAGCAGCAGCAACTGGTGTTACTTGGGGTTCCCCCAGCAATAAAATAGACATGTAACTCTGCCATTCATACCTGAAAAACAAACATCCCTATCTCCAAAATCCTAAATATCTTCAATCACAGATTTTCATCAGAACTTAATATCAAATTTGTATTTCAAAGGAATATATACAGATAAGGCTCATTTGTTAAAGTAAAAAAGACTTAAGATCTGGGAGTTACATGCCCCAGTGAGAAAGTACTTCTACAATTCCTGCTGGAATGAGGATGTGTGGCTGTTGGTTTACATTAAGTCCCTGGGATCGCTGCCAGTACAATGTCAGTCATAAACTTCACTAATTTTCTACCTCAGCACCGGGCAACATCTGAACTTCTAAGAAAACCCACTCCCACACTAAGCAGTTTCACCAAAGATCAAAGATCCCTTTTACCTGACAAAGTGCTGGACAAAGAGGCTGGCAAGAGGGCACCAGACGGAAGAAAAGCATACACTGGGTTACCGCTGTAGCTCTCAAATATTGAGAGACTGATGTTTGTAATAAACGATAACCTTTCCCTTTAAAAACTAATGAAAATCTGTCTAGGAAAAGGGAAATGCTAGCAGAATACAAAGAAAGCTATATTTAATCATTCCAGAGATAACAGGAGGGTTCCATTCTGGCTAGAGATCATGAATGTAACAAACTATGCTATAAAATACTCACTGTAGTGTATAGGGTTGTTCATGTATGTGTGTCTATTTCCTTCACTCTGAATTCATTCAAAACTGCCTGCTGTGTTCTTATTTGCTTCAGTGGACTCCAACTCTTTGTGACTCCATGAACTGTAGCTTGCCAGGCTCGCCTGTCCATGGGGACTCTCCACACAAGAATACTGTGGTGGGCTGCCATGCCCTCCTCCTCCAGGGGATCTTCCCAACCCCAGGATCAAACCCAGGTCTCTTGCACTGCAGGCAAATTCTTTACCATCTGAGCCCCTAGTGAAACTACTTACTATGTAAGTAGACAAGCATAGTGAAAATATATACATGAAATATTGGTTCTGTCTTTCATGGAATTCTAGTCAGGGCCAGTGGAGGATGACAGGTAAATAATATCATTCCCTTGAAAACATCTGCAAGTCATTTTCTGAAAAATACTTTGGCAAAGCTAGTATTTGCGAGATCATGGTCTTAAATAAAACAGAGTTAGATAGACTAATATAAAAAGTAAAAAATCACCTATGTTTGCATACACGCAATTACTAAATAAAAGTGTAAACTTACAAAAGAATCCTGAATCACCAGTGTTTAGAAATCTGGTCTTGCATGTGGGCCAGTTGCCTGCACCACTCACCAAAGCAAATGTGACAAACAGGTTGTGAAAGCCTATTTACCCTTAAGTTAATCTTATCCTACCACAAATGTCCAGAAGTCATTTGGAGACATAAGGACATGCTTCCCTGAGTTTAGTCTTCCATCTGCATTAAGGGGAGATGGAACATAAATAGACCTTCTCCTGTGTTACTAGAAATCTACCAGCATAGCCTTGGGGGGTGGACAGCAGTATTATTGTCTGGTCTCAGCTGCCATTTAAAGACCAGTGAAGTAATCATCACATATGTAAAAAAACAGATGTTAAAATGCTGCTATATATCCAAAACCACAGCTGGCTGAACTGTAGAAGAAATCACAGTACAATATGGAAACCACCATATTGTAGCTGAGACCATAAACATAGCTGAGACATAAACCACCACCCAAAGTCCCCTTTTCCATGAAACTATGCAATTTTGATTATGAAAATGACAATGTAATTTTAAAGACAATTTGGGCTTCCCTGATAGCTCAGTTTGTAAAGAGTCCGCCTGCAATGCAGGAGACTCCAGTTCGATTCCTGGGTTGGGAAGATCCACTGGAGAAGGGATAGGCTACCCGTTCCAGTATTCTTGGACTCTCCTTGTGGCTCAGCTGGAAAAGAATCCACCTGCAATGCAGGAGACCCAGGTTCAATCTCTAGGTTGGGACGATCCCCTGGAGAAAGGAAAAGTTATCCACTCCAATATTCTGGACTACATAATTCCATAGACTGTATAGTCCATGGGGTCACAAAGAGTCGGACATAACTGAGAGACTTTCACTCGCACTTCACTTTGGGCAATAAAAATACTATGATATCATAATAATGGATATATGTCATTACATATTTGTCCAAATCCAGAGAATGCAAAACACGGAGAAGGAACCCTATGGTAAACTATGGACTTTAGAATGACTGTGTCAATGTAGGCTCACAGTTAACAAACGTACCACCTTAATGGTGAGGCATGTGCATGAGCAGAGGGTATTCAGGAAATCTCTGAACCTTCTCCTCACCTGTTTTGCTGTGAACTTAACACTACTCAAAAAAAAAAGTCTTAATTAAAAAAAAAACCAGTTTAGTTAACTGAAATAATGCATTTTCCTTCTCAGCTTATGATGGCAGTACGGTATTACAGAATGGCTACTGCTGCTGCTGCTAAGTCACTTCAGTCATGTCCGACTCTCTGCGACCCCAGAGATGGCAGCCCACCAGGCTCCCCCGTCCCTGGGATTCTCCAGGCAAGAAAACAGAATGGCAGGGAGGTACTATTTCCTATCAAAAAATGGGGTAAACAATCCAGAGAGTTGTCTATGCACAATTCCTAGTAACATTTTCATTTATTTCCTTCCAACTTTTGTTCTGTCCATAACACTTTTATTTTACCTAACTGTACTCATGAGATCCTATTTTATTAGCAACATGACAGGCCACTACAGGATCCAAAAATCTTTGCTAATAGATGAAAATGTATCTAGTTTTTTTTCAATGTGTTAATTCCTACTGAAATTGACCATTTTCCACCATGCTAAAATTAAGTTGGGAATTCAAGGAACAATTACTGATATGTATCATGCTTTAAGTACTAAAGTGAAAAATTTTAAGGAACAAAACATTAAAAGTATTTTTCTACTTCTTAGTATTTAACTGGTACCCAAAGACATTTCCCTTAAAAATTTTGCTTCAAGAGCTAAAAGGAATTTTTTTTTTAAAGAATAGTTCGAGTTAACAATAAGTCCTTGATCCATTCATGGCCTTAAAATTACATGATTTAAGAAGTGCTGTAAAAATTCAAGAAATATCAGATCAGAGTGCTCTGGGAAGATTTCGGATGGCAAACAGCTTTTAGCTGGTTCTTAAAGAACAAGTCAGGTGTGAACCTGTGCGTATGTGTAGGGGGGAGGGTGGCGTGGAGGGGAAGACAACCAGGAAGCAGAGAGTAACTTGACAAACAGGTTTGACTAAAAACAATACTTATAAACTATTCGGGGAAGTGTGCCCTTGAAGATAACAGCCAAGATAGGCCTAGAACAGAGATGATAGCAATATGATAGAAAGAGGTGACATATTTGAGGTAGAAAAACTAAACAGACAGTAACTGAAAAGGGAAGGTCTAACCCTTGGGAAATTACCCTAAACAGCTGAAGAATCCAAAGTACTGCTAAAAAAGAAAAAAGAAAAGAAAAAAAGAAGCGCCATCAACACTTCACAAATGGAACTCATTTGTGGAATTAGAGTACGGTGGAGTAGGGTAGGATCAAAAAGCAGGTTCGATCCCTGGATCAGGAAGAGCCCCTGGAGAAGGAAGTGGCAACCCACTCTAGTATTCTGGCCTGGGAAACCCCGTGAACAGAGGAGTCTGGCAAGCTACAGTCCATGGGATAGCAAAGTATCGGACACAAATTAGCAACTAAACAAGCAGCAAGTGAGGAACCAGTTTTAAGTTTCTCCTGCTACAAAGGGCAGGAGAACATCAACTGAGAAGACACCCGTGGATTTATGGATTTAGTGGTAAAGACATTCAAGAACTATAGGAAGGGCAAGCTGAGATACCTTGCAGATTTTGCACTCCACCTTTTTCCAAAAAAGATGAGAACACACCCAAGTTCCCCGTTACCTAACGTGAAAATATAGAGGGAAGTGAAGGGGAAAAAAAAAAAAAATCGACAAATGCATTTTCGAAAGAGTGGTCAGGTCGAGGTTACGCCTGAGCCAGACCTTGAGGCGGTAAGGGAATGAGACATGCCCGTATCTGGGGAGGAGCCTCTCAGGGCACTGGCTCATGAGGCAGTGCAAAGAGGCCAGCGGTGAGTGGAAAAGAGGGGGAGGCAGAGATCCCTAAGGCACAAAATCAAAGGGCCAACATCTCAGCGGTCACTCTAAGCACTTCAGCTTTTCTGCTGTGAGTATTAGGGAGCCACTGGAGAGTTTGGAGAAGAATGAAAAACCATCTGAGTCAGAGACCTCAGCCAAGAAAGAACAATTCAGTGACTGGACCTATTCCTATAGCGCTTTCTGTGTTTCACAGTCTTGAACTTGCATTCACTATGCTGGCTAAATTTGTAATGAGGTCTACACTGAGACTCCACAGCGTATGCGCCATGAACCAGAACAAGGCTAGGCCCAGGGTAGCAAGAATCCCCTGGTTCTATCAGCACAAATGAGGGTAGCCTTTCCAGTTATCTGGAAGTAAGTACACAAATACCGTTATCTCCAAGTATAACATAACATGGAAAAAATTATGAAGCACTTTTCTATAGATAGGCAAGAATTATCAGTGTAAGCAATTTCAATTTTAAAGGAAAAAACAATCAAGAAACAGAACTATATTTTTATAAATTTTACATTATGGGAAAACAAACACCTTAAGTGTTAGAATGCAAGTTACCTTTGATTTTACATTTTGGCAAGATACAAAATAAAGACAACAAATGGAAGACTTAGACTCTTCAGTCACATCTACTTGAGGTGATAAGAAATGAAAATTACTTAATCCCTCCATTTCTTGTTCAATAGTAATACTGCATGCGAAAATGAATTTATATATAGTATTAGACTTGATATAAAACAGATTATCTTACATCTTATACTATTATTCACTTTCTGCATAGACCATTTTTCAAGGATAAACAATTCAGTTGTAGGAAAGATAATTAACAGCATCCAGTTTATAAAAGTAGCAATAAAAATTTAATCAATTTGATTTTATTTACAATAAAGATTATAACACTGTTTTGTCAGCCAAGAGATTAAATATTTATCACATGTTTACACGGGTATATATGTGCCAGGCTTGTCTTATTTGTATAATACATTTAGTCTGATAACTGTAGATCCACTTTCCAGTTGTAATATTGACCATCTCTACCACCACCCCACATCATCTCCAACCATCACTAAATATTTTAAAATAACACCAGTACAAGCATTAAGAGAAAATTTATCCTTAATTCTCAATAAAATACATACAATTGCATATATAATCTAGCATGGCATTCTACAAAAATGGCACTGAAAAGAAAAATCCACAGTACCATCTTCCAGATCCCTTTGGTTTTCTTTGCTTCATTCTGTTCTGTTCTTCTGTATATCAGAGTAGAGAGTAGGCTCAAGGCAGCCAAAGTGATACCAAAACTCCTTAAGGGAGAGACGTAAACAGCAGAGATTCCCTGGACTAGCCTATCTGAGAATGTAATACTAGCGGGCATGCTGAATAGCTTCAGTTGTCTGATATTTGTGACCCTATGGACCGTAGCCCACCAGGCTCCTCTATCTGTGGGATTCTCCAGGTAAGAATAGTGAAGTGGGTTGTCATGCCCTCCTCCAGGGTATCTTCCCAACCCAGGAATAAACCTGTGTCTCTTATGTCTCCTGCATTGGCAGGTAGGTTCTTCACCACTCGCACCACCTGGGAAGCCAACAATAGCATACGTAAGACTAATAAAGGTTACCCCCAAAAAGCCACATACCACAGACAGAGGCAGCCTCCACCTTAAGGGGGGTTTTGTTACTGTACAAAATATCTAGGGGAAAAAATTATAAAACAATTTTCCCATTATTTTTAAAATTAAATATTTTAAAAATAGAAGTTGATAAACATGGTTAAATGTATTATACCAAAGTTAAAACATCATCGGGAAAACTGCAGAACTTCTCTTCAAATATATCAGCTTCAAAAAGAAGTCTACTACCATCATTAATACTCCTTTGAAAATTCTCATTACTATGACATGAAAGACGTACCAGAGTAAGAAATAACATAAATGACTATTATTCCCAGACATAATATCTACAGAACAATGGCAAAATTAACAGTATTTAGTGAAGCCATGTACACAGTAAAAACTGCATTCTTGTATACTAGCAAGTAGGTAGACATCACTGGTGGCTCAATGTCAAAGAACCTGCCTACTAAGCCGGAAATGCAGGTTTAATCGCTGGGTTGGAAAGATGCCCTGGAGAAGGAAATTGCAACACTATTCTTGCCTGAGAAATCCCATGAACAGAGGAGCCTGGCAGGCTACAGTTCATGGGTCACAAAGAGTTGGACACAACTAAGCAACTAAACAAGTCAGACATCACACAAAACACACAAGACCAAGAAAAATAATAAAATACAGAGTAAGAATTTGCAATAAATCAAATTATGCAACAGTATGAGAGTGTAAGAAATAATGCAAATGAATGTCCCTTTATGAAAAAATCTGAATATTCAAAATGTCAATTATTTCAGTTAATTCTATATTTTCTGGAATATTAATCAACTATCAATTAAAAATTATGAAATGAATCAAAATTTAATTTCAAAGAATAAATGTTGTCTAATACTCTACAAGAAAAATGAAAGAGATAAGCCAGTATAGCCCTACTTGAAGATACATTTATTACAAATTTTTCAGCATTGCAGGTAGATCCTTTATCACCTGAGCTCCGAGTGAAGCCTTATTACAAATTAACAGTCATTAAAATCCAAGCTCACTACCATAAAATTGGAAAAGCAAACCTAATTATATAAAATTTAATATGACATATTTGATATTAAACTAAAGGACTGGGAAGAATTACATGATTATGTAGATATCACCATAGAAAACTTTCCATTTAAATCTACACCTCATAGAAAAACACGTTTTCTTTTAAACCATTTTATCAAAGTAGAGATAGAAATGAAAATGGAGTATTTATTAGGTTTTTGAAGGAATATTAATTTCCTTCAAGCTTTGCTGCAAGCGGCTGGTGAAAATAAAAGAGAAGATCCAAAGATCTGAATGTACCAAAAAAAAAAAAAACTATCCTCTCTGCACACCATAAAATAACCCAAAAAATTGACCTGGACTCCTATCTATCCCTTCTAAAACCATCATCAGTCTCAGTTCAGTTCAGTCGCTCAGTCATGTCCAACTCTTTGCGACCCCAGGTCTCCCTGTTCACCACCATCTCTCGGAGTTCACTCTGACTCACATAGTCTTTTCCAATGAGTCAACTCTTCACATGAGGTGGCCAAAGGACTGGAGTTTCAGCTTTAGCATCATTCCTTCCAAAGAAATCCCAGGGTTGATCTCCTTCAGAATGGACTGGTTGGATCTCCTTGCAGTCCAAGGGACTCTCAAGAGTCTTCTCCAACACCACAGTTCAAAAGCATCAATTCTTCGGCGCTCAGCCTTCTTCACAGTCCAACTCTCACATCCATACATGACCACAGGAAAAACCATAGCCTTGACTAGATGAACCTTAGTCGGCAAAGTAATGTCTCTGCTTTTAAGAACTGAATAACCTCAGCCAGAGTCAACTAAACCCAAATTTAAAGAGCATAATTCCTAATAAGTGGTACCCAGTCATGCATTGGAGAAGGAAATGGAAGCCCACTCCAGTATTCTTGCCTGGAGAATTCCAGGGACAGCAGAGCCTGGTGGGCTGCCGTCTCTGGGTTTGCACAGAATNGCTCAGCCTTCTTCACAGTCCAACTCTCACATCCATACATGACCACTGGAAAAATCATAGCCTTGACTAATTAGCCTGCAATTACAATAAGTAGATTAATTTAAAAAGAAGAAGAATTCCCTTTTGTCAAAACCCATTTCACAATCTTGTGGGAAAAGAGGGCAATGACCTTTCTGCCCTGTCAGATGGATCTTTCTGCGAGTGTCTCCACTGGTGCCAGTGTTTCATATGTTGGATTTTTCTTCTCTTTGTTTGTAAAGTGTCTGCTTCACAGCTGTAGACTTAGAAATACTGAACTTGAAATCCAGGAGGCAGAATTTCAAGTTACGGACTTTAGCACTTTTCCATGTATGGAAAGGTGCAAGAGTCAGGGCTCATTACAAACATTTTCTTGGTATGTACGTCAGCCATCTGACAGCCTGTGACCCCATGATCTCAGCGTTTCCTCTGGGTTCACCACAGGGAGCTGCGGAACTCTGATGGCTGCTAGACGGCAAGTATTCTCCTTCCTCAGGGCTCATNTGGGTTCGATCCCTGGGTCGGGAAGATCCCCTGCAGAAGAAAATGGCAACCCATTCCAGTATTCTTGCCTGGAGAATCCCATGGATGGAGGAGCTTGGTGGGCTACGGTCCATGGGTCACAGAGTCGGACACGACTGAGCAACTTCACATACCTGAATGATCTAGTGGTTTTCCCTATTTTCTTCAATTTAAACCTGAATTTGTCAATAAGGAGTTCATGATCTGAGCCAAAGTCAGCTCCTGGTCTTGTTTTTGCTGACTGTATAGAGCTTCTCCATTTTTGACTGCAAAGAATATAATCAATTTGATTTCATTATTGACCATCTGTGACATCCATGTGTAGAGTTGTCTCTTGTGTTGTTGGAAGAGGGTGTTTGCTATGAGTAGTGGGTTCTCATGGCACAACTCTGCTAGCCTTTATCCTGTTTCATTTTGTATTCCAAGGCCAAATTTCCCTGTTATTCCAGGTATCTCTAGACTTACTTTTCCATTCCAGTCCCTGATAATGAAAAGGACATCTTTTGGGGGTTAGTTTTAGAAGGTCTTGTAGGTCTTCATAGAACTATTCAACTTCTTCAGCATTACTGGTTGGGGCATAGACTTGGATTACTGTGATATTGAATGGTTTGCCTTGGAAACAAACAGAGATCATTCTGTCATATTTGAGATTGCATCCAAGTCTACATTTTGGGCTCTTTTGTTGACTCTGAGGGCTATTTCATTTCTTCTATGGGATTCTTGCCCACAGTAGTAGATATAATGGTCATCTTAGTTAAATTCACCCATTCCAGTCCATTTTATTTCACTGATTCCTAAAATGTCAGTGTTCACGCTTGCCATCTCCTATGTGACCACTTCCAATTTACCTTGATTCATGGACCTAACATTCCGGGTTCCTGTGTAATATTGTACTCTACAGCACTGGACCACACCACGTCCATCACCAGTCACATCCACACCTGGGATCTGTTTTTGCTTTGGCTCTGTCTCTTAATTCTTTCTGGAGTTATTTCTCCACTGCTCTCCAGTAGCATATTGGGCACCTACCAACCTGGGGAGTTCATCTCTCAGTAGCCTCTCTTTTTGCCTTTTCATTCTGTTCATGGGGTCCTCAAAGCAAGAATACTAAGGTAGTTTTCCATTGCCATCTCCAGTGGACTATGTTTTGTCAGAACTCTCCCACCATGACCCGAACATCTTGGGTGGCTCAACACGGCCTGACTCATAGTTTCATAGAGTTAGGCAAGGCTGGGGTCCATATGATCAGATTGGTTAGCTTTCTGTGGTGGTGGTTTTCATTTGTCTGCCCTCTGAGGGATAAGGATAAGAGGCTTATGGAAGCTTCCTGATGAGAGAGACTGACTGTGGGAGAAACTGGGTGTTGTTCTGGTGGGCGGAGCCATGTTCAGTAAATTATTCATCCAATTTCCTGTTGATGGGTAGAGCTGTGTTCCCTCCCAGCTGTTTGTCCTGAGACCAAACTATGGTGGAGATAGAGAAGGTAATGGTGACCTCCTTCAGAAGGTCCCATGCAGGCACTGCTGAACTCAGTGCCCCCGACCCCGCAGCAGGCCTCCGCCAACCCATGCCTCCACCAGAGGCTCCTGGACACTCACAGGAGTGAGTGATACTAATTAAAATGTCAGCAAATTTGGAAAACACAGCAGTGGCCACAAGACTGGAAAAATCAGTTTTTACTCCAATCCCATAGAAGAGCAATGCCAAAGAATGTTCAAACAACTGTACAACTGTGCTCATTTTGCATGCTAGTAAGGATATGCTCAAAATTCTTCAAGCTAGGCTGCAGTAACACGTGAACTGAGAAGTTCCAGACATACAAGCTGGATTTAGAATAGGCAGAGGAGCTAAAAACCAAATTCCCAATGTTCATGGGATCAGAGAGAAAGCAAAGGAATTCCAGAAAAATATCTGCTTCATTGACTACACTAAAGCTTTTGACTGTGTGAATCACAGCAAAATATGGAAAATTCTTGAAAGATAGAAATACCAAACCAGCTTAATTGTCTTCTGAGAAACCTGATGTGGGTGAAGAAGAAACAGAGATGGACATGGAACCTCTGACTGGTTCAAAATTGGGAAAGGAGTAAGACAAGGCTGCATATTGTCAACCTGCTTATTTAACGTATATGTAATGTACATTATGTGAAATGCTAAGCTGAATGAATCACAAGCTGAAGTCAAGATTGCCGGGAGAAATGTCAATAACCTGATATGCAAATGATACCACTCTAATGGTAGAAAGTGAAGAGAGGAACTAAAGCTTCTTGAGGGTGAAAGAGGAGAGTTGAAACTCAACATTAAAAACACTAAGATTATGGCATCTGGACCAATCATTTCATGGGAAATAAAAGGGGGAAAAGTGGAAGAAGTGATAAACCTTATTTGGGGGGGCTCCAAAATCACTACAAATGGTGACTGCAGCCACAAAATTAAAAGACACTTGCTCCTTGGAAGGAAAGCTATGATGGGCCTAGATAGTGTATTAAAAAGCAGAGACTTCACTTTGCTGACAAAAGCAGATATAGTTTTCCAGTATCAATGTACAGATGTCAGAGCTGGACCATAAAGAAAGCTGAATATCAAAGAATTGATGCTTTCAAACTGTGGTACTAGAAAAGACTTGAGAGTCCCTTGGACTGCAAGAAGATCAAACCAGTCCATCCTAAAGGAAATCAACCCTGAATATTCATTGGAAGGACTAATGCTGAAGCAGAAGCTCCAATACTTTGGCCACCTGATGCAAAGAGCCAACTCATTGGAAAAGACCCTGATGCTGAGAAAGATTGAGGGCAGGAGGTGAAGGGTGGGGCAGAGGATGAGATGGTTGGACAGCATCACTGACTCAATGGACCTGAGTCTGAGCAAACTCCTGCATGTGGGTCAAGAAGAAAGATAGTGAAGGACAGGGGAACCTAGCATGCTGTAGTCCCTAGGGTTGCAAAGAGTCGGACACATTTACTGTCTGAACAACAACCACTTCAAACTAAAATTAGATAGCCAATTATATGTCAATAAAGCTGGAAAAATTAATAATACATAACCTTCTCCCCCCAAAGAAATGTTCATTGGATCATAGAGAAAGCAATGGACTTCCAGAAAAACACATGCAGGATGTTTTCATTGGAGTATTTCTACAAAACATTTAAAGAAGAACTAAAAACAATTTTACGTGATGTTTTCCAGAAAACAGAAGAGGGAAAACACATCCTAGTGCATCTTATGATACATAATTGCTAATATCACAAAGATTAACCATTCTGTGTGTTATGCTCCAGGTCCAGGTCCCCGAATAAACTGGGAGAACAAGTCATCCATGGCAATGCAAAAGCAGGAAGAGGTTTATTGCTTGCTCGAGCAAGAGCACCTTGCCATATCCAATGCAGTGGTATGGAGCAAGAGCCCTGAGCCCTGAATTACAGCAGTATTTATAGGCTTAGAACAAAGACAGGGAGTTAGCAAGGGCGGATTGGTTGCAGGGGTTTCTTGGCACTTACTAATTGGCCAGATTTTGTGCATGCGGGCTCGCTTAGGGGAATTTTTATATTATCTGGGCTAGTTCTAACCAGGCTACAGGGAATATGCTGACTGGCTGAGTCTCAAAGTCGGGGGGATGATGATCTCAGCTCCTTCTGGGCAGTGACCCAGCTTTTCCCGTGATTGTAACTTTTTCCGTGATTGTAGCTCTGGCCTACTTTAGTCCTTGAAGCTTGTCATGGCTTCTGTCAGGTCTCAACACTGTGTACTAATGATATGCAGGAGTTGAAATTAAAACACAATTATCATTACAATTATTTCAATACTTAGATACACACTCTAAATGTGTATACCTAAAAAAGGTCCAGGTTTTGTATGCTGAAAATTACAACATGCTGTTAAGTCAAAGAACAGAATATAAATGTTCATGGATTGAAAAATCCAACATATTAAAGATGTCAATTCACCAAGTTTATATATATATTAAGTACAATTCCTCTCAAAATCCTAGTGAGTTTTTTTTCTCGAGACAGGCAAGATTATTATATGATTTATATGGAAAGGCACGGGTAACAGCTAAAACAGTCTTGACAAAGAAGAGTGCAGTGGAAGGCATACCTCTCCCTGATATTAAGGCTTACTGCCCAGCTGTAGTAACTGAGTGTCTGTGGTATTAGTGGTGGAACAGGTACACAGACCAACAGAACCAAATGGAGAACCCAGAAACAGACATAAGCAAGTGTCCAGTTGACTACAAAAGCGAGAGATAAAGTGGAGAGAACAGCCTTTTCAACAAATGATACAGGAACAATTATACATCCATAGGCAAAAAAAAAAAAAGGATCATGAAGTTAAAGGCAAAATATAACCTATAAGTCCTTGGGAAAAGCAAAATCATTCCTCTATTTTATGCAGTGTAACTAACATAGGTCACTTCCCTGTATCTTGAACAGTTTATTTGCGTTCATTTCTTTTGAGAAGCAGGACAGAGTTTGAATGAGAACGGTAACAGTAGTCCCCATCTTGAAGGAAGTCAGAAGGATTAAGTACATACACAGCTGATTGACTTTGCTGTGCAGCAGAAACTAACGCAACACTATAAAGCAACTATACTTCAATTAAACAAACAAAAAAATTCAACAAAAGATGGAATGAAAAAATAAAAGATACCAGTTTATTTTTTAAAAAGATGAAATTGGAGATGAATTTAAGTGTTAGTTTTAAATATATGAAATACAGAAACTTCTATAAATTAAAAACAATCAGGGACATGAGGAGTAGCTCCCAATCCCTGATAAAAACTCTAAAAGTATTAGAAGTTTTCTAATATTTAATTCTGAATATTTTCTTACATTATCACCAGGAAAATGCTTCCCAAATCCATATGTTGAAGGTCTATTAATTAAAAGAAATTAAAACCCTGCATTTTAATCACTTGCTTACACAGGGAATTGAGGGATGCTTTTTGTATTTTTTTCCCAGGGGAAGCTTGTTTCCAATCCTATTTTCCCCAGGAAATAGCATATTTGGCTTATTAGAGGAACACAACAGACACCCATCTGAGGTCTCAACTTGATAAGAGAGTGGAACTGGTTAACAGCAAAAATCAGAGTGGAGATATAAAGGCAGTGAAGATTAAATATAGATAATGTAATTATGTACTAGGAAGAGAACAATACCAACAACAATGGTGCCTCAAAATATGGATTTTCCCTCTCACATTGGAATTAATTCCTGATGTTTATAATGTAGTAAGACATGTAGCTCCCAAATTAAATATTTCCCTCCTGCCTCTGGGAAGTTTTGCTTTTAAATTAAGGATTTGTTTCCCAGAAATAAGTTGTCATTTTCAGTATCCACCAAAATCTACGAGAAAATGTGATTTATTCTCAAAACATGGTTCAGTCAATGCATTTTAGGGATTTTATATTTTCCTTGGCATCTACCCAGTAAAAATGTATGACTTGATCGCATGCATATTCTGAAAGTCTGAGGTAAATTTCTATCTGTATAATATTTCTATTTGTATTTTGCATAATCAACTTCATGCCTAATCCTTGACGGTCTCTTTGATTTTAGCATGATGTTTCTTTTTCTGAAATGCTGATCAACTTCAAAATTATCTGTGAATTTTCCCAGCTTATAAACCTTTTATTCTACTCAACTCTACTGTTATCATTGCCAAGTAAGAACACATGTTAGATTTGGCATCATATTAACAACAATTAGAATTCCATTATCTGTTGTCAGTTTGATAACATCGCCACTAAACTCTAAAGGTGGGAACTGTATTTCCTGGAATCCTCTTCAACGTATGGGTCCAGGATGGTATTTGCCAATGAAAGAAACTCATGCCTGATTTGAGAGGTGGAAGCAAAGAGGAAGGCATTGTTACCTGCAGGCAGGCACAGCCATATGTGCAGCAAGTGAAGTGAAGTGAAGTCGCTCAGTCAGGTCCGACTCTTTGTGACCCCGTGGACTGTAGCCTACAAGGCTCCTCTGTCCATATAATTTTCCAGGCAAGAGTACTGGAGTGGGTCGCCATTTCCTTCTCCAGAGAATCTTCCCAAGCCAGGGATCGAACCCAGGTTGCCCGCATTGCAGGCAGACGCTTTACCATCTGAGCCACCAGGGACGCCCGCAGCAAGACAACAGTTTACAGCAACTTCCTGGTGGCCTCCAGAATATGACCCACTTTTCAGCTAAAGCAAACAGTGGGAGCTTCTCAGCGATTCGCAAGCGTGGTAACAGCCTCTAGGAAAATGCTGAGAAGTCACCAAATGTGGTGTTTCATGCTAAAATCTTCAGCATCGGCTCCTCTGCCTTCTGTTAGTCGCTCCACTGTTCCTCTGCAGCAGTTTTGCTGTCATTCTTACTGCCACGTAAATCCCTAATTCTGTATTAAATCTGTAATGCCAGGAATACATAACAGTCATTCTGTTTCCTTAACTGAACCCTAACTGATACAAAGACTTTCAACCCCTTGAAAATAGTATCCCAAATATAGTCACAAGTCCTCCTCAAGTATATCCCAACTGAATTCATTAAAAAAAAATTATCTGTTGCATGGCACCTGCCATGTTGCTCTTCTCTTAAGATCACTCCATCACTTCCAAGATTGCACTGCCCACAAGGATGTCCCTGGCCCCCAGTGATGCCTGTGCAAAGTTGACCATCTCTAGATAGCTCTAAATTGCTGAGAGTGACATTCAAAAAACCCAGAGATTGTCAAGACTAAATCATAATTCATGTAGAAGGGAAAAAACGCCATGGGTCCTCTATTTACGGTCAAACTTCAATACAAACATCAAATTCAACTTCAAACATCAGCTCCTAAAGCTTATTTCCAGTGTTTCGTGGATTTACTCATGATAATGTCAGGGAGACCTGGCGTGCTGCAGTCCCTGGGGTCGCAAAGAGTCGGACACGGCTGAGTGACTGAACTGAACTGAATGTCAGCTTCCACTGTTCATCACTTTTGCAAACTCATCGTACATGGAAGCCCTAGACTGTATTCTCCGCCCTCACTCTTGAGCAGATTTTCCACCCCCATCCCCATTCCTCTCCTCCTGGAAGCCACCACGCGTGGTAACTGTCCTCAGAGGGGCCCCACCAGTTACAGTGTGTCCCAGCCTTGAGCAGAACTTAAGCCAAAGTGCTGCTTCTACTGAGTAGAGACTATCATTTTGACTTCAATGTTCAGGAAATTCAGGGGCAATAGTGAAAAGAAACCTTTCTGGAACCCACCCCTCAGGAACCACAAAATGGTTTAGTCTAGAAACTTTCGAGCAGACTGCCAAGGCTTGAATGCCACCAGAAGCACTTACTCCTTATGCGTCTTGGTTAAGTCACTTAACCTCTCTGTGACTATCCAGAAAAGAATAGAATAATAGAATTCACACAGTGGGTTGTGATGAGGACTATTTTAATTAAGATGATACTCTTTTGTGTGTTCATACTAAGTAACTTTGGCAAAATCCCTTTGCCTTGACTGCTTCCGAATCCCCAAATGGGGATACTATTGAGCAATTTTAGCTCTAATAGTCTATGGATCTAAGTTCATTAGCACGGCTTTAATCCAACAACAGCAACAATAAGAAGTGACACGGATTTCATCCAAGGCCAGGGCACACTGCATCAAAACCACTAACCTTCCCACTGAACTGCACGCTGGGCAGTAAATTCTGAGAGTAAATCTTGAATAGTGAAAGGAAAAAAAGTCTCTCAATTGAGAATGTTCTCTGACATTAAGTGGTATGTAAAACTGTTATTTTTTCTTTCTAACTTCTAATGCCCTGTCCCCACTTCCAGCTATGAAAATTGCTAAGTATTGACCTTGTATTCCCCTGAGACCAGGGCAGCCTTCTTGATAACTGTGGTCAGAATCTGATTTCTAACTGCAAACATACATCACTGCTTGCATTTTAACTTCTTAGAAGGCAGTCAGATTATTAGCTCTGTGTCGTCAAAAAAAAAAAAAAACAGGGGCTTATAATTTTTTTTTTCCTCTCTTCAGCATGGTTTACTTATGAATCAGAAATCTAATAAGAAGTTATAAACTGCTGAGTTTACATGGTATCCTATGACTTTGGGTATGTCAGACTTCAATTACATAAAGCACAAACCTATCTTAGATAAACCAAGCAGAAAGAAATTTAATATAGAAAATGACATTGAACCAAAAATTAGTATAAGGGGGACTTCCTTGGCAGCCCAGTAGTTAAGAATCCGCCTTCCAGGGCAGCGTACACAGGTTCAATACCTGTGTCGTCCATGAACTAAGATCCCACATGCTGCAGGGCAACTAAGTCCATGCTATGCAACTAAAGAAGCCTGCGTAAGGCAGCTACTAGGCCACAAGAAGAAGAGCCCCCGCCCTGCAGCTAGAGAAGCCTGTGTGCAGCCCTCATGACCCAGTGCAGCGGAAAAAAAAAAATAGCAGAAGGACTTGGATCTTGGGCTGTACCATGGATATCTCTCAGAAAAACACTACGGAATTAGTTCATGAGGGCAGCTGTCCACGAAGGCACTGGCCAGAGTGCCTTGGGAGTGTGAGATCCGAGAGCCAAATCTGCTTGCCATGCCCATGGGGCCAGGCCATGCCTACCAGACGTCTACTGTGAAAACACTGGATGCTCCTTGCCTGGCCTCTCGACATGCATAATCATTCTGAATTCAGTGCTGTCACAGGAAAACTTTCTCATTCCAGCTGTGTCTGAGCCCCACTTTCCTGTTCCAAATCTCATAGAAGTCAATCTGATTCACTGAAACTAAAGACTTGGAATTCTAGCTACAAAGGAGCAGAGAAATGTAATTATTGGTGAGTCAGGCTTTGTAGTACAATGGGGCATTCTGGAAGGAGAATGAAATTCTTGTAGAAAGCTAATCCACCATAGCCATCACAAGCATTTATGGAGGAGATTTTTTTCCTGATTGCAAAAGTAAAATGTTCTTATTAAAAAATGATAGGCTGAAAAATGTGTAAAGAAGAAAATAGTCTCTACTTATACTGAGAACATGTTAATATATATTTGTCTATGTAGAATTTTTCTACAAATTTGTCATTAAAGACTCTTACATTTATTTGTTGTTCTTAAGTCCTCTGCTTTTGGGGGATTTATGTTGGGGTCATGGGGGAAATGATTTTACTGCCTGTTTCCAATCAGTCTCTATTGTATTTCAAAGTATCACTTAGAAAAAACTTCAATTTTCAGTTCATCTGGAGTCCCTGTTGTAAGTCAGAGCAATAATACTCCAATATTATTTTTTTAATCAACTGTTTTCATTTCCACAACAAATTAGATTTATAATCTAGCATTTTCTTTAACTTTGCTGTGCAAAGTGCTACAAAATACAGAAAAACATTAAATGGTGTGAATAGTATTACATACTGTGTTGGCCAAACGTTCATTCAGGTTTTTCCATAACACCCTATGAACATTTTGGCCAACCCAATATTTTAATCAGCACATATAATGAATTGAGTGTAACGTACTGAAAAGCTAATGTAAGGAAGTCTGTTGACTAAAAGAAAAATGATTAAAATAAATTGTAAAAAATAAAATTCAAGAATTTCCCTATAACCAACCTAATCTCCTAAGCTTTTGATTGATATTCCAGATTTGCTGCAAATATTTATAAAACAAATAAATATTCCTGTTTCATCACTATGAACTACAAGAAAAAGAATATTTGTAAAGAACCATAATCAATGTGAAAAATTTGATCTACAAATAAAATGAGTTAAAACAATGAAACATTCATTAGCTGGCTGTACCCCAGGGGTGGGGATGGCGGGCTTAAAAAGCCAAGCTTGTGATACTATCTATCACAAACTATCTCCTGTTCTTCTTTAGGAAGTGAATTGCTTGTCACCAGAATCTCCCGAAATGTTTGATTACTCAGGGAGTGTTAAGGACTGAATCTTGTACCCCCACCCCTTCCAAATTTGTATGTTGAAACTCTAACTCCGGGACTTCAAAATGTGACTATATTTGGAGGTCGAGCCTTTAAAGAGGTAATTCAATTGCAGTGAGGTGGTTAGGCTGGACCCTAATCCAATCTGACTAGTCTCGTAAGAAGAGATGAGGAAGCAGTGTTAGCCTCCAGGGAGACATGTAAGGCCAGGTGAGAACACAGTGGGAATGACACCCTCTGCAAACCAGGGACAGAACTTTCAGGAAAAACCCAAGCATGCCAACACTGAGCTCTGAGACTTGGCCTCCAGAAGTATTAGAAATAAACATACGTGTTGTGTAAGCCAACTATTCTGTGATATTTTGTTATGGCAGCCCTAGCAAACTAATACAGGGAGACAAAAGCGAAACGTAGAATTTAAACAAATAAGTCTGATGCTCCTCTTGGCATAAACAGTTGTTCTCAGAACTTCGCTGGTGGTCCAGGGCCTAAGATTTCAAGCTCCCAGTGCAGAAGGCCTGGGTTTCATCCCTGGTAAGGGAACTAGATCCCACAAGCTGCAAGTAAGAGTTTGCATGCCACAACTGAAGATACCACATGCTCCGGTGAAGACCTAGTGCCGCCAAATAAATAAAGAAGTATTAAAAAAAAAAAAAAAAAAAGCTGTTCTCAAACAGGAAATTCTGCTCCGCCTAGGAGACATCAAGCAATGTCTGCAGGCAGCTTGACTGTCTCATTGCGGGGTGGGGATAGGGTCTACTGACAGTGAATAGCAACTGTGAGATACCCTACAATGCATAGCACAGTCCCCTCCTTCGTAACAAAGAATGATCTAGCCCAAGCACTAAAGCTGAGAAACTGTACTATAAGGGCATGGATTTGCCTGGCAGGTTGGTGATTTGAGGATGAGGAGATTTAACTTTTTAAAGTTTTTTCTGGTTGGGCCTACACAGTCATTTCTGCAACAGCTAATTATCTTGTGCCAGCCACTTTGAACAGTTAGCTAGAGGATGTTTCACTAATGATCTCCATCAGGCCAGTTGGCCCTACCTGTGAGGAACATATTGAACCAGGGAACTTTCCACTCCACAATTAGCAGAATGGAAACATTCCCGCTATTCCATTCTCACAAAACACAGAAGGCAGAAACTAATTCCATATGTCAAATGTATCTTCCTTTAAGGATGAAGGACAAATAAGCTCATTCTTTTTACCCACAATGTACTGGACATGAATTATTAAACCAATTAATCACTGAAGTGAATTTTTAAAAGCCTTATTTAGTGACAAGGAATATTAAAACTGACTTAGGACAGTTTTTTTTCAANGCCAAAGTACTGGAGTTTCAGCTTTAGCATCATTCCTTCCAAAGAAATCCCAGGGTTGATCTCCTTCAGAATGGACTGGTTGGATCTCCTTGCAGTCCAAGGGACTCTCAAGAGTCTTCTCCAACACCACAGTTCAAAAGCATCAATTCTTCGGCGCTCAGCCTTCTTCACAGTCCAACTCTCACATCCATACATGACCACAGGAAAAACCATAGCCTTGACTAGATGAACCTTAGTCGGCAAAGTAATGTCTCTGCTTTTAAGAACTGAATAACCTCAGCCAGAGTCAACTAAACCCAAATTTAAAGAGCATAATTCCTAATAAGTGGTACCCAGTCATGCATTGGAGAAGGAAATGGAAGCCCACTCCAGTATTCTTGCCTGGAGAATTCCAGGGACAGCAGAGCCTGGTGGGCTGCCGTCTCTGGGTTTGCACAGAATCGGACATGACTGAAGCGACTTAGCAGCTTAGCAGAGGGCTTCCTAAGAGGTGCTAGTGGTAAAGAACCCACCTGCTAATACAGGAGACCTAAGAGACTGCTCTCCTAGTTCAAAACAACTGGGTTTGATCCCTGGAGGAAGGGACGGCAACCCACTCCAGTGTTCTTGCCTAGAAAATCCCATGGACAAAGGAGCTTGGCAGGCTGCAGTCCATAGGGGTTGCACAGAGTCAGACACAACTGAAGCGACTTAGTATGCACACATGATACCCAGAATGTTCTTCTGCAACACTCAGAATGAGATAATGTGAGGAGGATTTATTTACAAAAGGGTGATTGGCAAGGAGGGGGTGTAAGGGAACCAAGGGATGGTACCCTGACCTGTGCCAGCAGCCCTGGAGCTCTTACCTCCCCCAGGCTGAACAGGTAGCTGGGAAGGAGCAGTTGCTGCAACTCGCGGGATCATCACACACTTGGTTATTTTGTGCAGAGCAGTGAATTCCAGCTAAGGCATACTATTTCCTCCAGATGACCTTCATGGGGAGACAGAGAATGAATGCTTAGATGTCTTTCCTCCCTCTACCTTCTGCCAGGTTCCCATGGGCCAGACTCCAACCTGAAGCTGGAGGGCACACGTCCACACAGGTCAGCCACTGGGGCAGACAGCAGACTGGAGAAGAGTAGAAGGTGGGTCTAGGAGAGCAAAGGAAAGAAATCTGGTGCAACAGGATAAGCCCACCCTCACAACCTCTCTTCTGCTTAAAGCTCTGCTCTTCCCAGTTTCAGGCCTTGCTTTGAAACCCAGTGAAAGGCCCCTGATAACATGAAGCCTTTCTCTTGTCCTCTTTAGCCATCTTAGAAACGTTGATGCTTAACATCAAAATAATCAAAACAATTAGAAATATGACAATATGGGAAAGTCAGTTAAGCCCATTACTAAGTCCAATGTAGACAATGCTAATAATGTGGCATATGAAAAATAAAGCACATACTTTACATGTTAAGGTTATGTGAATATATACATTAAAATGAAAAGTAAGAAAGCTGATGTTGATAGTGTTATGTCAACATACTCTCTAGAGGTTCAAAGGCCATTATACAAACAAATACAGATAGAGGCATAAAGGGGGAGAAAGAAAACGAGGAAAGGAAACACTTCTCTACATTATCCAATAAGGGCCTGGGGAATGCTTAGTTTGAAAACAATCATAATTTTGCTCTACAGACAATTAAGAGGAAATAAGCTAGAGAGACTGCTAAGCTTTTTAGTAACCACAACACCAGGGAAGTGTTTTTAAAAGGGAACCACAATCAGGGGCAGAAATCAAAAACACAGCTACCGCATTTGGTGTGGAAAAAGGCACAAAGGAAAACAATGCCATCATTTCATATGACTAAGGTACTTAAGAGATTATGTTGATTTTTCAGAAACGGCTAACGATACTGTAGTTGGAAAAACAAAAGGCTTCATTAAAGGAACAACGCTTTCTGTGAATACCAGATGACTCATTTCTGAATGAATTTTTCTAGGCAAAAGACTGCACTCATTCAGTAAACAAGATATTTTTCTTCCATACCAAAACACACAGAAGAAACTTACCCTCAATATATAAGGATGGAAAGAGTATGAAAGCCACCCACTTATATACATATATCTGCCATAACAGAAAGAGCTATTTAAAAAATGTTAAGTTTAGAAGGAATATAAATAGTCTGATAGTATGGCTATAAGGTTTTGACCTATGAAATGTCACTTTCTACTGTCAAAAAGTTACAACACAAAGAGATGATAAACTTGAGATGTCCTACTGATTAACAACAGTATCTGACAGCTCCATGTGAAGGCCTCCAAAGACCTTTGGTTGCCAGGTAAATTGACTCAGATCTAGTGAACTACCTCCTCTAACCAGATATGACCCTGTTTCAAAAGAACAGGATATCATCTCCCTTTGGAATCTTTATCTATCTTGAGAAAGGAAAACAGAGCTAGAAGAATCTGGCTCCCTGACTTCAGTTCAGTTGCTCAGTCGTGTCCAACTCCTTGTGACCCCATGGACTGCAGCACACCAGGCTTCCCTGTCCATCACCAAGTCCTGGAGTTTACTCAAACTCATGTCCATAGAGTCAGTGATGCCATCCAACCATCTCATCCCTGACTTTCAGACTATACTCCAAAGCTACAGTGATCAAAACACTACTGTTTTGGCACAAAGACTTAAAGATCAATGGAACAGGATAAAAAAAGCCCAGAAATAAACCCACCTACCCATGGTCAATAAGGGAGACAAGAACATATGATGGAGAAAAGACAATCTCTTCAATCAATGGTGCTGGGAAAACTGGACAGCTGCTTGTAAAACAGTGAAATTAGAACATTCTCTAACACCACATTCAAATGGATTGAAGACCTAAATGTAAGACCAGAATATAGAACTTCTGGAAGAAAACACAGGCAGGATGCTCTGACATAAATCTCAGGAGTTCTCTTTGGATCCGTCTACTGGAGTAAAGAAAGAAAAAACAAATGGAACTTAATTAAACTTAAAAGCTTCTGCACAATGAAGAAAACCATAAACAAAATGAAGACAACCCACCAAATGGTAGAAAATACTTCCAAGTGATGTGACCAACAAGGAATTAATCTCCAAAATATACAAACACCTCATGTAGCTCCATATAAAAAAACAACTTAATCAAAAAAATAGGCAGAAGATTTAAATAGGCATTTCTCCAAAGACAACATACAGATGGCCAAGAGACAAATGAAAATATGCTCAGTATCACTAATTATTAGAGAAATGCTAGTCAGAAGTACAGTAAGATACCACCTCACACCTGTCAAAATGGCTGTCACCAAAAAGTCTACCAAAAAAATAAATGCTGCAGAGGATATGGAGAAAAGAGAAACCTCCTACACTGTTGGTAGGAATGTAATTTGGTATAGCCACTAATGGAGAAAAGCTTGGAGGTTCCTTAAAAAACTAAAAAATAGAGCCATATGATCCAGCAATCACACTTCTGATCATGCATCTGAAGAAAATGATAATTTGACAAGATATATGCACTTCAATATTCACTGCAGCACTATATACAACAGCAAAGACATGAAGCAACCTAAATGTCCACCGACAGAGGAATGGATAAAGAAGGTGTGGTACATATATACAATGGCATACTACTCAGCCACTAAAAAGAACAAGATGATGCCATTGGCAGCAACATGAAGAGGCCTAACGATCATCACACTGAGCAAAGTGAGTCAGAGAAAGCAAATATGATAGCACTTATATATTGAATCTAAAAAAATGATACAAATGAACTTATTCACAGAACAGTAGTAGACTCGGAGAAGGTGATGGCACCCCACTCCAGTACTCTTGCCTGGAGAATCCCATGGACAGAGGAGCCTGGTGGACTGCAGTCCATGGGGTCGTGAAGAGTTGGACACGACTGAGCAACTTCCCTTTCACTTTTCACTTTCATGCATCGGAGAGGGAAATGGCAGCCCACTCCAGTGTTCTTGCCTGGAGAATCCCAGGAATGGGGGAGCCTGGTGGGCTGCCATCTATGAGGTCACACAGAGTCAGACACGACTGAAGTGACTTAGCAGCAGCAGTAGACTCAGAGACTTAAGAGGAAACCTAGGGTTAATAAAGAGGAAAGGGGGGAGGGGATAAATTAGGTGGTTGGGGTTAACATATACACATTACTATATATAAAACAGATTACCAAAGACCTACTGTATAGCACAGGGAACTCTACCCAATATTCTATTAGAGCCTAAATGGGAAAAGAATCTGAAAAGGAATAGATGTGTATTTGTATAACTGAATTACATTGCTGTATACCTGAAACTCGAAAATCACTGCAGATGGTGACTGCAGCCATGAAATTAGAAGACGCTTACTCCTTGGAAGGAAAGTTATGACCAACCTAGATAGCATATTCAAAAGCAGAGACATTACTTTGCCGACTAAGGTCTGTCTAGTCAAGGCTATGGTTTTTCCCATGGTCATGTATGGATGTGAGTTGGACTGTGAAGAAAGCTGAGCACTGAAGAATTGATGCTTTTGAACTGTGGTGTTGGAAAAGACTCTTGAGAGTCCCTTGGACTGCAAGGAGATCCAATCAATCCATTCCAAAGGAGATCAGTCCTGGGTGTTCTTTGGAAGGAATGATACTGAAGCTGAAACTCCAGTACTTCGGCCACCTCATACGAAGAGTTGACTCATTGGAAAAGACTCTGATGCTGGGAGGGATTGGGGGTGGGAGGAGAAGGGGACAACAGAGGATGAGATGGCTGGATGGCATCANCATGGTCATGTATGGATGTGAGTTGGACTGTGAAGAAAGCTGAGCACTGAAGAATTGATGCTTTTGAACTGTGGTGTTGGAAAAGACTCTTGAGAGTCCCTTGGACTGCAAGGAGATCCAATCAATCCATTCCAAAGGAGATCAGTCCTGGGTGTTCTTTGGAAGGAATGATACTGAAGCTGAAACTCCAGTACTTCGGCCACCTCATACGAAGAGTTGACTCATTGGAAAAGACTCTGATGCTGGGAGGGATTGGGGGTGGGAGGAGAAGGGGACAACAGAGGATGAGATGGCTGGATGGCATCACTGACTCGACGGACATGAGTTTTGGTGAACTCCAGGAGTTGGTGATGGACAGGGAAGTCTGGCGTGCTGCGATTCATGGGGTCGCAAAGAGTAGGACACGACTGAGCAACTTAACTGAACACCTGAAACTAACACAACATTGTTGTAACTATACACCAATATAAATTAAAAATTAAACACACACACACACACACCTCTGCTTATAACACTATTAGCTTCCGACCCTTCCAAGGGGCTTAGTCTGAATAAGCCTAGGCCTCAAGAGCCAATGAGTCCCATCAGAGTGCCCAGATTACACTAGTCTCAGATTCAACTTTGCTTTGTTTGCATTCCCAAACTTGAGGAAATCGACCACCATTCACCATCAGTCAATCCAAAATATGGCAGTCACCATAAATCCCTATCTTTTTCCTACACTCATCCAACCCGTCATCAAATCCTATTCATCCTGTCAATACAGTAAATCTTTAATCCACCTACTCAGCAAATACTTTAGTTCAGGTGGTCATGTTTTTGCCAGGACTTACCCAGATACTCACCTTGCCGTCCTCTATCTTCCTTTTTTTGCCCAGAAGAATCTTTCTAAAAGCACTCAGCTGATCTTGCTATACTTCTCTCTTTAAAACTCTTCACTAGATCTCATTTTACAGAATAAAGCCCAAAGTCCTGCAAAAGGCTCTCCATATCTAGCTCCCATCTGTCAAGTTTCATCTCTTATATTTGCTTAACAAGTGAATAAAACCTTTTATCCATAAAGCCAGCACATTTTAGATACATAGATTACCCAGAAATCTTACCAGAACATAAAAGCCTTAGACAGAACAATGTGGCAGCCTAGAAGTGGAACAAGAAAGGATAGAGAAGTCATCTCTCATTGTGACTGATGTTAGAATCACCTACAGAGCTTAGTAAAAGGCCAAGCTCCAGAGTTCTGATTCACTTGGTCTGGATGAGGCTTTTCTTAAAGGCTTATCAGATGACACTAATATGAAACCATGCTTGTGAACTATGGGTCAGCAAAAAAGTTTGTCTCCTTCTCCAGCCCTGCCTTGAGTGAGAAATGAAGGAAGCCACATCGATTTCTCACATTGACTACATCCTAGTACTTGAGCCCCATCTTCTTACTTCCACTGAAGAGCTGAGAGCTACTAAACAGAACAGTATTTTGTATCCCTTCTTGCCAGATTGGCTCAGACAGTAAAGAATCTGCCTGTAATGCAGGAGACTTGGGTGTGATCTCTGTGTCAGGAATATTCCCCTGGAGAAGGAAACTGCCACCCACTCTAGTATTCTTGCCTGGAGAATTCCGTGGACAGACAGCCTGGTGGGCTACTTACAGTTCATGGGGTCAGAGAGAGTTGGATACAACTGAGCCACGTTTATTCTTGCCAGAAGCACTACAATACCATTCTTCCTGGCTCAGCTACCAGATGGACATTATCTTGCCACCCTCAGTCACTGGTGTTCTACAGGACCGACAAGACAATTTCAAACAGTGTAGGTATCCAAGGATAGTCCTATTGTTTATCATCAGGTATGAACAAAGGTTAAGAGAAGACACTGAAAATACATTTTTTTTCACCCACAAGCCCTATAGATTCCACTGTGGATTCTGACTTCATAAATAAGGGCAAGAGAGGCAAAAATCAGTTTATTCAGAAAAAAAGAAAACATACATGGTCTGTCCACCCTATTCATAGCTGGTCCTTTCGAGAATTTCTTTGTCCTGCCCAGAGGCAACCCCATGTGTATCCCACATGAACCTTTCACACTTTTATCACACTTCTCAGCACACTTGCCCTAAGCTAGGTCAGAGTTTCCCTCTCCAAGGGATCCAGAACCACCTCATCTGTTGGTAGGTAGTTTAATAACATGTCAAGTCCAAGGCTGTATCATAGTCTTAGGCGTGAAGAAACTGAGTGTACCAAACTGCAATACCAAGGATGAGACCAGAGACAAGTGGGAGAGGTCATACAGCCCCAAACAGAAAAACAAATCTGGCTGTCTTTGTTCCTAAGAGTTTCCAGTTCCTAAGTCAAGGCTTTCAAGAGGTTGGCTGATTACCCTGCCCTTGAGCACTATGAGACATTTCCCTTATAATAACATCACTACCCCTTTTGTTTCTTAGCCCCTTCAAGTAGATTTTATTACTTGCAGCTAAAAACATCTTGACCAGGACACCTTTAGTCCAGCTTGATCTACTAAATGCAGTACTTGGCAGAATCAAAGATTGTGAATGACCACAAGGCCCAGCATAAATCAGGGAGGACCCTACTCTAAAATACAAATTGTATCAATGAATTGGAGGTTGCAAGTTAACAGGAGACAGAAGCAGAAAAGGCCTGGGTTGTTAAATGCAGTTAACATTTTGGAAGTGAAGAGAACAAGACCAATGTTTGAAACAGAGAATAAGTGATGGGTGAAAAGAGCTGAAGACAGAGATTTTGAAGAGGTTAGAGAAAGTTCTTAGGGTCACAACTAACAATTAGCCAGGTTATAGTCAACTCTTCTGACCTCAAATTTAATATTTGTTCCACTATATGACATCTTCCTCGTGGTAAAGCCTCACTAGGAAGTTACACATGATTATGGAGATCTGGAGACTGAGTTGTAACAAAGTCTACAGTGCAACTGTCAGGCTTGGCCAGATGGTTCTAACAAGGGCCTATTGTTTTCGGGAACTGAAAGAAGCAACAGACATAAAGATGTTACTAGAAGCATCACAGAGAGGCAAGAGAAGGGAAGGAACTGTAAGATTTTACACCTCAAGGAAGAGGGGTTAGGGAGATGGTCACAGTTTTGGCAACCAAGAAGAGTGGGTATACAGAGAAAATAAGAACGAAGCTTTTATTGCACACAAGTATCTATCGATTAGCTTTGACTGTATAACAAGTCATCTCAAAACAGTAGCTAAGGAACAACCCTGTAACAGCTCACAATTCTGTGGACTAACAATTTGGGCAGCTGAATGGTTCAGCTGTTCCTCTCTGGACTGATTCTTATATTAGTCAGCTTGAGCTATGTTATACACTGCTCTAAAACTTAAGGGATTTAAATGAGAAATATTATTCCTCATAACACTATGAACCAAATGTACAGTGTTTCTGGTCTGGATCAACACAATTGTGACTGGATTATTTCATAAAATCCTATTGGGCAAAGCCAGTCACATGCACAAGGCCATCACGTGGAAGAAGGAACTTCCTCCCAGTGCCCAGGCACTGAGAGTGTGACTGTGTGTGTTTTAAGGAAAAAAACCTCAATCTACACTGGAAACCTAAGTATAAGTCAATCCAGGCCTAAGAGGTAAGGGACTTCTCTGGCAGTCCAGTGGTTAAGGCTCTGCACTTCCACTGCAGAGGCTGGGGTTCAATCCCTGGTTAGGGAACTAAGATCCCACATGCCACACGGTGTGGCCAAAATGTATAAATTGTATCCAAAAGTCTACAAGCAATAAATGCTGGAGAGGATGTGGAGAAAAGGGAACTCTCTTACACTGTTGGTGGGAATGCAAACTAGTACAGCCACTATGGAAAACAGTGTGGAGATTCCT
>SJYV01023539.1:119119-262950 GCA_006410875.1 Neotragus pygmaeus | reverse complement strand
GGGGGGGGGGGGGGGGGGTCACTGTTTTCCTAACTGGATCCTGACCAGTGAACTCCTACATCAAAAGATACACAAATGTTTCTACTGTGTTAAAATCTTGACAGTATCATGTATCATCCTGCATGATCCACACCGTTCATACCAAATCCATCCCAGGGAAATCAGGCTAGAGGGATGGCAGGGAAGGAGGAAGAAAATGGGAAAGACAGGAGACAAGGAGACTTACGTGGGAGGACAGTGGGGGAAGGTGGGGGGAAGAAGAGGTGGAGGGCAGGCACTGGGCATCAGGTTTCATGCTTTGTAAGCGGTTTCCTGTAGCTTAAGGTAGAAACCCCAGAGGCGCCTCCTGGCACACAGTTCTGGTAGAACACTCCACTGCAGTCCTTCCGGAGAGCCTGCTGCTATCAGCCAACACAACTGAGCTCCAAGCACTCTGAAGCAATGTTCTAGGAGCTGCCAGAAATGAGGGGCGTGCTTTCTTTCACCAGGTCCGTGCTTCGCATGTAACGTATAATAACTGAAAAGTCAGGAGAGGATATATATGCATAGAAAAGGGAGAGAAGCTCGAGCCATTAGGGTGTCAAGACAAAGCCACCACCCACGTTTGCTACAGAACATCAAACAAGCACCCCACCTCACCACACTGCTCGGCCATGCTGGCACAGGCATGCTCCACACAATCAAGGGCCCAGAACTCCCATGAGCAACCTTGGGGCTTATTATCACTGCAGAGAAAAGAATATGCATCAACAACGCCAAAAAATTTAGCTGAATGTGCAGAGAGCGACAAGTTCCATAGCAAAACACTTAAGATTATATTGTGTTGCATAAGTGTTTGGTATGAAGGGAATGCTGATTTGACCCTGGGGAAGACAGGTACCCTCTGAAGAGAGTACTGAACAGAGAACTCTAGCTTTAGCACTCCAGCTATTAGTCACCACTTTGTTTAATTCAAAAAGGAATGATGTCCTTGAAAATCCTAGTACAAAAGAGACATCATTATATTTATACAAGGTCTAAAAAAAATTAGATAATGTTTACTGACTTGTTATATATGAAAATGTAACTCATATAAATATAACCTATAAAAGCTCTGAATGACTTAAAAGCCTTTCTCTCTAGAGACGAAGTAGTTGGTTGTGGAGTCTGAAAGCTTTTTCAAGTGTGACTTTGATCCCTATCTGCTTGAAGTCAGGGCAGGAGAGGAAGACTGATGGGAAAACAAGCATGATGCTAGAGAAAGAGGTTGCGAATTTCATGCAGGGGATCACTTTCTTACTGGTATAAGTAGTATTCCTTAGCAGTATTCTGCCTGGATGCTAGCCCTTGTCTCAAAGTCATGGAGAGGGAGATAGGAAGGGAGCCATCATTGGAAGTGAGTTACTAGACACATTTTATTGAGTCCTAACAATCTATTTCATCAGATACGAAAAGGTGTATAGAGGGTGATTGAAAAATGTGGTTATTGCCATATCTGATAAATCACAGACTGGAATTCCACTTCCAAATGTGGACAAAGGAACCTACCACTAACAAAAGAAGCACACTGAGGAGAATTCTGAGGGCAATTAAGAACAGTAAACTGCATCAGAATGATGGGATGTCATTGGAAGTTTGGCCTTAGAGTTGGAAGGTACGGGGTGGGGTCCTCGGAAAGAAAAACCTTGAAACAAGAATTTGAAGTCCTTTAGTTATAAGATTGAACATGAAGCAAATGCAGACTGTATCTACCTTTGTCCCTAAACCCTGAGAACTTCTGAAATCTACATGCTATTTTCCATTCCATGAAAGCCTCTTTTACAAACATGACTAAAATGTACATTTGTATTCTGCTCTCTTGTTGGCAGACTGTCAGTGGCTTAACTCCCATTCCAAAGCCCTCTCTCTCTGCTTTTCTCCAGCACAGAGATCAGTAAGAAAAAAATTACTATCCCAGCCTTATTTATAGCTACAGTTTGCCGATAAGGTATAGAAAGAAGTCAAGATAGAGAGGGATACTCCTTTCCTGAATCAAGTCTCTCCACAGCTCCTCCTTCTATCCTGGAATAAATACCAGACCTGCAGGTAGCTGCAACCATGAAGGCAAAAGCCTCATGCCAGGGATGGAGTCCTCTGGACAGCAAGGAGAGCAAACCAGTCAATTCTAAAGCAGATTAACCCTGAATATTCACTGGAAGGACTGGTGCTGAAGCCAAAGCTCCAATACTTTGGCCACCTGGTGCAAAGAGCCGACTTCCTGGAAAAGACCCTGATGCTGGGAAAGATTGAAGGCAGGAGTGGAAGGAGGCGACAGAGGATTAGATGTTTGGATGGCATTACTAACTCAACAGACATGAGTTAGAGCAAACTCAGAGATAGTGAAGGACAGGAAAGCCTGGCATGCTGCAGTCCATGGGGTTGCAAACAGCCAGACAGGACTGAGTGACTGAATAACAACGGATGAAGAGCAGCAAGCAAAAGGAGGCTGCATGATGGTGGCATCTGAGCCACCAACCCAGCCAATGTGTCTTGCAAAGTGAGCTAACTAAGTCCAGTGGTTTAAGCTACTGGGCGTTCTGTTCAGAGCCAAGATAGTCCTCACTGGACTACACCCAAACCTCTCTCCTGTTTCTCATCTTGGTAATGGTTCCTCATTCCGCAAGTGGCACCAGCAAGATCCTAAGGATCTTTAAATCCTCCTCATCCAATCAGTTCCTGTTTGCTTCTCATTCTACTTCTTACACATCTTTTACAACCTTCCTGTTGTTAAAGGAGGGTTTTACACCTTTACCTTCACCACTTTCATGCTCTCCTAGACTAATGAAACACTACCACACTCCTCTCCCTATCACCAACCTGCCAATCTTCTTACAAATAAAAAACCTTAGACTTTTCAGACCCACCAACGTGAGTTCCTGGCTCTTAGCTTGCCTCAAGAGCCTTTACAATATGGTACTCAATGATGCCAAAAAAACACATGAAAAGCGAGCATCGTAACTAACATTAAAAAAATCATAATAAAAAAACAAGTCACCATTGTGTCAAATATACAAAGCTCTCTAACTATGGAGCAATAATAAGGACCAGATGTCTGTTAAAAAAAAATAAAGACAATGTTCAAAGTTAGCAAAGACACAGTGAGATAAGTGTATTTGTTACAAACTATTCATAGGAATATGTGTGTACATTTGTTCGAGAATTATTCAACACATTAAAAATCTCAATATGTGCATTCTTTATTCTCAGTCTAGAAACATTGTGAAATCTTTCCCTCATCCCATAAGATACACGCAGATGCTCATCACGGCATAAATGTTAAGTTATGATATGTATTTAAGGAAAGAGTACACAACTGTTAAAAAGTATTAAGAGAAGTGTTTTGAATAGGAAAGTATTCAGGATATAGTGTTTCTTTTTCAGGAAAAAAGGAAGGTACCAAACGGTGTTTATAGTATTATCAACAGGGGAAAACAGAAGTGGAAAGGAGAAGGATGAATTGCTCAGGACTCATTGCTATTACCCTCTGGGTAAAGCATAAGTACTTCAGCCCAGTTTATGTTTCTGGACTTTATTATAAGGACATATTTCTATATTCAGAATATAAAAAATTATGAAAATTGATAAGTTATAGAGAAAAAGACAGTAAAAGTTGAAACAGTAAAACAGAAACCTAGGTTGAGCTATTTAAAATGACAACTTTCCCTAGCCAGATTCAGAATGAGAAGAGCTGGGCACAGGTGCCCCCGGAGCAGGCACTTAGAATCGAGATCAATAACCTCCTTTGCAGTTTGACAGACTCTATTACAGTTTATGTGAATTCAGAATTCCAATTATGAGGTCCTGACACTTTCAGATTTCCTATTCAGTTTCCCACACAATCCCCACAAACTTCCCTTTAAAGCCACTGCTGAAGATCACAAAAATGCTCCAAGTTATCTTATGTTAGATTTTCACTCTAGACAGTAAAGTTCCAGGGGCACGAGATTTGACCCACGTACTTCTGACTTCAGTATAACCTAATAACAGAGTTTTAAATAAGAGCTCTTATACCAGAAACAGCAGTTCTAATCTTGCAAGAACAAAAAATAAAGATACCTTAGGAAGTGCCTGAGTAAAGATCCAAAGGTTTAAAGACAGAGACCTGAGTTAGAACCCAAACACCATCATTTACAAACTGAATGACCTTAAGCAGATTGCTTACATTCTCTGAGCAAACAGAAAAAGAAATAAAATGAGCTCAAACTTCAAACACTTAAAAATGTCATTTAATCCTTCTCATTTCTTTCAAAAACCATCTAGTGTTATCCCTCTTTAACCTTCATGCTCTGAAGAACAATATCTCAGCACCTGGTAAACATTAATATTTTAGGCACATTATGTAGAATTGACATTTTCGACTATATATTTTTGTGAAGATTGAGATTATTCTGCTGTGAGGACTCTGAACAGCAATATATAATTTGGGAATTAATGAAAACATTGGCCTGGTAAAGTCCCTGGTGAGGGGGAAAAAAGTCAAAAGTGTAGTACTTCAGCAAATACGCTGAAGAAGAGCCATTTTTAATGAGAATACAAGAAGCTGGTTTGTAAAAAGTGTAAATGTTCTCATTGTCAGTCACTTGGCCCTTGGTTGGGGAAAAAACACAGATGGTACTCCTTACTGAAACCATTATATATTGATATGGTTAGGGAGCAGGGCCTGGGGGCCTCGCACTATAAAAAGAACCAACTTCCGCCAAAAAGTTACTAATAAAATTCAGGCCTCTCTCTGACCTTAACACTTACCTCATAAGTTAATTCCCGTCATTACTCCCTTATTGGTTTTGTCCTAAAACTGCTTAAAATATTCAACTTAGCCTGGTTTTAACTGAAGATTTATACTATCTTAAAGAAAATATCCCAAACTCTTGGACTGCAAGGAGATCAAACCAGTCAATCCTAAAGGAAAACAGTCCTGAACGTTCATTGGAAGGACTGATGCTGAAGCTGAAACTCTAATACTTTGACCATCTGATGTGAAGAGCTGACTCATTTGAAAAGACCCTGATGCNCCACCCTTATGGCAGAAAGTGAAGAGGAGCTAAAAAGCCTCTTGATGAAAGTGAAAGAGGAGAGTGAAAAAGTTGGCTTAAAGCTCAACATTCAGACAACGAAGATCATGGCATCGGGTCCCATCACTTCATGGGAAATAGATGGAGAAACAGTGGAAACAGTGTCAGACTTTATCTTTTTGGGCTCCAAAATCACTGCAGATGGTGACTGCAGCCAGGAAATTAGAAGACACTTAGTCCTTGGAAGAAAAGTTATGACCAACCTAGATAGCATGTTCAAAAGCAGAGACATTACTTTGCCAACTAAGGTCCGTCTAGTCAAGGCTATGGTTTTTCCTGTGGTCATGTATGGATGTGAGAGTTGGACTGCGAAGAAGGCTGAGCACCGAAGAATTGATGCTTTTGAACTGTGGTGTTGGAGAAGACTCTTGAGAGTCCCTTGGACTGCAAGGAGATCCAACCAGTCCATTCTGAAGGAGATCAACCCTGTGATTTCTTTGGAAGGAATGATGCTAGAGCTGAAACTCCAGTACTCTGGCCACCTCATGCGAAGAGTTGCCTCACTGGAAAAGACTCTCATGCTGGGAGGGATTGGGAGCAGGAGGAGAAGGGGACGACCGAGGATGACATGGCTGGATGGCATCACGGACTCGATGGATGCGAGTCTGAGTGAACTCCAAGAGACGGTGATGAACAGGGAGGCCTGGCGTGCTGCAATTCATGGGGTCGCAGACAGTCGGACACGACTGAGGACTGACCTGAACTCTCTGGTGAAGGACCAGCATCAGAGGAATCGGAAGGATGGAAGACAAAGACAAGGGAGAGTCACACTTCTAGCTCTCTCCCTGCCAGGCAGTCTCAGTGACAAGACACTATCCACAGCCTCCATTAGGCAGCCTTCCTCCTGTCCTGGAGGCCCAGGGGTAGTAAGGGCTCCATCGATCCTTTCACTGGCTCCCTTAAACCTGTCAGACTCTCTCATTTGTGAACTGTCCCTTGGAGTGCAATCGCTCTCTCCTGCTGGGCACTAACTGATAGACTCCTATAATTGCAAATGACAACAGAACAATAATCCTTTTGCTCTGCAGCAGTGAAATTTATACCTAGGTTATATTATCTGCAGAGATGTTTTCAAAAGTATAAACATCCTAAGTGGAACAGCAACAATAAAATATCAATAACTGAATTAACACAGCTATTCGTATGTAAATGTTTAGGCAGAGCTGGTCTACAAGACAGTGAATATATGCATCTAGCCTTATATAATGAAGAAGTCAGAATTTAAGGGAAGTCAGGCAATATTTAACTGAAAGATGTCAAAAAAAACAAAGAACAGTGTTGACATTTTGAAATGAGGCCTAAATAGTTTTTATATACAGACCCATAAAATCAAAGAGAAAGTGACAACTGAAAATGAAGGCTGACACAAGCATTGTGTATTACTAACACAGTATCAGAAGCATCGCTGCTGTTGGTGACATTTTTCAAAATGCTGAGCAAGTCTCAGGAAAGTTCCTACTGGAGTCCAATCTGCCTTCAATTTACCCAGACCTTGTAGTTCTAGAAAAATAACTTACTAAACCCATGCAAAAAAATACTTTGCATTTTGAAATGAAGAGTTATGCTCTAGGCTCAAATAAGTATAAGCCAGCTTTACCTTACAGAAATGTCCAACTGGGCATTCAAATGTCATGTATGATAGACAACACAGCATGCTTTCCAGGATTTCTAGGATCCCTGGAGCCCACACACTAAACTGAGTGACAACCCCCTAATCACTGAGAAAACCAAAAACACTCCATTTTCTTTAAATATCTGCCATGCATTATTACCATCCCTGCTGATAAGCTCAGTTTATAATTTGGAACAACTTAAGGAAGCACTGAAGGGAGACAAGATGGGTAGAGAATAAAAGACTCCAAAAAAAAATTTTTATAAGAAATGTATTCAAGTGTATTATGGGGTTTCGCAAAGAAAAACAGTCTTGATGATGTCAACTCCATTAAGCAGCATTGAATTTCTAGAAGCAACTACTCAAAGTGCAGAGAACTTAATGATTCTTACAAAATGTGAAATAAGATTAGCAACCTGGGGAGGGTATTTTCCTTACAGATAAAGTCTGGAGGCTGGTGCTGCTGGCAACGATTTCAGAATCAAGTGTGTCTGGCCCCACATCTCAAATTCCCTTAGTGTTTTCCTCAGCCACAAGAGCACTGTCTCCTGTCTCTTACCCCAGAACTTGTGACATGGCCACAAAGGCTGCAGGGGAGCCAGGTTGGAAATGTAGCAAAGAGGAGGAAATGAACAGCATGGAATTAACACTAACAGCAGGAACAGTACAGCTATAATGGCTATAGAAGGAAAACTGAGAAAGAGAGGGATGATATATAAAATTATTACATTTTAAATAATATAAAATATATTAATAATTTATAATAATTATAATTAATTATATAATTAATTTATTATATTAATCTAATAATTGTATTTATATAATAATTAATAAAATATATTAATTTTATATAAATTTAAAAGTCTAATTGTAGATATGATGTGGATATGACGGAGATTATTTGTTGCTGCTGTTCAGTTGCCAAGTCATGTCTGACTTTTTGTGACCCTAGGGACTGTGGCCTGCCAGGCTTCTCTGTCCTCCACTATCTCCCAGAGTTTGCTCTAAGTCACGTCCATTGAATCCATGATGCTATCTAATCATCTCATCCTCTGCTGCAGAGACTATAACCAAAATCAAGTCACCTAAAATTAGCACAAACATGACAGAAGTTTGTTTCTCTGAGATCTGAGCATGTGGCAGCTCTTCCTTGCAAATTATGAAGGCCCCAATTTCCCCAGACATGATGCTCTGCGATTCTCAACAAGTAGCAACCATGTCCTCATCCACATGGCTGATTGAGGGGCTGACTTGAGGATTCCAGCCTGTGGGAAAAAGGGAGGATGTGTCCCTCTTCTGGGAAAGGCCCAGAAGGTTTGCAGAGATCACCTCTATTCTTACCCCACTTGCCTGAACTTAGTCTTCTGGCTCTATCCAGCCACCAGAAGCCGGAATGGAGACAAGACCCTGATTTTTTTTTTTTTTTTTTTTAAACCACTTGGCTGCACGTCTCAGCTTGTGGGATCTTAGTTTCCCAACCAGGAATGGAACCCTGGCACAGCAATCAAAGTGGCACATCGCATCCTAACAACTGGACCACGGGGAGATTCCCTGCTTGTTCTCTTGATGGCCATTGACAATCCTAACTATTCTGGGCAACAATCTGTCAGCTACATACTTGCTTCCAGTCTGCCAAGACTCACTCTCTGCTCTTCTCAGCAAATCTCAGCCACTCATGGCCTGACTTTCTGAATTCTGTAAGGACAAAGACACTGCCTGTGTAATTTCTCCTGAAGACCTATGGTCTCGTGGGACCCAGTCCCGTTCTCACGTGTGAGAAATAAAGTCAACATTCCCCTGGGCTGTGTTCTTGTCCAACACTCTCTGCAGATAATCGTGTTCAATCCCACGGTTAACCAAAAAAAAAGAACAACATGAGAAAAGGTAGCCATGCACCTAGCTAAGAAGTCTGTAGACTTATTGGGGTCAACTATCAGAAACCAATGATGGTAAATAACCACATTCTAACTAGAAGCAAGTGAGCCAGGCGCTTGCAGGTGAGCTCAGTCTCTCCGACTTCCTCCCCTCCCTCCTACAGAAAGTAATGGCTGACATTTTAGGCAGCTGGAGGAGGAAAAGTGGTTTGTGTATTTTAATCCAAAGTATAAAGGATGCACCAGAAGAATTAAAAACATAAGAGCGAAGAGTCAAAGGGTGCCCATGGAGACTGTAACTGGGGTTGGGGAAGAGTGGGAAAGGAGACTGCTTTTTATTGCAAGTTTTGAAAGGCTTGGATTTTTAACCACATGAACCAATTTACTTAAACAGATACAACAGCTTATAATTTTCAAAATAACACTACTTCCATATTGTCCATTTTAATATAATCATGAACTTAAACAACGGTGAGCAAATACTACCGATATCTTCTACTCCCCTTTAGGCTACCATCTTCTTCAAACTGAAACCACTGCCAGACCTCCACTCTTGCCTTGACAGTCTGTTCTCAAGGCTGGATGACCTCGAGGCATGGTCTTAAGTTATGCATAAATGATGGTCCCTGGAACTGTGCAATGCAGTGGCACTGGCTGTTCTCAGATACAAACTGTTTTAGAATGTAAATCAGATCACTTGTTGAACCTGCTCAGTACTCAACAGCTTCACATCTCACTTAAATTCTGACCCTACCATGGCCTAAGCAGGGCTCCCCAACCTTCAGGCCATGGAAGAGTACCTCTCGTCAGATCAGTGACAGCATTCTAAAGTGCACAATAAATGCAAGGCGCCTGAATCATTCCGAAACCATTCCCCTGACCCCAATTTGTCTTCCACGAAATCGGTTCCTGGTGCCAAAGAGGTTGGGGACCACTGGACTAAAAGAACTTACACAAGCTGACCCATGCCAACTTCTCCAGACCCATTGCTTCCTACTCGCCCTCTCTCAGTTCTACCGTAGTCACCCTAGACCTCAAGATGCTCTTCAGAAGACAAGTTTATTCCCCTTCAAGGCCGTTTGCACTTGCTGTGAATGCCATCTGGACGTCCTTCTCCCCTCTACACCCCCATCATAAAGTGGTTCAGTCCTTCACTTCATTCAAGTGCTGCTCAACCACTGCTGGCTCCTTAGAGGCACTCCCTGCCCACCCTCCCCGAAATAGCTGCTAATGCCTCCATCCCTCCCCACAGTCAATATCCCTTAATACGAACATACACATGTTAATGATCTGTCTCCTCTACTAAAATACAAGTCTCATGGGGGCTGTCCTGTCTACACCTGTACTCTCAATGCCTAAATCTGGGCCTAGCATACAGTGTCTGTTCAAACATAGCCTCAGTATTTGACAGCTAAATGAAATACATTTTACAGAATGAAAATCCCTTACTGAATGACAATTAAGAGAAAGGAAACTGCACATCTATTCCACGCCAGGTAATGTGCTAAGGACTTTTCAGAAATTTTATGTAATCTTCACAGCATCTTACTGAGCAAGTATGAGTCATTTTACAGATAGTGTTAGTCACTCAGTCGTGTCCAACTCTTTGTGACACCATGGACTGTAGCCCACCAGGCTCCTCTGTCCATGGAATTCTCCAGACAAGAATGCTGCAGTGGGTGGCGTTTCCTTCTCCAGGGGATCTTCCCCACCCAGGGACTGAAAGCAGGTCTCCAGCATTGCAGGCAGACTCTTTACTGACTGAGCCACCAGGGAAGCCTCATTTTACAGATAAGGAGACAGCAATTTAGAGGATGAGGAAAGGCTTTACCCCACTCTTCTCAGACAAGATTCCCATAAACATGATAGACACCGGAAGGGGGAAAGTAAAACAAAGAGGAAGGGAACAACAGGGGAAAGATAAATTAGGGCTAAAAAATATTACCAGCATGATTTCATCCTACTTTTTAAATATGTATTTGGCTATGCCAGGTCTTAGTTGTGCCATGTGGGATCCAGTCTACTGAACAGGGATCGAACCTGGGCCTCATGCATTTGGAGTTCAAAATCCTAACCCCTGAACCAGCATGAAAGTCCTTTATCCCACTTTCTACACATTCCAGCCTTTGCACAAATTCTGAAATCATTTCATTCAAAACAGATGAACAGCTAAACTTAAATACCCAACTAATGTCAAAGATTTGCTGGTTGCAGCATATTTTGTGATCTGTCTCAACTGTTTCATATTTGAAATCTAGGTTTATCACTAATAATTTTCATTTCACTTCTATAAAACAAAAAGCACAAGTACATATGCATGTACACATTTATATTTGTACAGTTTTCCACACAAAACAGTCTATGCAAACACTGAACCTTTTATGTGGCAAAGTCACTGTGTTACAACTCAAGCTGTTCATCAGATGTGAATTCAGCATACAAAATATAGTTTAGAAATCAACATTTGAGAGACTGGGCTGTGAAATTCAGCTTCTGAGTTGCAATACTGCGGTCATCTCCATACTGCTAAATTCAATTAACATTTTCAATCCCTATCTTATTACACTTGACCTCTGAACATCCGACATTGTTTCCTACCTCTTTCTATTGAAACAGCTCTTCTTAGTTTCTGTGACAAAGGTCATCCTAACTTTCTTATAGACCTGGTTGTTCTTTCTTCATTTCCTTTGCCAATTCAATCTTCCCTCCTATCTTTTAAATCCTGAAGTTCTTTAAGACTAAGTCATTAAAACCTCTTTACTGGATTCTATTTTGGCCACAGCTGTGCTCATGACCTTGATTACTATCCACAGCACAGTTTTCAAGTTTACCTTTTGAAACCAAATCTTTCCACTGAGCTCCAAACTGTCCCTTGATCTCCACTTATTGGAAGGACCACAGATTCCACACCTCACCGATTAGATTTGTGTTAGATTAAACCATACAGCCTCCTTCACTTGTCTCAAATACGTGTAAGGAAATTAAAGGGAAAAATAAAATCGGAAGCCTAGGATTCTAGGGCACGGTGATCAAACACTCGAAATCCTTATGGGATTTTACACTCCAATCACAAATTTTTCATAATTAGACAGTTCATCTTCCCCTTCTGTCATTTTAGGGGTGTTGTCCCAAGATGTAAAAGCAGTGTGACCCTGGCTGAAGCAGAGATGGAATAACAAGAATGTGCTTTATCTCAGTCTCCTTACTTAACCACTGCCCAACAACATACACAATCCTTCTGGTTAAGGAAACCAGAGCTCACAAATGTAGGTTAGATTCATCCTGTTATATTTTAGAACTGCTCTTGATGATATTCAGTATTTTGTAAGCCTTTGACTACAGTAGCATTTTAGTCTTAGGCATTTTTCTAGAGAACCAAAATAACATTCTCATCTCCTTAAATAAGATTTGGAATATATTTCCCCAAATTTGTTAAAATAGTAAGAATACAGGTTTCATGGCAGAATTTAATTTTTCCCATCTTCCAATAAAATATACAGATCCATAAAATTTGTAAAAACACCACAGACTAAACATAAAATGAAAGCCTGCTTTTCAGAGGAATGTCCACTAGCTTCAAAATCCATGAAGAAAACTGGAGACACAGCCTCTTAAAACAAGTGTGCTCTAGCAGTCAATCAAAACATGAAGCACAACCATAAGGAAGGCAAAGTTGCTCAGTCATGTGCAACTCTTTGCAATCCCGTGGACTGTACCCTGCCAGGCTCCTCTGTCCACAGGGATTCTTCAGGCAAAAATACTGGAGTGAGTTGCCACGCCCTCCTCAAGCAGATCTTCCCAACCCAGGAATCAAACCCAGGTCTCTCGCATTGCAGTCAGGTTTCTTTAGTGACTTAGCCACCAGGGAAGCCCACATACATACATACATACATATGCAAATAATGTGTACACAAATGCTTGTAAATATATAAAGGTGAACATATGAGTGTGGATGTGTATGTATTAAGGATACCTACAATATATCTGATAAACTCAACAGAAAGTTGATTCAACGCTAAAATTGGATAAAACATTGAATAGAAATTTACTCAACACACTATGAATCAAAGGGAGTTACTTTCACTGGTAATAGTATAAAGATTCCCAAGTATATAAAGAATCTGGCATTAAAATTCATGAATACTTCTAGAAATGCAAGATAAATTGAAAATACAGTCAACCCTGGAACAATGCTGGGCTTAGGGGCACTGACCCTTGGCACAGTTGAAAATCAGCACATTATTATAGCCAGCACTTCAACTCTCCATTCCTCCATATCCGAGGTTCTGCATAGGCCAATGGTAAATCAGGTAGTACAGCAGTATTTACTACTGAAAACACTGTATACAGATGGGCCCTGTGCAGTTCAAACCCATGTTGTTCAAGGGTCAGCTGTCCACATAATTATAGGATAATTTAGTTACTGCAAAGATGACCAGACAGGAAGGGTTACTATAATGCTGATTTGGATATAAAACTTTACATCTTAAAGTCAGACTATATATACACACACTCTAATTTGTAATGTAAAAATACTAGTTAGATACAGTGAAATAGCTCAGTGAGCCACACTGACAGCATAATAAAATTAGAAATATCCTTAGAAGAAAAGCTATGACCAATCTAAACAGCATATTAAAAACCAGAGACATTACTTTGCCAACAAAGATCCGTCTAGTCAAAGCTATGTTTTTTTCAGTAGTCATGAATGGATGTGAGAGTTGGACTGTAAAGAAAGATGAGTGCCGAAGAATTGATGCTTTTGAACTGTGGTGTTGGAAAAGGCTCTTGCGAGCCCCTTGGACTGCAAGGAGATCCAACCAGTCCATCCTAAACGAGATCAGTGCTAGATGTTCATTGGAAGGACTGATGCCTAAGATGAGACTCCAATACTTCGGCCACCTGATGCAAAGAACTGATTCATTTGAAAAGACCCTGATGCTAGAAATATTGAAGGCAGGAAGAGAAGGGGACAACAGAGGATGAGATGGTTGGATGGCATCACCAACTGGATGGACATATGTTTGAGCAAGCTCTGGGAGTTGGTGATAGATAGTGTAAGTCTGGCGTGCTGCAGTCCATGGTGTCACAAAGAGTTGGACACAAATGAGCAACTGAACTGAACACCTTAGTCATGAAAATAAAGCTTAATCAAAAGCTAGGCTTCAAGAATAGTAGCTGAGCTATTTGGAGAAAAAAGCAAAGTCAACTCCTTGATTCAAACTTTAATTCAAAATGGGAAATTGATTATCTAAGAACATAAAGAAGTTTTTAAGAAACTTAAAGATCAATTGAACTATATCTAAAAACAAAATGAAAGGCAGACTACATAAACAGTCTCCCCAAAGGAACACTATCTTCAGCATACTGATGAAGGGGACACATTAATAAGTAAAACCATGATCTCAATAGAAAAGTGGGAAAAGGATATCAGATCATATACATTCATCCCCCCAAGCAATCAGAAATGAGCAAATTAAGTATCATCTCAGCTATCAGATTGAGAAAGATAGCCTTTTAATTATTCATACCCTTTGCCCCAGTAACATTTTCATCATAAAAATTCATTACTAACTTGGAGGTTATAAAATGAAAATATTCAAACCATCAAGTTTACAAAGTGATGTGATAAAATCTCAAGAAGCAAAGCAAAGCATCAATGATGCTCTACAAAGTTGAAGGCTCCCAAATGCAAACCAAAGACATAAGTTACACAGTTTGAAGAAAATGGAGGCTTTCCTTACCTGTCCACCTAATGTTAGAATTTTGGAAAGAGTACAAAAATAAAGACACTCTCAGGTTTTAGTTTGTAATTACTTCACTTAAAACAATTACTTGAGAATGTCTTCTAAAGTTTCCTTTTTGCAAAACCCATATACATTCTTAGCATACACACTGAAGAAAAATGCCACCCACTAATGATTTCCTAGGAGCAAATCGTTGTGAAATTCGCTCAGGCATTCATCCTCAGTTGCTCAGTCGTGTCCAACTCTTTGCAATCCCATGGACTGTAGCCCTCCTCTATCCATAGGCAAGAATACTGGAGAGGATTGCCACTTCCCACTCCAGGGAATCTTCCTGACCCAGGGATCTTACCTACGTCTTTTGTGTCTCCTGCATTGGAAGGCGGGTTCTATTCCAGTGAGCCAACTGGAGTTGGCAGTGAGCAGGCAGTCGTTGCTCAGTGTCAACTTCAACTTGAGGTTTCACTATATTCTATTTTCCAGTTCATTTTTTAATGAAAAACACTCAGGTTTACCCTGTTGTATTTTCTATTGTGAACCTGGCAATCTATCCATAGTTTTGTAATAAATTATTCAACTGTTAATGCAGTTTAATGGTCTACAGCATTTCATCAAGTTAAAGACCTTTTAAAAGTCCAAATATGCACTACCCTCCCACTATTGATTCAGTAAAGTCTAAAATACTGCTGTGTTTTTGTTCCTTGCTTAGAGCATCCCTATTACCTTTTCCTTCATGTGCAATATGGGTTTAATTACTGAGCAATCTAACTCACTACTGCAAATACTTTCACTGTGCCCAGGTGACACAGACACAAGCTGGAAGTCATTTCCCTGCAGTTTCCCTTTAAAACAGGGCATCTCGTGTCTGATGGTACATTGAAATCACCTGGAAAGTTTTAGGGCTATAACCCGAGACTGACTCAATTAGTCTACAGTACAATCTGAATAACAGGATGTTTTAAAAAGCTCTCCAGATGATTCTAGCGTGCAGCTAAGGAGAAGAATTTCAAGTTTTGCTTTTTTGGTTTTGTAAAGAAAGGAAATTCTGTCTTTCTGCCTTTCCATAAAGAAGGCTGAACACCAAAGAATTGATGCTTTTGAGCTGTGGTGTTGAAGAAGACTCTTGAGAGTCCCTTGGACCACAAGGAGATGAAACCAGTCAATCCTAAAGGAAATCAATCCTGAATATTCATTAGAAGGACTGATGCTGAAGCTTCGATACTTTGGCCATACTTGGCAAAGGGCCAATTCATTGGAAAAGACCCTGATGCTGGGAAAGACTGAAGGCAGGAGAAGGGGACGACAGAGGACAAGATAGTTGGATGTTACCGCTGACTCAATGGACATGGGTTTGAGCAAGCTCCAGGCAATGGTGAAGGACATGGAAGGCTGGCATGCTGCAGTCCACGGGGCTGCAAAGAGTCAGACATGACTGAACAACAACAAAAAGGAAATCATATCAAAATATGTAAATCACTTAAACTCTGGTCCTAAAAAAATGTTATAGATTTGAGACAGTTTCATGATTTGATTTTTGAATACTCTTAAAACCTTGGAACTATATCTGTTCTAATGATATCATTAGGGGTTTTTTTTCCCCTAGGCTAAAAACTGAAATGGTGAGACCCACCCTCTTTCCCAAAAAAGGCCTAATCTGAAATGCATAAAAAGCAGCACAATAACTCAAGAGGCTTGCCTCATAGAAAATTATAACTGATGGGATTTTCCATTCATAATTCCCATACTTAATAACCTGGCAACTGGCTTTAATTCTGTTTTGAAGGTCTTTAATGACTTTACAAGCTATGCTATTTATCTTGTGAGTGCAGAAATGGAGGAAACTGCTTCCATTTAAAACTGAAGAGGGGACACACGCAATATTTTATTTCACTTTATAAGCAGTCAATGTATATCAGAAATTACTGCTGATTTCATTTGTGAAAGAAGCAAACTCCAACATCACTTAATCCATTTGAGTTCTCATTAGCACAACTCATTCCACCAAATTAAGTGCTGCGGTCCCAAGATACCTTCTGGAGGAAGAGATGCATCAGTTGAAACCAGTAGCACTTTTTTTCCCTAAGATACTGTGTTAAGTCCAGTCCGAGGTTTCACTTTAATGTGTGGTTTCCTACTTACGTCTCATAGGACAATGTACTCCCTAAAGCAGCAAACCAACATAACCCATCTCTTTTGTGTTTGCCCCATAAAGAACCAAAGCCTGAGTAGTAAAGCATGAATTATCCCAACTCCCTGAGAGGCTGGGCTTTTTAGACTATCACCATATCTCCTGGTGGAGAAGGCAATGGCACTCCACTCCACGGACGGAGGAAAATCCCATGGACAGAGGAGCCTGATGGGCTGCAGTCCATGGGGTCGCTAAGAGTCGGACAAGACTGAGTGACTTCACTTTCACGCACTGGAGAAGGAAATGGCAACCCACTCCAATGTTCTTGCCTGGAGAATCCCAGGGACAGGGGAGCCTGGTGGGCTGCCGTCTATGGGGTCGCACAGAGTCGGACACAACTGAAGCGACTTAGCAGCAGCAGTATCTCCTGGAACCCTGCAAGCAAGAAAGGCACATCATGGGGCTTCCACACTGCCTGTCCCCCTGGATTTGGTAGTGGCATTGGGAAAACCCCTGTGAAGTCATTAGTTAGACAGCAGCAGGTATTATCATTTTCATGGCTTTCTTTAGAGAGGGTGGGGTAACCCTCCTGGTGGTCCAATGGCTAAAGACTCCATGCTCCCAATGCAGGGGGCCTGGGTTGGATCCCTGGTCAGGGAACTATGGAGGGTGGGGGGAGTCCAAGGGGTCTCAAAACATGTTTAGGAAGACTAATTTCGAAGAAGTGAAGTCGACTCTTTCCCTCTATATTCTTTCTGCCACCCTATACCTCACTGAGTGTCTTCCCAGGGGCCTGGGTGATAAAGAATCTGTCTGCCAAAGCAAGAGATGCAAGAGACTAGAGTTTGATCCCTGGATCAGGAAGATCCCCTAGAGGAAGAAAATGGAAACACACTCCAGTATTCTTGCTTGGAAATTTCCAGGGACAGAGGAGCCAGGCAGGCTATAGTCCATGGGGTCGGAAAGAGTTGGCAATGACTAAGCCCACCCACCTCACTTAGTCTGTGAAACATGGACTAAACCTGACACTTCATGTATGCAACAAGCATTTGCTAGGTTCTTATACACAAGGCCTCAGTCGTATCTTAGGTCCTGAAGATGGCACAACACAGCACCAAGGCACAATGACCTCTAGCATAAGGTATGTGATTCCTGGAGTTTATAAATCTAGCTTTTTTTTTTTTTCCCCATAAAATTGGCTCTTTCCCTGAGCTTGGATATCACCTAGGAGTGAGAAACGGGTTTTTTGTTGTTGTTGTTTTTAAGCCACAGAAAATACTCCCATTTCCAAAGAGGGCTAGAAGCAGCCACTTACTGTAGTCTGACACTCACACATGACACATGTAAGCAAGAACCCACCGTGTGTCACTCCACCCAATACTATTTCCCCACGATGCTCTCTCCTTGATCAGTTTTACCAAACAGATTACCTCCCCACCATCTGCGATTTCACACTATTTGTATACATTTCTCAAACTTAATTAGTGTGGAAAATTATGCAAAGTGGTGGGAGTGATTACATAAAGAGGTTTAAGGAGTTTACTGAGATTACAGGGACACATAAAAATGCAAAGAACATGGGTATATGAATCCCATGGAGTTGGCTTTAATATCTGTCACTAAATTTAATAATGAAAAAGCAACTTACTGACTAGAAACCTATGGAGTGGGCAACCAAAACTTCGCATACACACCTCAAATTTCTTATAAATTGAGACCTGCAATCTGTAAGCTCCCAATTGTGGAATATACTTAACCTCTTCTATGGCAGTCATTATGTTCATCAGATTCTCCCCTACCTTCTAACCACTATGGACTGTATTTTCTCTTTCGGGTCTCAATGTTTTCCAAAGACCACCTGCCTTTATGAAGTAAAAGCTGATGTCCAAAGACAAATTGCCTTTATTAAGTAATAACGGATTATCTGTTATTGTTTCCTAGTTTCAACACTGATTCCACCTTTAACCAATGATCTGGAATCATCCAAGGTTCATCATTATCTGTTAACTGACGGAGCAAAGATTATGTGAATAAACAGAGACTAAAGCATTAGCCACAAGCTGAAGTCATTCTTCCACTGGCTGCTTGGTACTTCACATTCGTATCATGTGCGAACCATTTAGGCGGTGTGACCACCTCGTGAAAGCTTTGTCAATGTCTCCTCTACACTCACTTCCAGAATTTTCTGTAAAGTCCTAAGTTAGACTGGTATAAGCCAACCACCATTATTATTCTAAGCTGAAACTTCCCAGCCAAAAGCAAAGACAGTCATGTTTTAGTCAACTAAGTTTAATGCCACTACGATTTTTCAGTTCACGGATACAATCTCTTGATAGCTTTGTGGGCCATTTTAGCCAAATAGGAAAACAAAAATCACTGCAGCTCAGTTGGTTCACAGAAACTCAACCAACTCACTCAACCTAATAGCAAGAGAGCTTTGACCACCAGAATAAGGCTTCTACCATCCTGTGATTAGTTTTCTTCTTTTAAAGATGAGGACCCTTTCAGATCTCAATTTCTGTTTCTAAATTCTCAAGTTAGGAGGAGTGAGTAAGCAGCAATATGCACTTCAATGACAACAATTTAAGCTATTAAATTCTTTTACTAGATGTCTAACTACCTCAAGATACAGAATAAAAATATACAATGGATTAGTGATTTTGCAATTATCCTGGTACTTCTTTTATATAACCCAGCTGTATAATTCAAGACAAAGTTTTGGGCATTAATTATTGGCTTGAGCATCAAATTCACAGGAATATAGTTAAATTCCCATTTCATTTTGTCCTAGGAGGAAACCCAACTGCCAAGAATTACTCCAGCTCCCTTCAGCAAGCAACATGCTTAAAGAAAAAGTGTGGGGTTTTTTGAATAAGGGAAAACACTTAAGTTGTTTTGGGGCCTCCCTTCTTAAAAATAAGAATACTTTGTAAAACTTCATCTGACAGCATTCAATGCTCAATGTCTGGGAAAAAAAATTTCCAGGTGTTCTTGCACCAAACACAAGAGTTTTGCTTCCTTTTCTGCTGTTTGTAATTATTTTTGATGACGTCTGAATGATATTATAAAAAATTATTTCCTCAGTGGTATTGTGACTGCACCTGTTTGCCAACTCAAATAATTTCTGGAAAAACATTCTATTTAAACAAGAGGAGTCAGAGAAATCTGTACTCTTTGAACAAGCAAGGGAGTGTTTGTTTTACTAACAAAATGCAACAAGTATGCACAGTAAGAATCAGCTACCAGCAAGTGACTTTTTGCAAAAGCATCTTCAGTGATAATATTCCAGATAGGAATAGTCTCTTAGTTTCATTACACATTATTTTTATACTTAAATACCAAAAATAAGGTTAAATGCAATATGAATGGAAGTACTGGAGACTGGATGATAGTCATAAACTTAATATGACTAAACGACATACATCAAAATTTAGTTATAATTGTAGTTACTGAAGTTGAAAGTCACTTGACCTACAGAGCTGCGAGGCAGTGAGTGACTGCAGTGCAACCCAATGCAAGCAGAAGAGAACAGTGTGGTACCCACCTGAGAGCAGAATGGAAGGCTCCAAGACCTCCACGGGGCACTCCCTCCAAACTGACCTCAGGAATGGTGGCTCTGATCATGCCAATTGTTTAGGCAATAGGAAATGTTACTCAAATACGTCTCCAAAGTGAGAGGCCTGTCTGGATCCCAAGGTTTCTTTCCCAGCTCTAGCATTCTGTGACTGAGTTACCTAGAGGGTTAGGCAGGTGAGGCCGTGAAGTCACTCAGTCGTGTCCGACTCTTTGTGACCCCATGGACTGTAGCCCACCAGGCTCCTTCATCCATGGAATTTTCTAGGCAAGAGTACTGGAGTGGGTTGCCATTTCCTCCTCCAAGGGATCTTCCCAACCCAGGGATCGAACCCAGGTCTCCCACATTGCGGGCAGAGGCTTTACCATCAGAGCCACCAGGGAATCGCTAGGCACGTGAAGGGTCTGGGTAATTGGCCTCCAGGTGTACAGAATCATCCCATAAGCATGCCGAGAGAGTTACTCAAGACAGCTGCTTGGTTTAGGTTTGTTTTAGAGAAGCTGGGTAAATGGGGGTGGAGGATAATGTATAGACCGCATTTACTCTGAAACACAGATTTTCACAAGTCAATTCAGAAGTGCTCCAAATTTCTAAGAAATGCCTCACCTTCTGAGGTTAATGCTTCAGAAAACAAATCTCTGTGCAACCAGGCATGCTCTGGGCAAATTACAGTCTCTCTGGGTCTTCATATCCTGTCCCAAGCTAAGGCGACTGGTTCAGATTTCCAGCGAACCTTCTAGGTTCACATTCTATTAAGAGGGTTTCTTAGTTTCTATGGAAAACATACCCAATTAGGGCAATTTGAGTCATTACTTTTGTCTGCTACACAATTAGACTCCTGGGGGTCTTGTTTCAAAACTAAAGTTGGCATGCATTTCACCTGAAACAAATGCCTTACCTCTTTGGGAATGGCGAGGGTGTGTAGTGCGTTGAAGTGGTCATGAACCAATCCTATTTTTCATCAATAGCGTGTTTCATCAAGGCCTTCCGGGACTATTAATTACTAACCCACAGCCACTCTCCAAGCTGCACACTATTCCGCCTTAGGATTTGATGTCCTAGTTGTACAGCAAGCAGTACAGGAAAACTTGTCAGGTTAGGTTTGTTTGGGGGGAACATTTCTACACCTTCTCCCTAGGTAAGACTTCCTTCTTGTTCAGATCCCACACTCATTCATATCCACGGTAAAGCCCTGCTCTAGCAGAAGTGGACAGGAATGCACCACCGCTGTTTTGAAATTAAAGTTGATAGGAGTTGCGTCCGGATCCGGCCGGGGCCGAGCCCGCCGGGTGCAGCCCCATAGATGCCAAACTGACCGCTTCTGCCAACCGTGGGAGAGAAGGCGCGTCCGCGGCAACCCGATACCCGGCGGGCTGAAAAACTGTATCCCCGAACATCACACCCCACCCCCAGATTCCCTTGCCCTCCAAGAGTAACAAAAACGCAGTGTCCTGCAGAAGGACAGCGGGCAGGGGCCCCAGAGTTTTACCAGGAGAAAAGCCCAGGGAGGAAGAAGTGGAGGTTGGAAACGCCGGATCCTGCAAGTAACTTACCTTCTGCTGTCTCCGGGCCATATCGGTGGGCTGCTTGGCATTGAAGGGGTACGCGATGCACCTCACGACGAAAACGTACAGCTGCAGACGGATCCTCCGCTCCTGCTCCTCGTCCAGCTGCCGTTCAGGTTCGTCTCGCCCCTCGCTCAGCATCGAGGGGCTCGGGCTCACGGGTCTGGCCGCGCCGCCACCCGCGCGCCCCGCCGCGTCCCGCCGCCCNCTGTCTCTTATACACATCTAGATGTGTATAAGAGACAGCCACCAGGCTCCCCTGTCCCTGGGATTCTTCAGGCAAGAACATTGGAGTGGGTTGCCATTTCCTTCTCCAGTGCATGAAAGTGAAAAGTGAAAGTGAAGTCGCTCAGTTGTGTCCGACTCCTGGAGACCCCATGGACTGCAGCCTACCTGGCTCCTCCATCCATGGGATTTTCCAGGCAAGAGTATTAGAATGAGGTTGCCATCACCTTCTCCAATTTAAATGCTAGATAAATATAATGAGACTTTATTACCAGTTCTGTAGTATCAGGAGGTAGTTAAATAGGTTTTTTATCATACCTAAATTTCTTATTACTCTCTAAAAGGTGTGGTTCATGTCTTTATAAGAATATATCTTTGCAAGGTGACAATCGGTGATGTCCCAGTGGCATTTAGAGACTGACAGTATTCTGAGCTACATGTCTTATTTCACAAAGCTATGAATTTGTATTGTGATAACGGTTTATTTTTCTTCTTCAAATTCTGAATTCTGATAGGAAAAAAGAATTTCAGATCTCTTTATTTACCATGCCATCACAAACACACACATTCATACCTGCATGCCCATGTAGACATTTAAGTTATTCAATATTGCATCCTTTTTCCTTGTTACAGTAAAATATTCTCCTCCTACAATTATTTTACTCATAAAGCTTTTCTCTTCTCAAACTCAAAAGTTTTTATATTTCCAAAATTTAAAAATATAGATATATCCATAAGATGGTGCTGTATCTTTAATTTGGTGAGATACTTGAATGCTAAAATATGTCTATTACATATGCAGTTAAAAGACTAGGTTATAGAGTTTGATCTTTAAAGAGTCTTATGCTGTAAAACTGTCATTATAAGTATAATTAGACTCTTCATATAATTATTTTTCATATATCACAGAATGTTAAAGCCTCTTTGCCCAGATTTAGTTGCCAGCCATAGGTGAAAAAAAAATAACTGAAATTCTCGTTTCAACTAACATTTTCTGAACAGCCACTTTGCACATACTACATATGACAAATGAAACAGTTGAATTATATACAGTATCAATTTCTACCAAGGTCAATAAGAGTCTTTAACAGCCCTTTGAAACATCCAATTTGATGGAAATTAAAAATGACATTGCATGCAAGAACTTCTTTTCGAATGTTGAGAAACTGTAGGGGAATTAACTCAATCATTTTCTCTACCTAGTAAGATTATATACCTAGGGAAAAGTAATTTAAGATATGCTAATTATAGAATGTGTTTCTGATTCAGGCTGATGCAGTCAGGAGAGGTAATATTTCATATCCCATTTAGTTATCACTTATAAACAAATTTAATAAACAGAGTGTTTAAAATTGGTTGTAGGATAGTTTATTTTTAAGATGAACAATCTTATGCCAAAGGAATAGAAACCATTGCCGTGGAGGTGACAAGGTAACAAGGGAAAGTGTGGAAAGGGAATATCTGGAGTCATGAAGGTTGATATGGATGAAGCCAAGACAAGAACCAAGTCTTCATTATATAATCACATGAAAATCTCTAATAAAATATTTACTGCTATGATTTGGGGGCATATTTAATTTTATAGATTTGCTTTTCTAGCAACTGCTTAGAATTTTCTCTTGCTTTGAACAGTGTTATCTTCTGTATTACACCATTATTACATCTCTTAATTCAAGCTGATGCAATAGTTTTGCAGAAAACTTTAATTAGTCATTATGAATGAAGTACTGATAAACAGAGAATCCTCTATAGCATTATATTACAAGATAGCAAAATCTACTGACCAATTATTATTAAAAGTTATACATCTAGGCTAAAATTTTCTGTCAACAAAATATCAAAATATGCTATTGTCTTAAAGAGCTATAAAATAATTCTAAGAAATTATGAATTTCTTAGAAATATGTAATACCAGACTTGTAGGGGCATTTTTACCTTCTCAAAAGCTTCCCAGAATTTCACTTTCTTAATTTTTCTTGATATATAGATTTTCTTACATTAAAATATAGAATCCAAATAATATTGGCATTTATGTAAATAAAGTAATACAATAAACCTTACATTTGTATGATCTAAAATTTTAAAAATTAAGAAACTAAGATCAAATAATGTTGTTGACAGTCATTTTCATTAAGATTATCTATCATCCCCTTTCAATGAAATATTTTTCCTCTCAGTTGATATAGTGTTGGTTATACAATGATACATCATAAACATTTATGTTGATGGCATCTTCCCAGAATGCTTTCTTTGACAATATTATTCAGTGGGGAGAAATAGTATTATGATGTAAAAACTAGTGAGCATTAAAAAGACAGAGAAAATAAATATTACTTATAAATTTTGTTTGCACATTCATTTTGAAAATAGGACCAACTCCATCTGTCGGTAAAGCAATACCTGGTCAAGTGCTTCAAAAGAAATCAAAGAGAGGATAAAAGTCTCTATAGAGAGAGACTGAAGGTGCCGCACGGCAGGGGCTATGTGCAGGAAATCTTCTCTTGTTAAAAGACCATAAAAGGGACCTTCCTTGGTTGTCCAGTGGCTAAGACTGTGGGCTCCTAATGCAGGGGTCCAGGTTCGATCCCTGGTCAGGGAACTAGATCCCACAGGCCCCAACTAAAGATTCCACATGTCATGATGAAGATAGAAGATCCTGTGGGCTGCAGTTGAGAACTGGCACCTTCCAATAAATAAATATTTTTTAAAAAATAAAGGACCATATAGGTAGGGTGAAAGTGAAAGTCACTTAGTCATGCCCGACTCTTTGCAACCCCATGGACTATACTGTCCACAGAATTCTCCAGGCCGGGATACTAGAGTGGGTAACCTTTCGTTTCTCCAGGGTATCTTCCCAACCCAGGGATCGAACCCAGGTCTCCCACATTGCAGGCAGACTCTTTATCAGTTGAGCCACCAGGGAAGCCCAAGAATACTGGAGTGGGTGGCCTATTCCTTCTCCAGAGGATTTTCCTGACCCAGGAGGTAGGGTGAGTGATCCCATAGATGAAATAAGATGAGACATGTATTATTAATATGAGTGTTAGACCATTTCAATAAGAAGCACTTTATGTGTTTATATGTAATAAATATATATATACATATATATAGTTATTGTATAGTATTTCGGGCAGAAGGTGGAACATATGTGAAGACCTTGAGGCAAGAAGGAGTTTGGTTTGTTCTAAATGCCAGAAAGAAGGCCAGGGTGGCTGCAATGCATAGAAGTGAAGCCAGACAAAATAGAGTGTTGTGCTGCTGCTGCTGCTAAGTCACTTCAGTCGTGTCCGACTCTGTGCGACCCCATAGACGGCAGCCCACCAGGCTCCCCCGTCCCTGGGATTCTCCAGGCAAGAACACTGGAGTGGGTTGCCATTTCCTTCTCCAATGCATGAGAGTGCTGTAGACCATCCTAAAGATGTTAACCTTTATCCGAAGAGCAATGAAGGGTGTTAGGTACCAGAGTTATAGTCACATATTTTATTTTTTACAATAAAAATCACCCAGGTTGTACTACAGAGATTAGAGGATGGCAAGAGTAGGCAAGGGTGATGGAAATGAAGGAAAGGAAGTGACTGGAAAGAAACAGAGGAAGTACAACTGAAATAGCTTGAACATCTTGAAGATATTAGGCAAAGATGAGAGAAAAGTGTTAAGAAACTCTCCCAAATTTTGTAGTTTGTGCAGCACTCAGCTTAAGAAATGCTTTCAGTTGAAAATTTTTTTGTTTTTTATCAGATTCCAAAACTAACATTTTTTACTTGCTATTGTTTTCATACCACAGAATCTTGAGTCATTTGATCCCTTTTGTCTCTTTTAAAAGATTGAACTCACTGCAAGGGGCTTGCCTGGTAGCTTAGTTGGTAAAGAATCTGCCTGTAATGCAGGAGACCCTGGTTCAATCCCTGGGTTAGGAAGACCCCTGGAGGAGGGCCTGGCAACCCACTCCAGTATTCTTGTCTGGAGAATCCACATGAACCGAGGAGCTTGGCGGGCTACAATCCATGGGGTCGCAAAGAGTCAGATACAATTTAGTGACTAAACACAATCAATATTGATATGAACTTCCCTCTTAGCTTGGTTGGTAAAGAATCTGCCTGCAATGGGCTTCCCTTGTGCCTCAGTTGGTAAAGAATCTGCCTGCAGTGCATGAGACCCAGGTTCAATTCCTGGGTTGGGAAGATCCCCTGGAGAAGGAAATGGCAATCCACTCTAGTACCTTGCCTGGAAAATCCCATGGATGGAGGAACCTGGCAGGCTACAGTCCATGGAGCCGCAACAGTCACACATGACTTGACATCTAAACCACTACCACAATCCCTATGAGAGTGCTAAATTCTTTCTATTTAGTTTCTATTTCATCTAGGGTGTGGAGACTCTACAATTAGGTAAACTTTTGTGAGTAGAATAAAACTAGCTTTTTTGCTGGGGGAGAGGAGAGTATAATTGCTTCACAAGTTTCTACTATACAACAAAGTGAATCAGTCATATGTATACATATTTCCTGTCCCTCTTAAACTGCCCTGCATGGCTCCATCCCACACCTCTAGGTCCCCACAGAGCACTGAGCTAAGCTCCCTGTGCTACACAGCAACTTCCCTTTAGCTATCTATTTTATGCATGGTAGTGTATATATATCAATCCTAATCTCCAGGTTTGTCCCACCATCCCCTTCCTGCCCTGTGATCACATGTCCATTCTCTGTGTCTATGTCTCTATTCCAGGGAAGGAATAAAACCATCTTTAATACTTTGGATCCTATCAAGGAATCCAGGATATCAGCTATATTTGTATTTCTGATGTTTATTTCCCTCCTGTCATCTTCCAGTATTTCAAAGAATTGTAAATATATGGCCTTTGCACAGATACAATAAATTTTTGATAAATAAAACAAAGAAATCATTATGATGAAAACTCACAGCCAAAATGAGAAGATTGATCTTTCCTTCCTTTCTTTCAATACTCATAATAATGACACCAATAGTTTTAATTACATTCCTAATTCATATGGACAGGAGGCCAGAAATGGTTCAGGATTGGCTATTGAAAGATTTTAGCTTAGACAGAAAGTTTCATCCAAAATCCTCACTGAAGAATATCTGTCACAGGATGAAACACTCACTACAGTGAAGGATACTTAAGTGAAATTTATTGCTTCCAGATTGTTAGTTTCATGGTGGTGATGCAATACTGTTCAAATGTTCCTGTTTAATATTTTAATAGGAAAGTTTGGAGCTGATGTAACTCTTTATCTGCATCACCAAAAACTTTTTCAGGAAATCATGGGAGAAGTTTTGGGACAAAAAGTCAGCCTATGTTACAATAGAAAGTAGAAAAACCTAAATGGTAACTTTAAACCTTGAATTTCTCTGTGGTTTGGTATAAGGAACAAACTTCCTCCTAACCTGAACTCAAACTAACCATTATCTTGGCCTGAATCCTAAGTGAGTAAAATGTGAAATGTATTGAAAAGGAGACATCTCATTTGGCTGTATCTTACTTTAAGGTAAACAGAGAAGGAAAAGGATAAATGAACATTTTCTTCCTATCATAGTGACCTAGCTTTGGAATTCACTAGCTCCTTTGGTTGTTTTCTGAATTATCTGTATTTTAAAATAAAACTCAATTTTTTAACTGCAGAAAATATATTAAATTCAAATATTTTCCCTTTATTAAAACACTCTTTGGGGCAAAAGGCATCCTGTTAGAAGACTGCAGCAACATTCTCATTAGTGTTAGGATTTATACAATGTCAGTCTGGGTACCATTTGTTGGGTAGTAGAGGTCAGAAACGACATCTTCTGTATGTTCCATATGGGTCAACTGCTATAAGGGGAAGGGACTTCCTTGACATTTTTTTCCTGCTCTTGTCAAGAATAGAAATTAATTACTCCCCTTATAATAAATATGCCTTATGTTTTTGTTATTTATGAACTGTGAATGCTGTTTGCAAAAATTTTACTTCAATTTATTTTAACAAATGTACCTATACTTATGACATCAGACACTGAGATTCTGCAGGAAACAAAATAGACTTAAAGAAAATACTACAATTTCCATAACACTTTTAACATGTTCAAAGAACTTTAACAGTGATTACTTTATTTTTCACGTCTTTCTTTTTTTTTTAATTTTTATTTTTACTTTATTTTACTTTACAATACTGTATTGGCTCTGCCATACATTGACATGAATCAGCCACAGGTGCACACGAGTCCCCAATTCTGAACCCCCCTTCCACCTCCCACCCCATATCATCTCTCTGGATCATTCCCATGCACCAGTCCCAATTGTTTCAATGCCACCATAGTCTTTCAAGGAAAGTACAGAAAGATTAAACGATTTGCCAAAATCTAGTTATTTAATTGATGAAATATCCTCTTAATTCCTGATCTATTTTACTTTCTCCTGAGTTACGGACCTTTGCTTTGCCCTCCAACTAATTATCTTTACCTGAACATTTGAAAAGAATTCATTATTTCTTGTACAGGTAGAAATATGAGAGAGATTCTGTACTCGTATTGTCAGTGTACAAATTCTTTCTGCCACTTACTTATGTGGCTGAATAACAAACCACCAAAAACCTACTGGAGAAAGCAATAGTCAGTCCTTCTCCCTCACCTCTCTTGTGTTGTTGGAAGAGGGTGTTTGCTATGACCAGTTTGTTCTCTTGGCAAACACCCTCTTCCAACAACACATGAGAAGATGCTAAACATGGACATCACCAGACGGTCAATACCGGAATCAGATTGATTATATTCTTTGCAGCCAAAGATGGAGAAGCTCTGTATAGTCAGAAAAAACAATACCAGGAGCTGACTGTGGCTCAGATCATGAACTCTTTATTGCCAAATTCAGACTTAAACTGAAGAAAGTAGGGAAAACCACTAGACCATTCAGGTATGACCTAAATCAAATCCCTTATGATTATACAGTGGAAGTGACAAATAGACTGGAGGGATCAGATCTGATAGACAGTGTGTGTGATGAACTATGGATGGAGGTTCGTGACATTGTATAGGAAACAGGGATAAAGACCGTCTCCAAGAAAAGGAAATGAAAAACAGAAAAATGGCTGTCTGAGGAGGTCTTACAAATAGCTGTGAAAAGAAGAGAAGCCAGAAGCAAAGGAGAAAAGGAAAGATATACCCATTTGAATTCAGAGTTCCAAAGAAGGAGATATAAGAAAGCCTTCCTCACTGATCAGTCCAAAGAAATAGAGGAAAACAAAAGAATGGAAAAGACTAGAGATCTCTTCAAGAAAATGAGAGATACCAAGCAAGCATTTCATGCAAAGATGTGCTCGATTAAGGACAGAAATGGTATGGACCTAACAGAAGCAGAAGATATTAAGAACAGGTGGTAAGAACACATAGAACTGTATAAAAAAGATCTTCATGACCAAGATAACCATGATGGTGTGATCACTCACCTAGAGCCAGACATCCTGGAATGTGAAGTCAAGTGGGCCTTAGAAAGCATCACTACGAACAAAGTTAGTGGAGGTGATGGAATTCCAGTTGAGCTATTTCAAACTCTAAAAAGATGATGCTGTGAAAGTGCTGCACTCAGTATGCCAGCAAGTTTGGCACTCAGTATGCCAGCAAGTTTGGAAAACTCAGCAGTGACCACAGGACTGGAAAAGGTCAGTTTTCTTTCCAATGCCAAAGAATGCTTAAACTACCAGACAATTGCACTCATCTCACAGGCTAGCAATGTAATGCTCAAAATTCTGCAAGACAGGCTTCAACAGTATGTAAACCATGAACTTCCAGATGTTCAAGCTGGTTTTAGAAAAGGCAAAGGAACCAGAGATTAAATTCCCAACATCTGCTGGATCATCAACAAAGCAAGAGAGCCCCAGAAAAACATCTATCTCTGCTTTATTGACTATGCCAAAGCCTTTGATTGTGTGGATCATGACAAACTGCGGAAAACTCTTAAAGATATGGAAATACCAGATCACCTGACCTGCCTCTTGAGGAACCTGTATGCAGGTCAGGAAGTAATAGTTAGAACTGGACATGGAACAACAGAATGGTTCCAAATCAGGAAAGAAGTATGTCTAGGCTGTACATTGTCACCCTGCTTATTTTACTTACATGCAGAGTACATCATGAGAAACACTGGGCTGGAAGAAGCACAAGCTGGAATCAAGATTGCTGTGAGAAATATCAATAAGCTCAGATATGCAGATGACACCACCTTTATGGCAGAAGGTGAAGAAGAGCTAAAGAGCCTCTTGATGAAAGTGAAAGAGGAGAGTAAAAAAGTTGGTTTAAAGCTCAACATACAGAAAACGAAGATAATGGCATCTGGTCCCATCACTTCATGGCAAATAGTGACAGATTTTATTTTGGGGGGCTCCAAAATCACTGCAGATGGTGATCGCAACCATGAAATTAAAAGACACTTGCTCCTTGGAAGAAAAGTTATGACTAACCTAGACAATATATTAAAAAGCAGAGACATTACTTCATCAACAAAAGTCTGCCTAGTCAAGGCTATGGTTTTTCCAGTAGTCATGTATGGATGTGAAAGTTGGAGTGTAAAGAAAGCTGAGCATCAAAGAACTGATGCTTCGAACTGTGGTGCTGGAGAAGACTCTTGTGAGTCCCTTCGGCTGCAAGGAGTTGCAACCAGTCCATCCTAAAGAAATCAGTCTGAATATTCATTGGAAGGACTGATGCTGAAGCTGAAACTTTGGCCACCTGATGCAAAGAACTGACTCATTTGAAAAGACCCTGATGCTGGGAAAGATTGAAGGCAGGAGAAGGGGGACGACAGAGCAGGAGATGGTTGAATGGCATCACTGGTTCAATGGACATGAGTTGGGTAAACTCTGGGAGGTGGTGATGGACTGGGAGGCCTGTTGTGCTGCATTCCATGGGGTAGCTTTGAGTCTAACACGACTGAATGACTGAACTGAACTTAAATTCGCACCTCCCTGTGGGTTAACTGATCCAGGCTGGGCTGGGCTGTGGTCCAAATTACAGGTCAGTTCCAAGTCCATTCCACTTGTCTTTCAACCTCTTTGAACCAGGAGACTATCCTAGGGCATGTTTGCCTCATACTGAAAGCAGGGAAATACGAGGAAAAATCCTTCATGCATGCATGTTTCACACCCGTTCTTGGGTTATGTCTGCTAGCATCCCATTGGCCAAAGCAAATCACATGGCCAAGCCCAAAGTCTAACCCAGGGACCAGGAAGTACACGCCGCAGCCAGTCACATGACCAACCCAAAGATCAGTGGATGGAACAGTGATGGTAAGGGAGGGTGAATATTTTTGAACCATAATTTATTCTACCATGGTGGCCTTAACATTTCTTACCTTAATTTCTCTCTTTGTAAAGCTTTCCTAAGGATGCTGTGAGAATTCAATTAAGCAGTGAGGATGCTTAGCTCAGGGTGAGTATTAGGCAAACAGTAGACCCTTCCTGTTTCAATATGTCTCTTCTTATTTAATGGAATCCTACCTCCAGGCCTTTCATAGCCATCCCATTTCCTCTTATATTCATTCTTTTTCTTTTGTTCAGTCCAATACAGTTTGCACTTGGGTGTGGCTAGCTCTAGTAACCAAATCAATAAATGACTTCTCTATAGGGAAGATCTCTCAGGCAAGCTGTACAGGTTTCCCTTCTCTTTATTTAAGGCACACCTCACCATTGAGCTTTCTGATCTAGATGAGCCTGCTAACATCCAAAATCCAGATTAATGAGGTAAATATCCTTTTTTATACCCTAAATTTTCTGTGATGAATATTTCTTTTTCAAAAGAAGGCAAAAAGTACTATGATAAAGATAAAGTAATTCAAACGATACCATCTCTATGAAGTTTTTTCTAACTTCTCTTTTCTCTGTGATTGTCAATATTTTTTTTCTTAACCTATATTACAGCAGTGACTAGATTGTATATGATGTTTTTACTCCTAGTTCTTAAAATGAAATCTTCTAGGAAATGGTTTCTTATTCTTATCTCTTTGTTAACACTTTACATGATACAAAGAAATGATCCATAATTTTCATTGAATAGAATTAGGGAGAAGCCAGCAATGGAACAGAGCAAAAGATCATTGATTTCACTTCTGACTCAACTTCAAAAGTGACGTTCACTAAAAGTCTGCTGTATGTAAATTACAGCTCAATAAAACTTAGTTTTGAAAAGAGATTCCCAAAAGACAAAGGATAAATGCCATATGGAATATTAACCGTTTCCTGGCAGATGATGATATTTATTATAAAATAGATATAAAATAATATTGCTAAATATTTTAAAATTGAGCTTTGGTTAGTACTAGAAAATCAGCATTGTGAAAAATATGAAAGGTAGCCACAAAAATAATCTTTTCAATAATTGGCGCTAGATTAACTGGATACCCATACAAAAAATAAGTATCAACCATCATCTCCTATCATACACAAATATTAACTCAAATTGATGGTACACCTAAGAGAGAAGGTAAATCTATAAAAATTTCTTGACAGGCAAAATCTTCCTGACATTAAGTTATGTAAAGATTTCTCAGATTAGAGGCAAAAAAGTAAATAATAAAAGAAAAAATGATAAATAGGTTTCTACCAAAATTAAAAACATTTTTCTATATAAATACACTATTCATATTGGAAAAAAATTTAGCAACAACACACATATCTGGCAAAGGACTTGGACCCAACATATATAATGGACTTGTACAACTCATTAATAAAGTCAAATAATACAACATAAAAATAGGCAAGAGATTAGATAGATACTCCACAGAAGAGGATATATAAATGGCAAGTGAACACATGAAAAGATACTCAACATCATTAACCATTAAAAAAATTTAGATTAAAACCACAATAAGACAGTACTATATACCCACATCCTTGAATGTGAAGTCAAGTGGGCCTTAGGAAGCATTACTATGAACAAAGCTAGTAGAGGTGATGGAATCCAGTTGAGCTGTTTCAAATCCTAAAAGATGATGCTGTGAAAGTGCTGCACTCAATATGCCAGCAAANTAGTAAAATATTCTATGCTAAATATTCTAGTAAATATTCTATGCTAAATATTCTAGTAAGACAATTTTTACAAGATCACTACCAAATGCACTTATGGAGTTAGAAATGAGAGCCATTTTGCTCTTTATGTCAAGATTTCATACTCTCCACCACATACTAAATAACAAAAGCTGCAACTCCTCAGTATTCTTTCTGCGTTTTTTTATAGACTTTCCCTCATGTGGTTTACGTGATTTTTATGATGTAAAATCTGAGATTTAAATGTGACCGAGGTGTTTCACAGGGAACACAGCACTCCCTTTTTGGAGATCACAAAAGGTCATGGTCTCAAAGTGGAAATGACAGGGGAGTCATAAGATCAAAGAGAACTGAGAATGGATCCATGTCTGCCAATAACTAGATCTGTGAGTTGTGTTATTTATCTATTTGAGCCCTCACACATAAATTTTAGCGGATGGTCACTACGTACAATACTGCCATGTGGTTTATAATTGAGTGTTACAGAGAACATGCAAAATAGCTGTCACCTAGTACATGTTTAATAAAGGGTTATTATTAGTATCTTTCTATCCAGGGCTCTAAGGCATCCCTTTTAGAGTTCACCGAGAAAATGACAATTATCGTTTGCTTGATTCTGTTCTCCTGGACTCCAATGCATGATTACTGTACTTTGTGTTACTGCAACATGCTTTCATAATGAGCTCTGACTATTCCTAACACATCATCTTTTTCTTATAAAAGCATCCAAGTCACGTGTTAGTCAGGTCAGAGAAATAATCCCATCAAAATATGAATCTAGACTTCCATAAAAAATTTTCCTTATATATTTGTCATTAAATAGTACAGCTCTGATTTTACTCAAACCCTAATATCAGACAATAAAATTATTCCCATGGCATATATGTGACTAATACTTGGGAAGCTTGCCATATTAAAAATATCCATTTCTTAAAAAGAAAAAGGAAAAAGGAATTTTTGTAATTAAAAATCTTGAAAGTTCATGAAGCATAGAATTTTGATAGTGATAGAGTTTTTGATACTGTAGATCTTAACTTATTCAATTCTTTCTCTCCTTGACCTTCCCCTTCATTTTTAGAATGAGAAAACTTGTTTACATAGGTACTAAATAGTTCTGTTGTGATATTGCTAAAACCAAAGCTAAGATTTCTCACACTTTATTATATCATGGTGATCATTTTCTTTTTTGTATTTTCATACAAAGTTTCAAGTAGAAGAGATAATAATTGGCAGATTTTCAAAACTTAAAATCTTCATTTCCACTTTTCTGTGCTTATATAGATTTTGAAAATAGTGGGATAACTATTTTCTGCTTTTGCCTCAAAAGGTATCACCTTTCTTTTGGTAAGAGAACAATCATTCCTGAGGTCATCATTCCAACCCTCTATTTGTTTCACATGATGAGATGGACTGAATCCCTTTAACAAAAGTTAAATGAGTGAAATAATAAAATAAGATGTATTTTATTAATCAGCAGAGCACCTACACATTTTAAAAACAGCAGTACATAGATGGAGAAGGCATATTGTTTATGCTGTTCTAAAGATAATTTTGAGTGTGTATATGTATTTTTGGCCTCAAGTTTTCCAAAGATTCTCAGCTGTAGTGCCAAACAAATGGTATTTTCAAGATACTGAAAAGCAGCAGAAGGCATTTTGCAGAGCATTTTGTACAAAGTAAACAATAAGGACTGGAAGGAGCCCAGATGGAAACTTGGGATCCTGTAGTGTCCTCCTGTACAATCGTGTTCACTAGAATTAATGGAACATTATAGCATCTTCACCCAGGCAGGATCACCAGTTGTTCACTTCTGTAATGAATGAAGTTGGTTCTCTTTGTCAGTCAGAAAGTCTTAATGAGCTGAGGTGGTGGATGACGACAAAGGCAATACTGATTGAATAGTGTGGAGGGAAGTCATGTACACCAACTAAGTTCTAGTGATTATTTGCAGAAATGAAAATGGTACTTAGAGTATTAATCAAGTTTTATTTCCCTCATTTCATCTAGTATTTTATATAGGGTTTGTGACTGGTGATTATTTTTAGAATTTAGTTGATAAATTATAAAATATCAAAATAGCTCTGTAACTGCATGGTGATGGATACCCACTAGACTTATTGTGTTGTTCATTATACAATATATACAAATATCAAATAATTATGTTGTATGCCTGAAACTAACATCATGTTATATGTTAATCATATCTTAATTAAAAAAACAACAAAATCATCATTGTGAGTAATCTTAAGAAGGAGAGCACGTGACCTAGGAATCAGAAATTGGAGTTGGAGGCAATAACTAATGAAATTTATGTATTGTGCCTTTTTAGGAAGTGTGGGAGAAAGAATTTTCCTCCATCCTTACAAAGTTCTTTCAGCTAGTCTAATAACCAATTGGCATGAGACAGATTAACTGGAAAAAAAATAATTATGTCAAGACAGAAGCATAAAATGAGGTAGGCATGCCATCCTGAACCAAGGGATGGGGATAGGGCCTGGGGTTTCAAAGAGGAGGAAGGCAGTTCACAGGACAATAAAAAGAAGATCAAATGCATAATAATTTGATTTTTGTCTCTGGTAATAATTCTCATTCTGCGAAAGACTCTCCAATTTAAATTCTTCTAGGTAGTTACAGGAGAAACAGAAGTTAAACTTGCGCCCACAGGGTCTTGATTGCCTTTAGCTCATGGCAATCATGATTGCACATGCCAAAGTGGCACTTTAGGGGGAGGCTTTTTCTGAACCTGTTTAGGGAGTAAATGAGCATATTTTATTTTGCTTTGCTTTTGTTGAAGCAGCATTCTTCTGCTGGGGTGAGAGAATGAATATTTGGATGTCTAGCACACTGAGGCTGGGCAATCAAGGGATGAGATTTAGAGGATATTCATCAGATGGAGCTGTCCAGCATCTCTGAACATTCTTCTTGCTTTTTGGTCATTTTCTACATTGTAAATTAAGGTTTTCCAAGAAGCAAGTACATTCACATTCCCAGATTTACTTTCTTCTAGGGTACTGGCATGTGGTATACATGTCTAGATTGAAGATATTTTTCCATAGTTTTCTGGCTTCCAGGATGATTGTCATTCTTTTTAAGATAATTTTTCTATCTCTTGCTGCTTAAATTTTGAGTGTATGTATATAGGTGTATGTTAGTGTTTTGTATTTCATTATACTTGAAGTGTGTGTTGGTTTTTATTTATCCTCACTTGGATTTCTTGTGGTTCTTCAAACTGACCATTCTAATTTTTCATCAGCTTTAGTGAATGATGAACTGCTACCTTTTCCAATATGAGTTCTCCCTCTCTATTGTATCCTTCTGGAATACTATTTTATATACATTGTGTGTGTGTGTGTGTGAGTCAGTCATGTCCAATGCTTTGCAACACCGTGGACTGTAGGCCGCCAAGGCTCCTCTGTCCATGGGATTCTCCAGGCAAGAATACTGGAGTGAGTAGCCATTCCCTTCTCCAGGGAGTCTTCATGATCCAGGGATTGGACCTGGGTCTCCGGCATTTCAGGTAGATTTTTACCATCTGAGCTACCAGGGAAGCCCCGATTTTCTATACATTAGCACATGTCATTTTACATTCTGCATCTTTTAATCGCTTCTATTTTTCTTCTGATTTTATCAAGTTTCTTTGGATCTGTCTTCCAGTTATCTCATTATTCCTCATTTGTCTTTAATTAGCTGCTTAGTACTTCCATTCAGGTATGCTAATGCAAATATGATTGGATTTTAACAGACATTTAAAAAATACACAAATCAACACATCTTAAGCTATTTAGAGTAGCTTAATGTGTTTTCACAAAGTGAACACACCCACATACTCTGCACTTTACCAGAATCTCAGGAGGTCTCTTTATGCCCCCTCAAGCCTCTCTTCTCATTATAAGGGCAATCAATATGCTGACTAAAAAGAACTAGTTAGTTTTGTCTTTTTTTTCTTTTTGACTTTTTATGAATGGTATCTTAGCATATATTCTTTTTTGACAATATAGCAATATATTTAGACTGTTGCATGAAATCGTAATTTGATCATTGTCATTGTTCTGTAGTGTCTCTTTAAAAAATAATACCATAACTTATCAGTTTTATTGCAACTAGACATTTATATTTGTCCAATTTAGGGCTATAAAAACAACACTGCTATGAATAATTCTTGTATACGTTCTTCATATTGACATTCACAACGTGGTGGCTGCATATCAAGGAATAGAAGCTTAATAACGTGTGTGTAAATTTCACATTAGTAGGTATTGCCAAAGAGTTTTTCCAAGTGATAACATCACTACTGCAGTGTATGACAATTTCAATTGTTCCACATCCTTGTTATCTTTGTCTGTTCTTTTCATGTTGACCTTTAACATATTTTTATACATTTATTAGTTATTTCAATTTGCTCTTTTTGTAACGCCTGTTTTAGTTTATGGCTTGATTTTCGCTTGTGTTATCTGTCTTTATACAGATTATCCTAACCTAATGGCACCCCACTCCAGTACTCTTGCCTGGAAAATCCCTGGATGGAGGAGTCTGGTAGGCTGCAGTCCATGGGGTCGCGAAGAATTGGACAAGACTGAGCGACTTCACTTTCCCTTTTCCCTTTCATGCACTGGAGAAGGAAATGGCAACCCACTCCAGTGGCTTGCCTGGAGAATCCCAGGGACGGGAGCCTGGTGGGCTGCTGTCTATGGGGTTGCACAGAGTCAGACATGACTGAAGTGACGCAGCAGCAGCAACCCTAACCCTAATTTTTTTTCTGAGTTCCTACATATTTGAGTTCCTAAATATCTTAGATACAAGCCCTTGACAGTTAGACAAACTGAAAATATCATTCACCAGTAATGCTTTCATATCATATAATGGTATCTTTTGATGATGATTACAAGTTCTTAATTTTAATGCAGTCCAACAAATCCATTTTTTAATTGCTACTGCTCTTTGTGTGCTATGTTAAGAATTTGTCTATCCCAAAATACAGGGACAGGGAGGCCTGGTGTGCTGCGATTCATGGGGTTGCAAAGAGTCGGACATGACTGAGCGACTGAACTGAACTGAAAATACTAAAAATACTGTCCACTATTTTTTTCTATTTGCTTTATTTAGTTACCTTTCACATTTGCCTTTGATACATCTATTTACTTTTTATATAGTTTATGAAGCAGGAAGTTAAGGGCTTTAAAAAATTTTATAGATATCCAATTATTCAGAACAATTTATTGAAAAACTATTCATTTCCCACTGAATTGCTGTGGTGCCTTGGCTATTTGATTCCCTTGTTCCATTTATTTTCCCTTGTACAATGCCACATTTTAAATTATTGTGGCATGGTAATAAATCTTGAAATATTATAGTCCAAGTTCTCCAAGTTCATTTGCTTCAAGTTTGTCTTGTCTATTCATTTCTTTGAGTTTTTATGTGACTCTTAGAAACACCTTGCCAGTTTACACCCTGACAAATACTCACACACCTTTCTGCACTTTTGGATGGNCATTTCCCACTGAATTGCTGTGGTGCCTTGGCTATTTGATTCCCTTGTTCCATTTATTTTCCCTTGTACAATGCCACATTTTAAATTATTGTGGCATGGTAATAAATCTTGAAATATTATAGTCCAAGTTCTCCAAGTTCATTTGCTTCAAGTTTGTCTTGTCTATTCATTTCTTTGAGTTTTTATGTGACTCTTAGAAACACCTTGCCAGTTTACACCCTGACAAATACTCACACACCTTTCTGCACTTTTGGATGGTATTGCATTAAAATCATGGTTGATTTGGGGAGGACTGTCATGCTAAAAATATTTTCTCCCAAACCATCAGTTCAGTTCAGTTTAGTCGCTCAGTCGTGTCCGACTCTTTGCAACCCCATGAAACAATAAATATGGTGAATGCTATGCTTAATTAATTTTTTCTTAATAAAGTTTTTAAATTTTCATCATAGAGGTCTTTCACAGTTTCTGTTAGATTTCATTTTAGGTATTTGATGTTGTTGTAAATGATGTTGATTTAATATTTTACTTTCTACTGATTCACTGCCAGCACAGAAGATAAAATTGATACTTGTTTATTAACCTTGTTAATCCTGCAAATTTGCCTATTTCATTTATTAGTTCTAATAGTTTTTGTATATATTTTATCAGGATTAATAAATATACATTCATATGTCATGTGCAAATAAACAGTTTGCTTCCTCTTTTTTGATCTTTGTATCTTTTATTTCTTTTACTTGTCTTATTATACATGCCAGGACCTCTAGTACAATGCTCAATAAGAGTGGTGAGAGTAGGCATTTGAATCTTATCCCTGACTTCAGAGTGAAGCATTTACTTTTTCTAATATTTTTTGCAATATTTCCAATAAATTTGCAATATTAGTTATGGGGTTTTCATAGACCCCATAAATCATTATAAGTTTAAGAACATTCCTTTCTAGTCCCAGTATGCTAAGATTTTTTTTAAAAATCACAAGCAGGTGTTGAACTTTATGAAATACTTTTTTCACATCTCTTAAAATTATCATTTTTTTTCTCCTTCATCCTGTTAAGGTAGAAAATACATTAATTAATTTTTAATGCATTGCTGGGATAAACATCAGTTAGGTATTATTGCATTATTCTTCTCATATAAGCCTATATTTGATTTAACAACTTTTAAAAGGATTTTTTCATCTACATTTGCAAGAGTGATCTATACTTTCACTTTTTTGTAATATCTATGTTAGTATNCTGGGATAAACATCAGTTAGGTATTATTGCATTATTCTTCTCATATAAGCCTATATTTGATTTAACAACTTTTAAAAGGATTTTTTCATCTACATTTGCAAGAGTGATCTATACTTTCACTTTTTTGTAATATCTATGTTAGTATAAAGTATATGGAAAATATTTACTCTTCCGCTCTTTTAAAGAGTTTATCTAAAATTGATTGATATTTCTTGCCTAAATACTTGGGAATTTTCACTAGTGAAGTTTTTGAAGAATGTGATTTTCTTTGTTTTATTAAAGTAATTGATTCAATTTCTTCAATAGATTTAGGAGTATTTAGTTTTTAATTTTCTTAATGAATAATTGTATATATTTAAGGAATGCAATGGATGTTTTGATATATGCATACATTGTGAAATGATTACCATAATCAAAGCAATTAACACCATAGCCATCATTAATACATCCATCATCTCACATAGTTATCATTTAATTTTTGACTTTCTTGTCTTACACTCATTTTGGTACTACTGGAATTCAATGTGAACAAAAAAGTTATCAACTCATTTTTTCATTTTTATTCAACTGAAACATACTAAATTGCTTCTAAATGCACAAACTTGATTATATTTAGGGCTAAACAAAGCTACAAAGCTAATTAAAAGACTTTTAGTAGGACACAGGCTGCCAAAATAGCAAATTTTCCCTGAATTTTTTCATTTATCTATTGAGCAGTTCCTATGATTTCTCCACAGTTATTCATTCATTTTGAAAGTATTTTTAGACTGTGTATTTGGCATCAACATAAAATCAAGAAGCAAAATAAAATGTACTTTTACCACAAGTGAAAGTGAAGTCGCTCAGTCGTGTCCGGCTCTTTGCCACCCCACAGACTGTAGCCTACCAGGTTCCTCCCTTCATGGGATTCTCCAGGCAAGAGTACTGGAGTTGGTTGCCATTGCCTTCTCCTGGGGATCTTCCCGACCCAGGGATCAAACCCAGGTCTCCCGCATTCCAGGCAAATGCTTTAACCTCTGAGCCATCACTTTTACCATAGTTACTTGTTAGTTGTTACGCCCAAGTTGTGAAATCTCCCAACGACCACCAAGGAGTTGATATCCAATGCAAAAGCAAGAGAGTTTTTTTTATTACCAAGCTCAAGCTGGGGCTCCCACCAATACCATGCAGCGGCTATAGGGAGGAGCCCCGGGTCTTGGATTACGTTGCTTATAGGGNATAAATAAAATAAAACATAAATGAAAACAAACATAAATAAAAGCAAAGTAAAATTAAACTTACAGATTAAACTTACAGTTAAAAGAATTCCACATGCAAGGGAAACACTTAAGCTCTTGCTATTACTGGAAGATTATTGTACAGTTGTAATTCACATGGTTTGTAGTCATTAGATTCTAATATTTAGATTCGTATCACATGATCTCCAGTAATTTGCAACTCTTTTACCATTTCCTAAGTACATGTGGGAGAGATGACATAAATGATAAATTTTTTTTAACTTTATAGACTTCTTAGGGGAAAATTACCCTGAAGCATCCTAGTTCTCTTTTGTTACATATCTTTCAATTTGTTGTTATGGGAAACAGCAGAAGAATTGGGTATATTAATGTTTAATATGTAAAACATATCCTCATGCTACTTGAAAGGAAGAACTCTGGGTCTATAGTGCCAAAGGCTCTGATTTATTTCTTACAGGTATTTGAGTAATTTGTAAAACAACCTCAGAACTCAATGAAAATGAAGTCAGGGAAGGCCTGAGGCCAGTATTGATTCCATGGAGACTGGTGACTTGATGATATAACATAGGGAACAAAACATATTGCTCCATTAGGGAGGAACCTGCGTGAGTTAAGTATATGTTTGAGGATGATGTCAGCAGGGTGGCTGGCTAAGACTCTCCCTTGCCCTCAACAACCACAACTTGGTATCAATCCACAGGTCAAAGTGCCTTTGTCTGTGCACTCCAGCAGTGGCCTGTGAACTGGCTCCAGCCCCTCTTTACTGCAGTTTGGGAGTTCCTGGAGAACAGTGTCTTGGACTAGTCACTGGTGGACGAGCGAGTTTTTGTTTTCGAGGTTTCCAGTGGAGAAGTTTAGCACACCACTGGAGAAAAACAATGTAAGTCTGGAAGCATTATAGAGGATAGGAAAAAATTTACCTGGGTCACTCTCTAAACCCCATGCCAAACCCTGCCAAAAATGGCAGATTAGGGCCAAGTGGGAACTTCCAGATCTGTGATTTCTCTAATGGGAGATTGCAGATGCATGAGTGAGACACAAGCTTCATAGAGCACTGAGTCAGAAGCTGCAGGACAGGAGGGAGAAAATAAGGGAAGGAGAAGAAGAGAGAGGATTCTCAGAGGTCAGTAAGGAGATTTGGGTCCTACTGACTCCACCAAGAACCCCACACACGAGGCCCCGGAATACCTCACCCACAGATCCCCCAACTGGCCCATGAACACCCTCAGGGCCCATTAAAGACAATGTGGTTTCCATTGTATTTACTGTGTGTCTGCACTGTTTGAAAAAAAACAGCATATATGTGGAATGTACACCACAGTGTGATGTTCACCAGTTGCCATTATTTTCATTAAACAGCTCAGAAATCATAAGTTAGTTAGTTCCTAAATTTCTGACTTGACCACTATGGACTCATTGAGCACTGATGTTTAGTGAATACTTAAAATGGGTAAAAGATTTGCTGGGTTTCTGAGAATCTAAGTATGTCTAAGGAAATCAGTCCTGGGTGTTCTTTGGAAGGACTGATGCTATAGTTGAAACTCCAGTCCTTTGGCCACCTCATGCAAAGAGTTGACTCATTGGAAAAGACTCTGATGCTGGGAGGGATTGGAGGCAGGAGGAGAAGGGGACGACCGAGGATGAGATGGCTGGATGGCATCACTGACTCGATGGACGTGAGTTTGAGTGAACTCTGAGAGTTGGTAATGGACAGGGAGGCCTGGTGTGCTGCAATTCATGGGGTCACAAAGAGTCGGACACGACTGAGTGACTGAACTGAACTGAAATAGGTGTAAGTATTGTTCTCTGCCTTTAAGTTGTTATTAAAAATAGGAAACTAAAACCAAGATTAGACTAAAGTAAAATCATGAATTATAAAACCCATGGTTCAAAACTAATATTCTGATAGCCTAATACAGAAGCAGATTGTAGATTACTCTAATTTAGTAGATTAGATCTTTTCTCAGTCTTTCATTTTACCTCAATATACAGTAAGAAGCATAGAGGTAAGAACACCTTTCTTATACATCTCTTGTACATCAGTGAGTCTCTATGCTTTACTGGCCTAAAGATGTATTAAAAGAGTTTCCCTAAACCACTCTGATTTGGAGTAACCTCATTGATTGTTTCCTTCCTGACATTACTTTGTGAAATTAGATTGGGATACATTTTCCCCTGAAGAGCTCTACATCCACAAATGTTTCCAATTGCATGAAACTATTCAGAGTGTGAAGGGTCATCCTGCAGAGAAAAGTGTCTGGCTCATCCCTATTGCCATAAATGACGGAATAGGAGAATATGAGTTTAAATTGAAAGAGAAGAAGGGATTTGGCTTGCCTATGGGGAAGGTTTTATTATTTAAACCCCCTGTCTTAGAGTAGCAGGAGTCTCCTGTTAATAATAAGTGCCAAGAGCTACTTGAAACTTACTATGCGTCAGGCTCTAGCTTAAACTCTTCACCAATGTTGGCTCATTGACTATTTGTAGCGGTCCTGTGAAACAGATACTGTTATTATCCCTGCTTTAGAGATAGGGAAGAGTTAGGATTATAAACCTGGGAGGGCAGGGGGAAGAGAGAAAAAAATATCTACGCTCTCAACCACTTTGTTATTGGGCTCCTGTGCTGTCTTAGTTCTTAATCAACTCTAGTTTCTTTCATGCTTAGCCTTTCTGATCTTTTCTCCAGTGCCTGTGTTCCCATTCTTGCTGACAAACACTGCTTCTCCAAATCTTATATGCTGAATCACCCAGTTTTAATTAAACTTTCTATAATATTTTAGGAGTATTATCCATTTAATCTTCTAGGTCAAGTTACATGTAGAGGAGAGATCACCTCAATTGCTTCCTAACAAATGATTCATAAGTTTTATATGACTACCTCGCAGCAAAATTTCCCGCTGATGTTTCATAAATACTTACCTAATAAACAGAAGTAATCGATTAAAAAGTATTGCAAGGAAAGCTTGGTAATGAAAATATCTAACCATCCGCATAAGAAGACAAATCATTATGTTTAAGTTCTTTATAAAAGAAACGGTCTATTCTTGTTAGGCAAAGTTTTTTGTTTTTTGTTTTTTTTCCCTAACACTTGACACAACCTAACACTGAAGGCTTAGACAAGTTTAGTTAAATGAACTTAACTTCTCATTAGTTAGTTAAAGATCATGGTGTGTTATCTCCCAGTATGAACCCTCATTTCCAGCTTGCATTTAGTTGTGCTTTGCATTATTTTTCATGCTACCATCTGTCACTGGGCTACGATCTCATCAAGTTTCCAAGTCCAGCTGGATGGAGTCTCCTAATGGCCCCCATTCTAACAGCATCTAACAGTTTAGAAGTGCTGATGATGGTGAATGATGGCCACTTTACACAGAATCATTTCTGTTATATAATTTTTTTCTAATCTTGATGTGACAGGAAACATCTAACACCCCCTCCCCTTTATTTCTCTCTTCTCTTTCTGTGGGTATCTAAAGTGTTTCTGATTCCTATTCTGAAGTGTTTAAAGAATCTTAGGGCAAGATTATATGACCAAATTAAATTCTGAATAACTTCAATTGAATTCTGGACAAAGCAAAGCACACCAAGAAAACATCAATTCCTGAATCTTCTCTATTAGGAATTCCTCAAAGCATGGCCCTCTACTATCTTCATCAGCTTCATCAAAGCACTGGAGTTGCTTTTTAAAAAATGGACATCCTTGTTTCCCTCTAGATCTATTCAATAAAAACATCCAGGCACTGTGGATTGACATCCACATTTTAAATAAACATTATAGGTTAATCTTATATATTCATGTTTGAGAACTGATGTTTTGTTATTTAGATAGCACCTACCTCTAGAAGCAATAAAACCAGAGAGGAATGGTGGGTAAGTATAGCTTTTCGACCCTTTCTAAGGAAATGAGCTTCTGTTTAAGAGACCATGGTTTATGCCAGGTGCATAAAATTAAATAGATACAGCACCCAGGGATTCAGCCACAGATAGATGCCCTGCATAAAGTAAATTTATATGGTATGGACATACGGTATGCCATCTGCTACTGAGATAGCTTAGTACAAAATTCAGCCCAATTGGGGTGTTCCATATTGGATAACCTCATTAATGTGAGGCTGCCTCAATAAGAGATGGGTTTCTAGGCCTCAGTCTGAAATATCTCAAGTGAAAACGAGCCTTTGTTCTGGTTCTTCATGGGCCTCAATGTCACGTTGAACTTCTGAATAAATACAGCTGCTGTGATGGGTTTCCGTGCTTTTTTATTTTCTAGGGTATCTTTATAATAACCTAATATCTAGTTTGTCTTTTCCTTGCAACCTCAGAGAGCTTAGCAAAGAATTAGTATAAAAAATCATTTAATAGTTGCCATTCAGTACCAACAAAAGGAGAGAGATCATCAATAATATAAACAAGGCAATATTCATTTTATTAGAAATATTCTACTTTCTAATAACTTGTTATATTTATGTCTGCTCTCTTCTAATAGTAAAAGATGAAAACTATGAAACCAGAAACCCTAATTTGTGTGAAAACAAAATCTTGATAATAAACACCTGGACATCTTTTACTGAGCACGCTTACTAGGCATTTATTTGAAATTTTGATTTTTTTTTCCAGGAGATGTGTATAGATCTGGGGCTCAGATGCCAGTTAATTGAAAGTTACTCAATGAAACCAGCATTAGTGTAGAAGTTTGAAGAGGACTCCTCCTTGCCTCCTCTCTCTTAGAATTCTTAAGATGAGGAAAATAGGTGAAAATAATAAACAAACATAAGCTATATCAAGGCTATATTGAGTTTTTAGATTGAAAGTAGGAATAACAAAGTGGAAGAAAAATGTTAAAGGAAGAAAAGCTTCCCTTCAGTTGGAAGTCTCTATAACTTTACTTAACCTCATAATGTCAGCTAGGAAAAGAAAGGAGCACTTCTTAAATCTTTCCATTTCTTCCAAACCCAAGACTGCATGGTATCAGTGATATTTAAATTTGGGATTTATACGTGTAGGCTTTTAAGACTTTGTTAGTGTGCATGTAGCTTGCAATTGAACTGGAAAATTGCTATAGTCTGGAAAATTATGTTTCATAATTGAGATTACTGAGTACACAGCATAATTTAGTACCAAAATCATGATATTTATTGTTAAATATTCAGTAATCCAAAATGCATGACTGTGATCGAGTGCAACACTGCATACTCAGGAAAACAGTTAACACCAAAGTTTATAAGAATGACAAAGCCAATCAAGGTGAAGGAACACATAATTTTCTACCATGTTCAGCTTTCTTTCTATTCCTGAGGTGGCCTTCTGGGCAAAGATCATTGATTGTGGCTCCTGATCTTTTTTCACTCTCCCCCATCTCCCAATAGCATAATGATAAGCCAGCTGTTCTCCAGGGACATACCTATTATTCACGCACCCGCCTGTCCTCAGCTTTGTCCCTGTGCTTGTGCTTCCTGCTTTCTTTTTTGTTATTGTATCTGTCCTCCATCACTTCCTGTCCTGCTATATGCAAACACGTGGAGGTATGGCTTCTGTCCCTTATGTACCCAAATTGTATGCTTTTGTTGGGTTGGCCAAATAGTTCAGTTGGGTTTTTCTATAATGTTGTACAGAAAAGCCTGAATGAACTTTCTGGCCAATCCAATACTTTCTCTGTCCGTTACATTTTAATCAAACAAAATATTCCTGTGGTCACTTCTTACTTTTTTCAAATTTTGTTTCTTTATTGGGATTTCCACTATTTCCATTTTACAGAAAACATTTCAATTAAAAAGTGACCAGAGATACCTAAATCAGTGTATATTCTTATCCTCCTTTCTCCATATTTGACAATACGGTACTCTGCCTGGCTTGACACAATAACTTGTTTCTTCTTTCTCCATTTATCTCTTTAAGTTTCTTCTTTGTTGGCTCCTTTTGCATAACCCCCTTTAATTTGATTATGATCCTTTCTGGAGGACTATTTCCTTGGGATCCTAAGTGCCTCTAATAGCTCCTTATGTTTCAAATATCTCTCTCTTCTTATATTCATAGGCACCTCTCAAACTGCATTACGTCTCTCTGACTTCTCTATTTCTGAAATTTCTCTTACCATCCTCTAGGAAAATTTTAGTTTTCAACCTTAAATTTAATTGAAGAAACAGCACTTTTGCCCTTCTTATCCATGGTTTCCCTGCTGCCTGTTTGTTTCTGAAATCTAAAAATTTGGACTTTTATTCAGCTTTGTGCCCCTGTCACAACACTTTCCTGCTAATTTAATTTAATCCACCAATTCCTTTGTGTTCTATTCCCAAATCCCCTGTCTAGGCCCTAGTTATTTCATGCTTGGACTCATTCCATAAAACCTTATTGACATTTGCTGGGAATGGTTCTGGGCATTACAGAGCCAAAGGAATGAACATGTCACAGTCTCTGCGCTCAGAGTTCTCAGCATAATGGGGAATGGTAGTAGAACTTTAAAATTTTCTTTGTGAGAAAGATTCCATTTCAAATTGCCAGCAACATATTGACTTAATTGGAGGTAGTAAGCTGACTTGGAGCAGCATTTACTTGCTCTAAAAGAATAATTTCAACAGTCTGCCTTGTTTGCATTGATTTAACACAAAGCACTACACATTGCTCTGGGAATATGTGATAAAGCAGCTTAAAGTAGTCACTCTTTTCTATTACTGTGATTTCAGAGAAGAGAACATTAAAGAGGAGGCTGGAAAATTTGCTTAGGAGCCCATGTGTCCCCTGGGAGCAAGGAGATCAAGATTTCAACCCTGCATTTGGGGTGTTCAACATTCTTAGAACTTCTCTGATTGATTGGTATAATTCCAATTAAGGCTTTCTAGCAGGAAAGGACATAGATTAGCCATTTCAGTTTGCCTGGGACTGAGAGGTTTTCAGGACACAGAATGGTTAATGCTAAAACTGAGAAAGTCCAGGGCAAACTAGAATGAAGGGATCATGGGGTGCTCTTCAAAGCAAGGGTAAGTCTGGACTGTTCTTCCAAGTTCACTGCTAGGGCCAACAAATGAAATCTCTTCAGGGGTCCAGGCAGGTAAATATGTACAGCTGCCGCTTATAAGATTCAAGAAAAAGTGTAATTTGTAGAGAGGGTGAAGGTGTTAATTGCTCAGTCATGTCAGACTCTGCGACCCCATGGACAGTAACCCTTCATGTAGCCCTCCTCTGTCCATGGAATTCTCTAGGCAAGAGTACTGGAGTGGGTTGCCATGCTCTCCTCCAGGGGATCTTCCTGACTCAGGGATCGAACTCAAGTTTCCTGCATTGCAGGCAGATTCTTTACTATCTGAGTCACCAACTGGAGGTTGCTTGTAGAGAGCACATACCCACTATGGTAGCTTGCTAGAAATGCCTTAACCAAGTGCCACAGACTGGGTGGCATAAATAGCACACCTTTACTGTCTCAACATTCTGGAGGCTAGAAGTTCAGAATCAAGGTGTCAGTGGGTTGATTCCTTCTGAGCACTGTGAGGGGAGGGTCTGTTCTTGGCCTCTCTCCCTGGGGTGGTTGGATGGCATCACCAGCCTGATGGACATGAATTTGAGCAAGCTCCAGAAGCTGGTGATGGAGAGGGAAGCCTGGTGCGCTGCAGTCCATGGGGTCGCAGAGTCAGACACGACTGAGCAACTGAACTGATCTGAACCCTGACTTGTAAGTGGCCATCTTCTCCCTATATTTCTTCACTTCGTTATTGAATGCAAGTGAGGCCAAATGATATTAAAATGTTGGAGTCTGGAGTAAAGAAAGGTTTCATGATGTTCCTGTAAACCTTCACCAAAACCAATGTTACTGTTATTCTCTGGTCTAATAAGACCAGTCTCCTGGTCTTGCAGTCTCCCAGTCTTGTGCTGTCTTGAGATAATGATCTCAGCATAACAGCCAAGGGCTAAAGGCTGTAGGCCTGACCTGCCCCTTTGCAATAAGGGAAACCAGTCGTATTGCCTGGGGGCCCAACTTAATGACCTTAATTTAGGTCTTGATTATTTCTTGATTAACTTGATTACTTCTCTAAAGACTGTATCTCCAAAACAAATATTATATGTTAAGGAATATATATGGAATCTAGAAAGATGGTACAGATGAACCTATTTATTTGCAGGGCAGTGATGGAGATGCAGACATATGAACATGGGGGAGGAGGGGAAGGAGAGGGTGTGACGAATGGAGAGAGAAGCATGGAAACATATACACCGCCTAAAGGAAATCAGTCCTGAATATTCATTGGAAGGACTGGTGCTGAAGCTGAAACTCCAATACTTTGGCCACCTGGTGCGAAGAACTGACTCATTGGAAGAGACCCTGATGCTGGGAATGACTAAAGGCTGGAGAAGGGGATGACAGAGGATGAGATAGTTGGATGGCATCACTGACTCAATGGACGTGAGTTTGAGCAAGCTCCGGGAGTTGGTGATGGACAGGGAAGCGTGGCGTACTGCAGTCCATGGGGTCGCAAAGAGTTGGACACGACTGAGCGACTGAACTGAACTGAACCACATGTAAAATAGATAGCCAGTGGAAATTTGTTGTACGACTTCAGAGCTCAAATCAGTACTGTGTGACAACCTAGAGGTGTGGGGTAGGGTGAGGTGAGAGGTGGGAGGGAGATTCAAGCAGGACGGGACATATGTATACCCATGGCTAATTCATGTTGATGTATGACAGAAACCAACACAGTATTGCAAAGTAATTATCCTTCAATTAAAAATAAGATCATATGTCCAAATGAGGTCACATTCTGAGGTAACAATGATTAGGACTTCAACCTATGGATTTGTGGGTACAGAATTCAATACCTGCCATTCATAATAAACAACATTTAAGTGTGATGGCAAATCAAAACCTTTCTGCATCTTGTGTGACTAACAAGGGTCATCAGTGTCTTTTCTTGCCACTGGCCTAGACCAGTTGAGGACTGAGATTCCAGCACAGTCGTGGCTGCAGTTAGAAGGACTTCTGGACTAAGCCACCTTGGAGTAGTAGCATTCTTCAAAAAACAATGCCTGAGTCAGTAAGTACAATCTTCAGTTGTAATTCTTTACTTGTTAGCTTGTGATCAATGGTTTCCTTAAGAATAATAATGCTGCTGTGAGAACTGGATGAGATATGCTTCACCACACTGGTGGGTAAGGACATGTTAACAGTGCAAGATGAGTTATTTTCAATAACAATAGTGTAAACACGTTAACAGAAGCAATGACAGAAGAATACTATGTACAAAGGAAATAAGGAAACAATTAACTACTCTATCACTTTCTCTGGCATTTGGACTCAAGAATGGTCCCTGTATATATACATATATTTTCCCCCTTATATCTGTGTAACAAATCACCACAAACGTAGAGATTTAAGCTATAGTCATTTATTAGCCACAGTTCTATAAGTCAGAAGTCTGACTGCAGCATGGCTAGATTCTCTGCTCAGGATCTCAGAGACTGGAATCCAGGTGTTGATCAGGCTGGGCTCTCATCTGGACGCTCTGGGAAAGAATCTGCTTCTGACCTCATTAGAGCTACTGGCAGAATTCAGTGCCTTCAGCGATAGGACTGATTTCCTGTTTCCTTGCCTGTAACTGACCAGAGGGCCTCGTTCAGCTTTGTAATTCACTCTCTTTCTCACATGGCCCCTCTATCTTCGTACCAGTAATGGCATGTCAGGTCTTTCTCATGCTTTCCACTTTGCTTTCCTCTTCTGCTTTTAAAGGACTGATGTTTGACTCAGCTGGATAATCCAGAACACGGTATCTTAAGGTCAATCAATGAATTAATAACCTAAGGTCAACTAATTAGTAACCTTAATTTCATTGCAAAACCCTTTTGACATAAGCATAATATTTTATCATATTCTCAGTCCCTGGTGTTAGGAAAAGAAATCTTGGGGGGATATTTTTAGAGTTCTTTCTAGAGTTCTTTCTAGAACCCCTTTGGGATAAGCCTCTGGGGTTCTTGGATAATTCAGGGAATGCAGGTCCAAAAAGAGATATGAGAGACTTGACCCTCTGGGAATGAGGTTGCTCAAGTGATTGTCTTCAATATTAAAAAGAGATCACTGACTCAATTCATTAATTCAAAAGTATTTATAGATTACCTATTAGGGGCCAGGCCTCTTCTACGTGCCAGAGACTGACTCAGGGGGATAATGTCAGGCAAACAGATATCTATTAGAATAAGACCTAGTTGGGTGTTATCAGGACTTTGGGTTTTACTCTAGCTATTAAGGCACTATTAAAATAGTTTACAATCAGACTTAAATTTACTGAGTGTTACAATCAGACTTAAAATTTAAAACACACAAGCTGGATTTCCCCTTCCAGGAAGATGAAGCTTATGTGCTTTTTTCCCTCTATTCCTCCTACTAAGTACAAATAAAAAATCTTAAACTTTGTATATAAAATAAATAAAAGAAATCTCTCAAAGGTGGAAATAGGCTGTCTAGGGACCTTGGTACTCAAGGAATAACATAGTGGTGAATTCTCTGGGTTTTATATTTGTTTTATGGATCTCAAACTTAAAGAATCAGCGACCTGGAAATGCTAACAGGCACAGATAATGATAACTCCAACAAAATCTGTTTCTTTCTACCAGGAAAGAGGTAGCTAGCAAGACAGAAAACTTGTTCTACTCCAACTAAACATCATGGGAAAAGCTATGGCTTCATCCTCCTTCCTCTTACAACAGCAAAAGCCTGGAACTCTGCTACTGTCATGCTGTAAGGAGGCATTCCAGTTCCCTGGCTGGGCTGGCGTCAGAGGAGGCTAAGGAGGGAGTGAGGACTTTCACTTCCAGGAGTCATGAGAATGAGACATCCCATCCCACCCCAAGATGTGAGCGGAGACTTCCACAACACCCAGCAATAGAGAGGTACCCATTCCTTTCCCTGCTGGGATACTCAGAGGAGGCCTAGTGGGCAGTAATAACTTTCACCCGTGTTTGTTGGTATTGAGGTTGCCCCTTCCATAGTATCAGTGGAAGCCATGTGGGAGGCTCCTACTCCTCCCAGGCAGAGATGTGGACCATATGAACATCCTATACAATAGCACATTGATCTGTTACATTGACGACATCATGCTCATTTGACAGAATGGGCAAGAGGCTAGCTTGCTGGAAGCATTAATAAGGCACATACTCTCCAGAGTATAGGAGATAAATCCAATGAAGATTAAGAAACTTGATATATCATGAAGTTTTTAGGGGTCCAGTTGCTTCCTGTTGGCATAAGAGTTGAATAATATGGATGGACAGGTCTAGAAACCAAGGGATAGAAGAGGGATTGGCTGCACCGACTCCGATGACCTGCTGGAAGATATTCTGCCTCTCATCTCAACTCTAGTCTCTACAAAGTAATAAGTCCTGGTCCCCAAAGGATGGTTACTGTTTCTACAAGACACAACAAACGTCTCACTGAGCTATAACCATGGCTACCATTTGAGCACTTTGGATTCCTTGTGTTTTCGACAAGCAGAGAAGGGTAGTGAACATCTTAGCAGGGATAATTGACTATGATCAGAAGGAGGAAGGGGCTATAGTTATACCGTACAGGCAGGTAGGAATAATTATGGGACCTTGTTGGTCCACTTGGATACCTCCTGACTTTTGGCTTATAAATGGACAAATGATGCAATCTATGCCTAAAAGTATACGTGAACAGGGGACCAGAACTCTTAGGAAGAAGGTATATGTCACACTACTAGATAAGAAGAACTGTCAAGATGATGAGTAAGGGTGAAAAAAACTTAGACTAACGAGTGGGAAAAGAAGATGTTGAGTACCAGCTTCAGACCAAAGACCAGCTTCAGTAATGAGGGCTAGAGTTCATTCCACTAATAAGTGTTCTCTCAAGGGGAGAGGCTCACCAGACCCATAGAAGATCTTCTCTTGAATGTATATGAAGAAATGTGTCTGCACAGTGTGGTGGGTGGACTGTTCCAGTCATGGAGATGAAACACTCTGGTCTGCTTCAAGAGACAACCTGCCAGAAGGAGTGCAGTGAGCTGACAGCCTCCAGCTGTAGCATCTTCAGGATCTGCTACAGCATTCAGACTCAGGCTATGCTCTTCCAGGGAGCTCCCAGCCCCTAACTGAGCATCCTGGGATACAAGGGCCTGGCTATTTGGCCAAATAAGGGACTCCTCTATAGGAAACCTTTGGCTAAATTTCCCTATGGGGCTAATCAGGACTTTCTCAAGCTGACTCACAGTAGCAGGCTTGATCTACCAGTCTCCCCTCACAGATGTCAGGTCTGAATTATGGTCTGAAGGTTTCCTTGTCTATTCCTGTTTCCTTTCTCCTTAAGTTTTCTCAAGGAATATCCTCGTTAATTCTTTTGCATTTCCAACTGTGTATTAGTGCATGCTTTCTGAATGATTGAAACTGATCCATACACTTAAGATCTCCTGAATCCTTACCTAGTCTATTGTATAAAAATCAAACAACCCCTTCCCCCCAATTGTCCTTGACAAAAAGGATTAATAACCCCAGATGGAGCTGTAACATGTGTTGCCTGTTGGTTCAGCTGTATATGTACTTCAGCATGGCCAGGTGGCACTCACAGCTTCCAATTTAATGGAATAATTGCTGTGTCCCCTTGTGGAAGCACTCATATCTTGAGAACTAAGATTATTAAACTGTCAGACTACAAAGTTGTGGTGAAGAAAAGCAAGACTTTTTCTGGAGGGTCATTAGGGTCATTAATAGTGAGAGGAACAACTCTCATTTTTACCTAATGATTTCGGGACCTAGGAATCCTTGCTGTAAGGAAATTGCCACCATATACTGATCACTGTTTAGTGCATTACCTCATGCTAGAAGACATTAGCTATGTCCACGATGCTTTGTCACCTGGCTGGCACTGTAACTGAGTCTTCTAAAGTCCATTACACTGTAGTATGAGGCCAACTCTGTGGATTCCATTAGCATAAGCCATTGATGAAATTTGTTTGCTTTAAAATGAATTCCTTGATCAGGAGCAATGCTGTGTGGAACACTACAGTGATGAATAGGATTTTTGTAAACCTTTGGATGGTGTTTCTGTCAAAATAGTGCATGCAGGGAAGGAAAATACATTTTCAGGATAGGTGTCTGTCCAAACGAGAACAAAATTCTTCCTTTTCCACAGGTGTCATATTTCCTAGGGAATCATGCTATTTCAAGGAATCAGTCTTGGNATGGTGTTTCTGTCAAAATAGTGCATGCAGGGAAGGAAAATACATTTTCAGGATAGGTGTCTGTCCAAACGAGAACAAAATTCTTCCTTTTCCACAGGTGTCATATTTCCTAGGGAATCATGCTATTTCAAGGAATCAGTCTTGGTTGCGGCTACTGGCAGGCTGGGAACCCAAAAGTAGTAGAGACATATTGGCTTCAGGGATTAAAGATTCATAAAGCTGAGTGAAAACATAACCTCCATTCCTGTTGTCATGACCCCTGTATTGGCAAGGTTGAAGTGGTTTTCAAAAGTCTGACTGACATCTACAGAGTGATTTACCTGCTCCATTTGATCATTAAATTTCTCTTCTGCTGAAGTTACTCATTCACGTGATTTTACATATGATATAAATATCCTTTAGCCTTACCTGGTGGCTCAGTGGTAAAGAACCCGCCTGCCAATACAGGAGACATGGGTTTGACCCCAGGGTAAGGAAGATCCCCTGAAGGAGGAAATGGCAACCCTACTCCAGTATTCTTGCCTGGAGAATCCCATAGACAGAAGAGACTACCGGGCCACAGTCCATGGGGTCACAAAGAGGCAGACACGACATAGTGGCTAAACATCAACATAAATATCCTTATACTCCATACTCATTCAGAGAGGTCACTATCTCATCCCCAGGCCTTCTTGCCATCAATTTTCTAACTGTGTTTCTTCCAAATTTTTGACAGCTAGTCAAACCATTACCATTGCCTATAAATCAATGTAGATACACGGATTAGACTATCTGTCTTTCCAGGCAAAATGAAAAATGAAAAGTACTATTCTAACTCCTGCCAGCCGGGAGAATCTCGTTTGACTCTTGTACTTCAGGGTTATCCATGGAATGGGGCTGCTATGCTGGAGCTCTTNATAAAAGGATTAGACTATCTGTCTTTCCAGGCAAAATGAAAAATGAAAAGTACTATTCTAACTCCTGCCAGCTGGGAGAATCTCGTTTGACTCTTGTACTTCAGGGTTATCCATGGAATGGGGCTGCTATGCTGGAGCTCTTCCATCTGGGTGGTTCCAGTGTAGTGTGTGAAGCTGTCTGAATATTTTCTTCATCATTTGGTTGTTGTGAACTTCCCATGAGGCTGAGATAAAGAAGATGTGGCTCTAGTAGGAGTTACAGCAATCTGAGTCATTTGCTGTTATTTGTATTTGGGGACCTATCTAATTCTCTTCTCCTTTATACTACTTTTTCCTGATGAGGATTGTTTCTGTGAACATTCAACTTTCTGACTCAAGGGTCAGACACCTCCCCATTCAGCACAGGCAGCTTAGAAAATATGGCAACCTGAGGGCGAATGATCAAGCATTCAGTCTCTCTTTACCCTCACTGGCAAGTCATGAGATTTTTTCTTTTTTTTAAGGAAAATAGTTATCTGCAGATGGTAACATTTGCTGTTGTTCAATCACTAAGTTGTGTCTGACTCTTTGTGACCCCATGAACTGTAGCATGCCAGGCTCCCTTGTTTTTCACTCTCTCCCAGAGTTTGCTCAAACTCATGTTCATTGAGTCGGTGATGTCATCTAACCATCTCATCCACTGCTCCCCCCTTCTTCTGTTGCTTTCAATCTTTCCCAGTGTCATGGTCCTTTCCAATAAGTCAGCTCTCTGCATCAGGTGGCCAAAGTATTGGAGTTTCAGCTTCAGCACCAGTACTCCCAGTGAACATTCAGGGTTGATTTCCTTTAGGATTGACTGATTGCCCTAAAATCTGAAATGTCTGTGATGTATTTTACTTACAGGGTCTGGCCAAAGACTCCATATAGCATTCCTATCTGCTACAAACATTTGAAACACAGATAAATCTGCTGGGTTGTATGACCAAGTGGCAGAACAATTTGCACAGCAGCCTGGAACTATTGCTGAGCTATCTTTTGTTCTGGACCCACTTAAACTTGCAGCCGGGGGCTTCCCTGGTGGCTCAGTGATTAAGAATCCATCTGCCAATGCAGGAGACATTGAATGCAGGAGAATTCAGTCCCTGACCTGGGAAGATCCCACATGCTGCAGAGCAACCAAGCCCATACACCACAACTATTGAGCCTGTTGCTCTAGAGCTCAGGAGCCACAGCTACTGAAGCTTGCACGTCCTAGAGCCCACACTCCGCAACAAAAGAAATCACTGCGATGAGAAGCCTGTGTGTACCACAACTAGAGAGTAACCTCCACATGTTGCAACTAGAGAAAAGTCCATGCAGTAGCAAAGACCCAGCATAGCCATAAATAAATAAATAAAATTAAACAGAACAAAAACAAAAAATGTGAAGCCCTTCTGGTTTCTCAGTAGATGATTTGGAACATTACAGTCCAATAAAATATACAATACCACCAAGAGATACAGAGAGTCTAATTAGCCTCTTTTTTAGCAGCTAAAGAGGACTTCTCACCATGGAAGGCTATACCAACGTGTCCCAGACTATTGGACTCCCAGAAATTTCACTGAATTGTCACACCCCTGAATTTTCCTGGGGGATATTTCCTACTCTCTGATCCTCATGTGACACACCAAGGTTTCTACTTCCTGCTTACCAGGAGGGTCCAATCAATGTGATAGCATTGCTTTAAGTCAGCATCATATACTATGGGATGGATAGGTTTTCAAAGTCCCTGAAAACTAAACATAATGTGGATGAAGAAAGCAAGCTATTCTTGATGGTTTCTAAGAAGTATAGAGAAANCAGGAGGGTCCAATCAATGTGATAGCATTGCTTTAAGTCAGCATCATATACTATGGGATGGATAGGTTTTCAAAGTCCCTGAAAACTAAACATAATGTGGATGAAGAAAGCAAGCTATTCTTGATGGTTTCTAAGAAGTATAGAGAAAAGACATCACCAATTCAACATCTGTATACCACATTGAATGCAGAGAATCTATTTTAGTAGCAGCATTTTCTACTCTTTTAATCCTGGACTCCAGAGGACTTCAAGGATACTTGTGCTCCCTGCCCTTACTGTGCTTCTCAAAGCCTTTATGAAAGAGATACCCTCCAGACCTTCCCTAGAGACATAATTAGAAGATGGGTGTCACCAAAGCATTCCAATTACCTTAAATATTTGATACCTTTCATTAAAAAATAGTAGCTTAGTTCTGATTTTTCAGCCCCAGTTAGCACAAATCATATTTGATTCTAAATCTTAGGCAAGCAATCAAACTGGCCAATCCAGGCTACTTTGTTTAATGCCTTAAATTGAAATTTTCTGGTAATTCCTCTTGTATCAATAAATTTGGCTTCATCCAATATTGCCTTCCTTCTACATGATTCTAGCCCCTTAGAATGCGTTATGATGAGTATTCCCCAGGCTTCAGTTAATAAACATTGGCAAAGTCTTACAATATTGTGTGTACTATTTCATCTTCCTTTGTGCCTAACATCTTGGATATTAATAAAATTATACAACAGGAGTAACAAGAAGAGGAAGATTAAAATTTCCCTACTAGAAAACTCTCTTGGAAAGATCATTATTGGTTCTTTTGGTGACAAGGAGTCTAGCCTCTTTAGAAAGCAAGAATGGGCTGCTTCCACTGGCAAAGGTGGAAAGCAGAATTTGGAAGTTCAAGCTCCCCAGCTTCTCTAGAATTAATCCAGTTGNCGTTCATATTAATATATACATAGTTAGCGATAGGACTTCAACTTTACCCCTAGATTCTGGATTCTTGATCTTACTGCATTTGCATCCTAATTTGCCTGTGAAACATTGTATAGTATTTATTGCTGTGTGTGCATCTTCTAGGAGACATTATTTGTATTTTGTGCATGTATGACAGGCTTATGGGATTTTAAAGAGAACATCCTTAGTCTCCAATGTCCCCCCATTCTGGAATCTAACAACACAGTGCCATTGTCTGTTCTGAGACTGGAGGGGAATAGAGAAGCAGTGTGGTTTATTGCTTAAATCTTGGCTCTGCCATTTACTACGTAATCTAGCATAAGAAATGCAGTCACTTGGTCAGTCTCTTCATCAGTAGGATGGGGTTAATAACTCTTCCTCCTTGAGGTTGTTGAGAAGCATAAATGAGCATAGATATTGTCTAGCGTGGTATCTGGCATGTAGTGAACATTAGAATAAAATGTCTGAACTGCAAGAAATCTCAGAATTAATAATATAGACTGACCTCATCCTGTAGATGAAGAGTATGAGGCCTAGAGGGATAGAGTAACCAACCCAGAGATTTTCCTAACCAGTTGGCTAGTGGTAGAGTTGGCGCCGCACTACAAACTAGATTCCCATGAAATTCTAAGGAAAAGTCAGTGTCTGATTGTCAGGGAGCAGATGAAGCATCAGTCCAGTTCAGTCACTCAGTCATGTCTGACTCTTTGTGACCGCATGGGCTGTAGCATGCTGGGCTTCCATGTCCATCATCAACTCCTGGAGTTTGNAAAAACCATAACCTTAACTAGATTGACCTTTGTTGGCAAAATAATGTCTCTGCTTTGAATATGCTATCTAGGTTGGTCATAACTTTCCTTCCAAGGAGTAAGTGTCTTTTAATTTCATGGCTGCAGTCACAATCTGCAGTGATTTTGGAGCCCTCCAAAATAAAGTCTGACACTAAATATCAACCATTTTGCTATACGACCTAAGGAAACATTCTGGTTCATTCTTTTGATCTTGAGCTGGGAATTTAAAGCTCTAAGCAGAACAGCTAGGCTCTTAGAAAGGACAGAGGCTCTACTTATTCTGCAATTATGTGTGAAGCTATACCTAATATCCAGTTAAGCTAATTTTCTCAGCATTACTTTTTAAAAAACTTTATTGGAGCACAGTTGATTTATAATGTTGTGTTAGTTTCAGGTGTACCTCAAAGTGATTCAGTTATACATGTACATATATTCATTCATTTTCAGATTCTTTTCCCATATAGGTTGTTACAGAATATTGAGTATAGTTTCTTGTATCATATAGCAAGTCCTTGCTGCTTAACTATTTTATATACTAGTGTGTGTATATTAATCCCAAACTCCTAATTTATCTCCCTCCCGCAGCCCAGTTTTGCCCTTTCGTAACCATAAATTTGATTATAAAATTTGTGAGTATGTTTTCATTTTGTAAATAAGTTTATTCGTATCATATTTTAGATTCTGCATGTAAGTTGACTACAGGTATAATCATCAAGCTGTATATTGCATCCCTATTCTTTTTTAAAAAAGTATAATTTACTTACAATAGTATTTTAGTTTCAGGTATACAACACAGTGATTTGAAATTTTTATACTTTTAAAAATGATCCTTATGTTAAGTCTGGTTACTGTCTCTCATTATGCAAAGTTATTACAATATTATTGACTATATTTCCTATTTTGTATATTACAAGTGTCACTGGGAGGTGATATTCACCTTATTACTTGAAGTTTGTACCTCTTAGTCTCCCTCACCTATTTCACGTTCTTCCATCCCTCATCCCTATGGCAATCAATAGTTTGTTCTTTGTATTTATGAGTCTATTTCTGTTTTGTTATGTTTGTTCATTTGTTTGTTTGTGTTTTTTTTTGTAGATTCTACACATAAATAAAACATTATTGGTCTTCCTCTGTTTGACTCATTTCACTTAGCATAATACCCTCTAGATCGATTCATGTTATCACAAATGGCACGATATCATTCTTTTTATGGCTAATTTTCCATTGAAATATATATACTGCATCTTCTTTATCCATTGGTTTATTGATGTGCAGTTGGGTTGCTTCCATATCTTGGCTGTTGTAAATAATACTCAATGAACATAAGGTTGCATATATCTTTTTCAATTAGTATTCTTGTCTTCTTTGGAAAAATACTCAAGTGAANTATACTGCATCTTCTTTATCCATTGGTTTATTGATGTGCAGTTGGGTTGCTTCCATATCTTGGCTGTTGTAAATAATACTCAATGAACATAAGGTTGCATATATCTTTTTCAATTAGTATTCTTGTCTTCTTTGGAAAAATACTCAAGTGAAATTGCTGGGACATATGGTGTGTGCTAAGTTGCTTCAGTCATGTCCAACTCTTTGCAACCCTACAGACTTTAGCCTGCCAGACTCCTCTGTCCATGGGACTCCAGGCAAGAATACTAGAGTGGGTTGCCATGCCCTTCTCCTGGGAATATTCCCAATAAAGGGATCGAACCTGTGTCCCTTACATCTCCTGCACTGGCAGGTGGATTTTTTTTACCACCAGTGCCACCTGGGAAGCCCTTGGGTCATATGGTGGTTCTATTTTTAATTTTTTGAGAAACTTCCTTACTGTTTTTCATAGTGACTATACCAATTTTAAGTATGTTCTTATATTCAGATATCATTCGAACAATGAGTAATAATGTAACTCTGTTCTATTAATCATTGTTTCCACACTATTTTCATCTTTATGCTGGACTGAAAGCTATGTTACTCTTTGGAGAATATGGCTAAACTTTCTATTTATCACGTGTCACAATTATTTCCAGGATACTGAAAGTTTGGGAGTTATTTTCCCAATGGTGGTATCATGATGATGAATATTATTTAGTTATTATCTCTAGAACAGATTTCAGGAACTTCTTATAAATTTAGTTATGTGATTTTGGGGCCTCCTACAAAATGTCCCAGCGTTGGCAAATGCTAACCAAACCTCCTGCCGCATCTCAAACCCTGAGCATTTTCTATGAAGACTCCGAATCAAGCTTTTTGGATTCTTATGTAGACTTAAATTGGATGAGCTGGGTAAGAGAAGCATCTGGCTTTAATTTCTATTTTTCTGAAATTCTACCAGAGGGATTTTTATAATGATTCTGTTTAACCTCATTTTCATTTGTCAGTGTCAGCCTCTTCTGTGGGAGTCTTAAGTTTACCTTCTGTGACCTGCTGGTCGTTTAGCAGAGCTAAAAATATAAAAATACCTTTCTAGGCTTTAGTGTCAGTTAACATCTTTACTAAATAAACACCATATGCATGCTCTTTAATGCTCAAATTCCCATCTTGCTTAGCTATCATGTTCACTCAGATAAAGTCAGTCTCATTGTACAGTTTTTGAAAAAGAAGCTGCTCTAACTTCTTGCCCTTTCAAAGTTTTTTCAGCTTAGTGTCACATTTGTGGACAACTGTGGACAACTATGAAGGTTCTTTAGCTTTAGGCCAAGGGGTTTGTATGTAACTTGGTATGGAATGGAACAATAAGATACTATAAAGTGCTGCGTTGATAAAATAATACTAAATATAATTTCATCTTTTCTGTTCTGAGAAATCACTCAGATCTTGACTGCTATTTGTTCATCAACATCCTCTTCTTCTATATTAACGGAGTTTTCAGTGGACCGTATGGCCAACCAATCGGCCTCCTTTATGTGTATATGTGGCCATTCTGAGCTAGTCTTTACAAAGATGTAGCACTGTAGCACTTAAAGAGAAGGAGCTTTCGTTCTTTTGGTCTCTTCCTTCATCCTGCTATATGGGATGTGGACAGGGTGGTGAGGCATTTTTGAACCTGTAGCTGCTCCAGGGATGGAAAAGGAACAAGAAACATGAGGCCCTCCTGGATCACTTGTAATATGACTTTTAGAGGAGAGAAAAGTTAACCTTACTGATTTACTTAGTCGGATTCTTTACCGACCAAGCTACCAGGAAAGAACTTGTCTAATAGCCAATTCCATCTGCTTTTACATGTGTAAATAACTATTCTTTAGCATGGAATGTCCCCTGCGAAGAAAAATACAAACTGTAAATATGATAGTTTGTAGTTTAGTACAAAGAAAATGACCTCTTATATTATTGCCTCTTTTTGCTTGTTACTCACAGCAATGACAACTACAAATACAGTTGAATGTGTGTTGCAGAAATTTCCCCATACCCTGTTTCCCAAAGTTTTTCATTCCTGTACCACCCTCAGAATACTTGCCATACCCATGTCCACTTTTAATATTACTTATTTAACATGTAACATTTTGTTTAAATTGACTTCTTATAATGGATATAAATAGAAAATTAATATGACTTGGAGTAAGAAGAGGGAAATTATAAAAATAACTGGACTAAAATACTAAAAAAAATTATAGACTCTGGTTGTGTTTCTTATCAATAAATAAAAGATAGCAATGATCAGAAAAAAATGTTGAATGGTGGGGTACCAGATGTATACTAGATTGTAGTATAGTTCTATTTCTGTGTCAGTTTCTTGCTTTGAAAATAGATAAGAAGATAGCCAACTACTTAAAGACTTGAAATCTTTGCTACCTGTCATATCTCCTTTTATTTTTGCTTTTGAGCTAGGCATTAAATACTTCAAAAAAAAAATAACTTTAGTAACTCTTCCAGCTCCCAAGAGTTGACATCATGAAGTCTGAAATGAACATCAGGAGCAAACTGGTTAAGCCTGAATGGACATTTAACCTTGGACATGAAAATAATAAGCCTCATTAAAGAACATGAAGAAAAGAGAGGGGGTCATTTTACAAGCAAATACAGATTTGCTTAATTTGAATGGTTTCTGATTACAGAGCAATCTTTCTAAACATTTGAGGTTCTTGTTTGGGAACTGCAGGCACACAATGATGCATTTCTGATGAAATGGTGTGTAAATGTCCTGCCTAACAAAGTGGCAGCTTAAAAGTGCTGCTTATGAAAGCAAGCACAGTGTGGACAGATGTCATGGGAGCTTCCCAACAGGAATTCTTGTATGCCCCAGGTCATCAAGAAAGGGTTGATAATTTTACTGGCATTCATTTGCCATTCACAGGAACTTTAGCAAAGCATTTTCAACATCCATAGTACATCTTATGAACATTTCTAGTTGTAACTGAAACTTTGCATTTACACGAAAAAGAACAAGTAGGAGTTTCATTTGTTCAGTTCTCCCTTTAGCACTCAATATTTGGTATCCCTTAGGCAGGAATCTTGAAAAAAATTCTTCTCTCTTTTCATTCTATAAGACAACTGGATGAATTCATCTGGATTTGAACAACACCATGGTGCTTCCCTGCTTCAAAGATTAGGCAGTGTGTCGGACAGCAGAATCTTCATCACAATTGATTTCCTTTTTCTTTCGGGGTCACAGATAGACTGTCTTTCCCATTCTTAAGTGTAGCAGATACAACCGAGTTCCAGGCAAACGGAAGGCAGAAGGGTTATATGTAATTTTCAGACTGGTGCAGAAGGGGCAACTGTGTGATTTTCCCTGTTTTCTCTCTCCTTCTGTCAGCCAAATGGCTTTGGAGAATTCAGTGGAAGCCTATGAGTTTCTAACAGATGGTGGGACTACAGAATGTATAAAGCCTTTGTCCCTGAACGACTTCATGGAGCAAATCAGCTCCCATCCCCAGCCCTTGCTGTTTGGACTTCCTGTGAGTAAGAAATACACTTTTATTGTGTTAACCCACTGAGGTTATCCACAAATGAAGGCAGGTTGATCTGACCTACTTCCGATGATTTGCAGAAATGAGTAATCAAGAAACCAAGCACTATACTCGGAGAGTTAGAGAACTCAGGTTTATTATGCTGGTGGGCCCAGAGGAATTAACACTCTAAGCTCTGAGCCTCCGAACAAAGGGGTAACAGAGTTTTTATACACAGACTATAGTGGGCAACACTAGCTGTTAATTGGCTGGTTTAAACTAAGGGGTTTTGTGTGCACAGGAACAGCAGTCAAGATGGGGAGAGGAATGTCTGATCTTTACGTGGACAGGCATGATTAAGCAGGTTTTCAGGGGCTGGGCAATTGCAAAGATCAGGACAAGGGTGAGTGAGATAAGCTCCAGTTCCTAGTATTATAAGTCCCCACTTTCTGAGACTACATGACCTACATGATCCAGACTTTGGAAGGAGCAAGTTGAGTTTCAGAGGCAGAATGAACAGGAGGTTATGTAAAATTTTAACTTTTCCTCTTCAATAACAGATGATAATTCTAAAGCTGAAGTGGAGAGAGTGACCATTTAAAGCCAGGCACCTACTTGACAGATGCTCCTGTGGTCCTGCCAACACACAGCCCCATTGCTGCTCCAGGTGGGCAGGAAGGAAAGCGCTGCCCTCTTCGAACACTGCTCTAGGACTTCAGTATCAGCATCTCCAGGCATCATCTCAAGATTTACAGACTGAAGTCTTGGTTAACATAACCCAACATTCTTCTTTAATAGGTGAAAAAAGTTGAGACTAGAATATTTAAATGATTTGCTCAAAATTACTTAATCATTAGGGCTTCCCATCAGTTGGTAAAGAATCTGCCTGCAATGCAGGAGACCCTAGTTCGATTCCTGGGTCCAGAAGATCCACTGGAGAAGGGATAGGCTATCTACTCCAGTATTCTTGGGCTTCCCTTGTGGCTCAGTGGGTAAAGAATCTGCCTGCAACGAGGGAAACCTCGGTTCGATCCCTTGGTTGGGAAGATCCCCTGGAGAGTGGGAAATGCCAGTATTCTGGCCTGGAGAATTCCATGGACTTGAATTCCATGGGATTGCAAAGAGTCAGACACAATTGAGTGACTTTCACTTCACCTCACTTAATTATTAAGTGAGGACTGTAAACTAGGTCCCCTAACTTGTCATCAAGGTAATTCATATTTATAGGTCATTAAAAACAGTTCTATTCTGAAATGCATGAAGATAATTATGAGCTATAAAGTTCAAGGAACTAGTTTGTGATTTTAGGCATGTCAGCATCTGTAGGTTCAAAGTAGATGAAGAATGGTCTCGAATTTTTAGCTGCTCTTCTATTAAGAAGTAGAGTCTAAATCTCCTCCCTTTGAATTGGGCTGGCCTTTTCAAGTTATTTGACCAAGAGAATATAGAAGAAGGAATTTCTANGTAGGTTCAAAGTAGATGAAGAATGGTCTCGAATTTTTAGCTGCTCTTCTATTAAGAAGTAGAGTCTAAATCTCCTCCCTTTGAATTGGGCTGGCCTTTTCAAGTTATTTGACCAAGAGAATATAAAAGAAGGAATTTCTAAGATTAAGATATAAAAATCCTTAGAGTTTCACTAGGTTCTCTTGGAACACTCTCAGGTGCGATTTTTTTTCTTGAATACTTTAAAAAAAATATTCAAGTAATACAGAGAAGTACAAGGGAAAAATATTCTTGTGAATAAAGGTGAACAACTTGAAAATCACTCTTTCACAACTTGGAAATCACTATTTTAACTTTAGGTGAATATTACTCCAAACAATACACAGGTAACTAGGGGGGAAAAGGTGATTTAAAGGGTTAAAATATTTATGAAAGGGTAGATTCATAGATAGTTATATGGAAAACATTTCATACACCTGAAGGCAAGCAATTAAGCTAAGGATAAAATTTGAAGTTATATGTTTTTTTAAATATTAAAACTTTGTAGAACTTCACTGACTTCTTTTGTTATTGAACAATTTTCTTCCTCTTATGGTGACATGTGTGTGTGTTTGGAGTAACTGAAGAACTCTCTTTTAAAGACTTTATTTTTTTTAGAGCAGTTTTAGGTTTGTATCAAAATTAAAAATAAGGTAGAGNGTGTGTGTGTGTGTGTGTGTGTGTACCAGCTACATCTTAGAAAGTAACACGCAAGTGAAATATTTTCAATTTAATCAGTTAAGATATAGCTGCATCAAAACAAGCAACTTTAAAAAAACAGAAAGTCTTATAACAGAAAGCCTTAACCTGAGACCCTAAATAGAGAAAACCCTTTATCTGAGGCAAATCGTGAAATGTGAAGACTCAGAGACTAGACATAAAAAGTGACAGCAATAAACTCTGTGGAATAGAGAACCTTCAACAACACAAAGGTGAACACTCACAAAGCCTGAAAGCAAAGCAAGGTTATATACCCAATTATTAACCCACAGTTTTGGAAAACAGAGCATTTTCGGAGGTGGGGGGAGGGGTCACAAATCCTTCTGATGGACGACCCATAAGAGATGCTCTGTTAATATTGCAGGTTATTCAGAAAATAGAAGAGTCCACTTTGCAAGAAAATGTGCCCCCACCCCAAACAAAACAGAACCAAACAAAAACACCAAGGATGTCAGATCTGTGTATGTAACAAAGCATAACAAATCTGAGGGGAAAAAAATCAATGACAGAATTTTAGTCCAAAATCCTTATTTCACAGAAGAGGAAACTCAGGCACAGAGACTAAGTGGCTTCTTAATGTCAGACTGGAGTCAACAAGGAACACAGACAAGGCTGACCAGTAACAGCTGCATGAAAATAGTAGCTCTTTTGTATTTAATGAACCACATATATGTTAATAAGGTTAAACGTATACCAGGTTGTATATCACAGGACACTGTATTTAATCAGGAGACTCAATCACAAGGGCAACACAGGTTTTGTCTTGCCGGAGTGTAAGCTTCTTGAAGGCAATTTTCCTTGCACTAAATAAATGTTTACTGAATTTTCATTTCTAGAGCTATATTCTTAAAAAAACAATACTACGACTCTGTGTATGTCTGTGTGTATGTTGCACCATTTTGTTCTCTGGTTAAGAAAAGCTGAAGACTTAGGTAAGCTTTAATGGATAAAAGCAAGTCAGTGTTTGAATATAAACTCAAAATACAGTGTTTTCCATCCTTCTTGGCCAAAAAAAGTAAAATACAGACAAAAAACCCAAAGACCCAACTGCAAAGAACTTTCACAAATATACCAACTTAAAATACAGGCATGACAAATAACTCTAGCTGCTTTGTTTGGAAAGTGATATAACAGGGAAGTCTTAATGAGACCTTCAAGAATCATTCCAGAGATAGCAGTTGTTTTCCCTGGCTTCTATAAAGATAAAAGGAAGACATAGCATTTGAGGCTTAGTGGATTAATGCTGATTTTATTTTTTCACCTCTGGAGTGCTAGATTTAAACTGTATATGGCCTCTGTTCAATTTTTGAGTGGGCACAGGTCCATGTTCAAAAACCACCACACATGTGGGAACTATTCCCAAGCAATTGGTGCTGTGTGGTCAGAAATGGGACAAGATTGGCAGGAAGGGTGCCAGAGGCCAGGACGCAGGTGCACCGCACAGCCACACACACAAGTGCTAAAACCTGCATGTGTTTGAGTCATACCTATCTTAGGGGCTCGGATNGTTTATTCAAAATGACCGAAATGTATATTTTTAGGTGGCTAAATATTTTACTCATAGTCCTGCCTTTAGTTTATAATCATTTTCTCCTGTCCCATCCCTCCTCTATGTAGGTGAGGAAAGACTAGGGAGACATTTTCCACTAAGAATGTAGATATTGACAATAAATTATAAAGCGTCTATCTGAGGTTTTAATAATGACTGCTATGTGCAGTCTGAAGCACAATCTAAACAGGTGAGCAGCAATGGTTGAATGCAGCACGGGAGGGACAATATTAGGAAATATTGTTGTATTATATAATCTTCCTGCTACACTTTGAGAAAAGCAAATTCCAGCTGGAGAATAAAATCCAAGCACCAGAGCAAAAGTTAATCACAGTTTTCACATGTAAAATAATCATGTTTTAGTGAAAGGTAAGTTCTTATCTGTACTTTCCTCTTGGCCTTCCCTGTCTCCAAGATGTTTTATCTTTGAAATTAACGTCTGTTTTAAGAATGAAAGAACAATCACTTTGCAAAAACCCTTCTTACACGGTTTATCTCCTGAAATGATCAGCTCCACGGGACCTTTCATTTCTTGGAGATTTTTTGTGTCTCATGCAAATCAACCTGTAACCCGGGCAACAGTGCAGCCATCCTGGACTGTGCTATTATAAGGTGAGCAATGGAAGACTTTCAGCTTCACAGCTCCCCTTGGAAAGAGTTTACAGGGCATGGAACCAGAGGCCACGAAACTGCTATTACTCCTCTGGCCAACACCAGACAAGACTATGAGGAGAACAGGCTAGGAAAATGGATTGTAATCCAAATATGTTGTATTACTGTTTAACTTGAGAATCAAATCATTGACTTGAGGATCAAAGTTTTTAGCTCCTGATGGGGACAAGGAGGACAGCATACATAGGCAGAACATCTTAGGATGTTAAGACAATCATCTTAGGGTGAAGGATAGGGTAGAGACAAAAAGGTATGGAGAAGATATACCAAATATATAGCCTACCAGGCTCCGCCCTCCATGGGGTTCTCCAGGCAAGAGTACTGGAGTGGGTTGTCATTGCCTTCTCCAGGGGATCTTCCCAGCCCAGGGATCGAACCCCAGTGTCCTGCATTCCAGACAAATGCTTTAACCTCTGAGCCACCAGGGAAGTCCAGAAGATATACAGATGACTACTAGTAGGTACATGAAAAGCTGTTCAATTCATTAATTATGAGAGAAATGCAAATCAAAATTATGATGAGATATCACTTCTCATAGGTCATTTCTCACTTCTCAGAATAGCCATTGTTTAAAAAAAATCCACAAATAACAAATACTGCAGAGGCTATGGAGAAAAGGGAACCCTCTTACACTGTTGGTGGAATTGTAAATTGGTGCAGTCACTATGGAAAACAGCATAGAGTTTCCTTAAAAGACTAAAAGTACAGTTACCATATGACCTAGCAATCCCACTCTTAAGCATATCTCTGGAGAAAACTATAATTTTAAAAGATACATGCACCCCAATGTTCATAGTAGCACTGTTTACAATAGACAAGATATGGAAGAAATCTATATATCCATCAACTGATGAATGGATAAAGAATATGTGGAATGGAATATTACTCAGCAACAAAATGTAATGAAATAATGCCATTTGCAGCACAATGAATGAACCTAGAGATTATTATACTAAGTAAAATAAGTCAGAAAGAGAAAGACAAATACCATATGATATCACTTATATGTGGAATCTAAAATAAGCTAAAAAGAAAAAAGCACTTCATTATGACTAGCGTATCTAAGTGAGTTTTCTTATTAAAAATGCAGTTAGGTTATTAAGTTTTTTTTTTAATTGACAACATAAAAACATTCTAGATAAAAGTATAATTTGGTTTATCCCTCTAGCTAAAGGCATTCTAAAACTATACTGTCTCCATAAAAGATTAAAAAATTGAACTGCCATATGATCCAGCAATCCCACTTCTGGATGTTTTCCCAAAAGAACTGAAATTAGGATCTTGAAGAGATATTAGCACTCCTATGTTCATTACTCACAATGGCCACAATATAGAAACAATGTATGTTCCATCTGCAGATGAATGGATAAAGGAAATGTGGTGTATACAAACAATAAAATAGTATTCAGTCTTAAAAAAGAAGGAAAACCTGTCATTTGTGATAACATGGACTGGCCTGAAGGACATTATATAAAGACCGATAGTGTATGATTTCATCTATCTATGGAATATAAAATGAACAAACTGACAGAAGTAAGAAATAGAAAGGTGGTTACCAGGATCTTAGGGGAGAGGAAAATGGGGGAGGTGTTGGTCAAACAGTACAAAGTCTGAGTTATGCAAGATAAGTAAGCTCTGGTCATATAGCATAGGGCCTAAAACGATCAACGTTTTATACACAAAATTTTCTGTGAGGATAGAGCTTATGTTATGTTCTTATCACACACACAGAAACAATGATAATAATAATGATAAAGGGAGCATGGGGAAACTTTAGGAGGTTGAATAAATATGGCTATATTTATGGCCTCATTGTTAATGATGATATCAGGGGTATGCTGCTGCTGCTGCTAAGTCGCTTCAGTTATGTCCGACTCTGTGCAACCCCATAGATAGCAGCCCACCAGGCTCCCCCGCCCCTGGGATTCTCCAGGCAAGAACACTGGAGTGGGTTGCCATTTCATTCTCCAATGTGTGAAAGTGAAGTTGCTCAGTCATGTCCAACTCTAGCGACCCCATGGACTGCAGCCTACCAGGCTCCTCTGTCCATGGGATTTTCTAGGCAAGAATACTGGAGTGGGTTCCATTGCCTTCTCCGATCAGGGGTATGCACTTACCTTAAAACACATCAAGCTCTATAGTCTGACTCTTGGTGACCCCATGGACTGCAGCCTACCAGGCTCCTTCCTCTGTGGGATTCTCCAGGCAAGAGTATTGGAGTGGGTTGCCATTTCCTTCTCCAGGTGATATTCCAGACCCAGGGATCGATCCCTGGTCTCCTGCATTCCAGGCAGACACTTAAACCTCTGAGCCACCAGGGAAGTCCTTAAATAATATATATAAATATTTAAATACATACCACTTTTTACATGTCAATCACACTTCAAAAAAGTGGTTTAGAAATAAAATAAAATAATTAGAAATGCTTTTTTCTGGAAAAGATTTGCTGATCTCTGCTTAAGGGCACTCATTTTTCAACCTCAATGTTCTTCTAAATCATTTGAAATACTTTTTAACAAATGTAGCTTCCTGGGTTCCATCCTTGAAGTATTAATTCAGTGAATCTGTAAAGGCCTAGGAATTAGCATTTTAGACACTTCTATCAAATAGCGCTGATTCAGATAGTCTTGAGCCAAACATTAAGAAACACTGCCTGAGGGTCAACGATGAAAACTCAAGAGGTAGTTTGCAGGAAAATTCAAAGAGCTCTCTACAGACTTATCGGTCCTTTCCCCCAAATTAAAATCAAGCCTTGGTGCTTTTTGTCTTTCCCACAGAGGACAAAGTTCTCCTCATTAGAAACTCTCACCTTCCTATAAAGCAAATACATTTCCACTGAAGTATGTAGCCCTGAATATTTCACAAAGAAGCTCTCGAAAGCAAATTCAGTCTGAGACATACTCTCCAGAGGTTTCAGCAATGATTCTACCCTCTGTCAGTCATGTGCTCATGAATAAATTTTGATTTGTTCCTGTCCATATAATTTTACCTGCCTTGAAATAATTCCTTTAAAAAGATTATCTCTTACCCTTGAATAATTTTCTAAAGGAAATTATCCAGGCGAAAAATAAAGAAAATACATGTTTGCTACCAGCTTTTCACTAAAATTTACTATCAGGTGAATTCAATATTAAGTTTCTTCTATTTATACTTTGAGAAAGGAAATTATAATTTAACCAGCACCCAGGCAGCTCCTGGTATTTAATATTTTATTGTTAAGCATCACATTGATCATGCTTTGATCATCAGCAAGGATTAGCTAGCAATACAAAAACGCTGATTAGGATGAGAAATTGTAAGAGAATGTATTCTAATACTGTTTCCCTGATAATACTGATCCAAGAAATCCCATGAAACTTGGTTAAAAGTGCACATTCTAGGAGCTTCTCCAGGAAACCCTGATTTGTTAGTCTGGAATGGTTCCCAGAAATCTTTCTTTTTAAGAAGACGCTAGGTCATCGACCTTCTTCTAATCAAGAAGCTAGCTACTTAGGTCAAGTAAGGTGAGAGGACATTGCTACAAGGTTAGATCTTCCTGATTGGTGGTCATCATTATAGACTTTTTTTTCTTTAGCATTTAGGAATTATAGAAAAGGAAGAGAGGCTGTTTTCTTCAGGCCTTACATTGCGGATGCTTCTGATTTCTTCTTCATATAGATTCCTGCCTCTGGTAAAAAAAAATAGAGATTGTTGATTTAAATCTGTTCCATCACCTTGGTTCTTTGACTGGTGTTTAACCACTTTCGGCTTAGATACACTGAATCCTTAGATTGGTCAGTTCTGTTTTATACAGCTGATATTTTAACCTCCTTGAAAAAAGTATATCCCTGACCTCCCCCACTCTGCCCATTTTATTTGTTCCCATCCTTGTGATTACTAAGTTGATGTGTTAGTAGAAAGAATTTGATGCTTAATACACTTCTCTCTATAGACACATGTGCTGTGCTCCGTCACTTTGGTCATATCCTACTCTTTGTGACTCCATGGACTGTAGCCTGTCAGCCTCCTCTGTCCTTGGGGATTCTGCAGGTAAGAACACTGGAGTGGGTTGTCATGCCCTCCTACAGGGATCTTCGTCTCCCACATTGCAGGCAGAATCTTTACCGTCTGAGCCACCAGGGAAACCTATCAGCACATATACAGAATAAAAACATTTTTTGATGAGTGTTTGGTACAGTAGATTATTCTCAAACTGAGGTGAGGGAGATTCCATATGGTAGTTTTTGAAATTTTATTTGATTTAGTTCTGGCTGCCCCGGGTCTTTGTTGCTGCACACAGGCTTTCTCTAGCTGCGGTGAGCAGGGCCTGCTCTCAAGCTGTAGTTTGCAGGCTTCTCATTGCCGCCGCTTCTCTTGTTGTAGAGCGCGGACTCTAGAGCAGGCAGCCTTCAGGAGCCGCAGCACACGGGCTCAGTAGCTGCAACTCCAGGGCTTAGAGCTCAGGCTCAGGAGTTGTGGTGTGCGGGCTTAGTTGTCCCTGGGCATGTGGAATCTTCCCAGAGCATGGTTTGAATAGTGTTCCCTGCATTGGCAGGCAGATCCCTAATGACTGGACCACCAAGGAAGTACTCCAGATGGTGTAGCAGAATCAGGAAAGGGGAACACAGTTTGAAAACATTCTCAATATTAGAATATAATTTTTTATTTGTAAAAAATAAAGTTTTACAATTTATTTTATAAATAAAAAATTACTTCTGTGTTTTTCATATCAGCTGAAAGTGCAACAGATAATTTTTGACTGGTGGAGATATGCAGAAGATAAAGTGATTTTTAGCTAGACATCTCCTTCTAGAGGAAATATGAGGGAAAATTTAATTTTAACAAAAGAAGATATGATTGAAAAGATTTTAAATCTAGGATAGATGGCTTCTAATAATTCCTTTCAATGTTAAGGTTATGTGATTTTTCAAACATTCAGAATCTCTCTCTCTCTTTTTTTTTTTAATAGTATTCTAATCCCTCTCCTGCGTTTCATTCTCCTACATGCATGTTTCACTATAGTATACATAGGGTTAAGAAGGGAAAACCTTGATGTTGTGCTTGATCCTAGAATGTAGGAAGCAGGAAAGAAAAAAAAAAAAANGATTTGTGATACTTTGTGTCCTGTATATCCAAGAGATTAGAGAGACATACTCCCCGCCCTTAGCTGAAGTATAATTTGGCAAAATAACACACATTTAATTACAGAATTTAAGAAAATTACCTAGATTCCACTCTCAAAGATTCAGTAAAACTGAGTGAAAGCCTGGCAGTTAATTTGAAAATGGAGCTTCACTGGTGATTCTGCTGAGCTGGGTTATAACATGCTTCCCCAACACTGTCACAACCCGTGTCCCAGCCTCTATGCTGCCCTCTGAGCTTCATCTTAACCTTGGTCACAGACACCCCTCCTGAGTTCCCACACACCTTGCTATGTTCAAGCCTGCATGGTTTTGTTTACGATGTTTTCTGCCTAAATAGGCTTCTTCCTCTCTATCACATGGTAAATTCCTACTGAGTCTTTCAAAGTACATACTGCATCTAAAAAACTCTTCTGGTACTTTTGTGTAGACTACCACATCTCTGCTTCTGAAAGCCACTGTACATAAATTATAGTACTTATCATATCCAAACTGTTTATTATTATTATGTAGACTATGAGCTTTATAAAGGTAGGCATTTTTGAAGGTTTTCACCAGTGGAGAGTCTGACACAACAGAAGCTCAATAAATATCTGCCAAGTTGAGTTTAACAAAACACGTTTATGGACAATTAGAAAATCTGTCACATAATAAACAATAATGTTGGTCTCAAGAAGAAATTTTTCCCATCAAATTAAAATAAAAAGGTATTTAAACTTTTATTCATGGCTTAACTGAGTTCTTAAGTCCCTATCTTTCTCAAATAAAGCAAAAGTTTTAAACACAGACTTTATATAACTTCAAGCATTTGCCAACAAAGGTCCATCTAGTCAAGGCTATGGTTTTTTCAGCAGTCATGTTTGGATGTGAGAGTCCTTAAAGAAAGCTGAGCACCAAAGAACTGATGCTTTTGAAGTGTGGTGTTGGAGAAGACTCTTGAGAGTCCCTTGGACTACAAGGAGATCTAACCAGTCCATCCTAAAGGAAATCAGTCTTGAACATTCATTGGAAGGACTGATGCTGAAGCTGAAGCTCTAGTACTTTGGCCACCTGATGCGAAAAACTGAGCCATTGGAAAAGACCCCGATGCTGGGAAAGATTGAAGGCAGAAGGAGAACGGGATGCCAGAGGATGAGATGGTAGGATGGCATCACCAACTCGATGGACATGAGTTTGAGCAAGCTCCAGGAGTTGGCAATGGATAGGGAGGCCTGGCGTGCTGTAGTCCATAAGGTAGCAAAGAGTAGGACACGACTGAGTGACCAAACTGAACTGACTGAAGCATTAAAAACATTACCAGTTTACAAGAGTAATCATATCAGGATAATCAATAAATGAAGTAGATGTTGCAAACTGTTTGACAGGAACTGGCAAGGAACACTCCATTGAAGTACTTGTTAGAATATGCTTAATAAATGAATGATGAATAAACATTTCATACAAGTTTAACTCCTAAAGACAAAATTTATGAACTACTTAAGTTCACAAAATTGCTTGCGGCTCCATTGGAAGATCATTTTACCTTGTATGTTTCAGTTTTTTTTGTAGGAATAAGTATCAAACTAATAAATGTGAATAGTGCTTTACAGATTAAAAGGCACTTTTCACATAAGTTATATGAATAAATCAAAGGAATATTTTAACAAGACTAATTAAAAAAGAGTACTGATGAGCTACTTTTTCATTGCTTCTTTATGCAAATATTTAATGAGCTACTACTGTGTATTAGTCACTGCATACTTACTACATGCCTTTTTAAAAGTCTGCTGAAACTATCTCCTACTACTCCTGGCCCATCTTAATCAACCTCTACTGGGTTTTCCTGCCAGCAGTTTTTCCCCATCCCACACCTTTCCCACAGGTACCCTTTAGCACAGCATACAAAGCCCTTTACAAATGATCTTAACTTACCCTCCTGCTTCTTTCCTCATGGTTCTCATCATCCTCTCGCCATTCTGCTCCAGTTTTTTTTTTTACAGCCCTTACACCCCAGCTCCTACATTACAGTTTTCTTTCTAGCCCATCCTGGTCCCTTCAGACTCTGAAGTTTAAAGAATCACTTCAATTATACTTCATTCCCACTTCAATTACCCCCAATAAGACATTTACATGTGTTTCCTCCATGAACCACTAGGTTCCTTATAGGCAGGGAATATGTTTTATTCACCAGTGAATCTCCAAGTCCTAGCTCAGTACCAGGCACATAGTAGATGCTCAATAAATAGGCACTGGATGAACGAAGTAAGTGGAGAACAAAGATATGTCAAAGTGTACACTGTATACTAGTGACAAGCAATAACTGTGAGCTAATTTCAATGGGACTTCTTGGCAATGGGGGTCGGTAGGCAGACTTTGAAAAATGAACAAAATCAACTAGGTAGAGAGGTATGGGGAAAATATGTTTTCAATAATGCATGTCAAGTCTAGGATTATTTTAAAACCAAACCAAACCAAACCATACTTACCTTCAGTTACTCCCCCAATAGCAAGAGAAATAATAGCTAAAACGTTTTCACACGATGAATGATTTATCTACCAACAAAGGAGAAAACAACTTAATTTAGGAACCAGAATTTAGACTAATTTGATAATAAAAACATACCCTCTGACATTAAATTGATTATCACAAACATTGGATAAGGATATTTCTCACAGAGGATAAATTACTAAAAATATTTTTTAAATGAATGATAAGAGCCCTAACTGTAGAAGTATATTAAATAAATAAGCAGCAGGTGATTCACTTAAAACCCAAGCGTCTTGGGAAGATGGTTATATTAGCATGATTAAGCCTATAAGCTAATCAAGTACAGATGTGCTGAGGCCATTAAGTCACTCAAAGGCACCAGACAAAAGACTGGGCCAGGGGAACTAACTATACTAGTGCATCAATATGTCTGGGAAGGGTTTTGTTAATAATAGAAGAGAGATGATGCTTAGGTGTGATAATATCATAAAAACCAGCATTTATTGTTTATTAAGTGTTAGTGTTGTTTTATGCAACCCTGTAAAAATGGTGTTTCCTCTCTTACAAATGAAATTGAGGCTCAAAAAAGCAAGGTAACCTTGCCCAATGCCTGACAACAGGTGACTAGATCTGAAGAAGACAAAATGAATACAGAACTGTCCTAAAGAAAGGAACACTGTTTTATGGCCACTGGAAAAGAATCTAGCTTCTTGGGATCCAAGCTTTGCTAAACGAAGAATAAACTGTTGGAACTTTTCCTTTCGAGTGCTCCACTAATTGTACACAAAGTCAGATTTTTCATGTTTACATTTTTGTACTGAAGTTGGATAGGCTTTTGTTATCTATTACTAACTGAGAAGGAGGATGCTGATAAGGAAAATGAGGCCTGGAATCCATGCTGAACATCCTTGGACTAGACTTCTCATCCACTCCAGGATGTGTCGCTGTTTATACAGCAAAGACAGGGCCCATCTTCAAGTTCTAGTTCTTGCTCAGGAAGACCTCGTGTCAACGTTTCTTATACATATTCAATGGCAGAGGGCTCTGCTAATTTATTAAACCAAACTCTTAAATTGCACCTACGCTATCAAAACCTTTATTCATTATGTAACTTCTACGTTAACTATGACCAAGTTAGGTTTCACAGACTAAGCAGTTCATCCCAGGAAAAAAGTTATGGTTAAATATCTATTCTAAGAATGAAAGCAAATTAAAAAATAATATTTACTAATCTGCCAGCAAAATTTTAACAATAAATAAAGGAAAAACATACTTACAATTTCTTCTTCTAGAACACCTCTAAAAGCCTGGTCAAGGGTACATTTTTTTTCATTTTCACTATTAAAAACAAAAAACACCTGCATTTTTAAAACAGCTCAGGGTAAGTATAAAGATTTCAATGAGCCCATGTCATGGATATTAACTAATGCCTTACCTTCCAGGTAACTGGCTAAAGGTATTCAACAAGGGCTTGATATTTTTGCTGTTCAGGGCCTCTCTCGTAGATTTCTAGAAGAAAAAAAAAAGCACATAAGTTGAAGGACTTTTTGTTCACTGAAAAACATACCACTCATTAATTGTATGTCTAACTAAAAAATGTTTACACCTGAGAAAAATTACCTAGTCATTTCAGCAGTAATTCTCATTCAAATGCTACTTACTCATCACTTGAAGCTTGTTGAGAGCTTCCAAGCTCAGTTTTCTCATTCCAGGTTTTCCCGCCTACCTTTCCTTTAAATATGCTATTCATTCTGGTTTAAAAAATCTCTCTTAAGTGGCCCCTTGTTTACAGGTTTTGTTTCACAGCTTCCTCTAAAGGTCCTTAATAATGTTATCCCGCTCAATCTATCCAACCGTACTTCCCAGTAACCCCAAACACATTCTCTCCACTAGGCTGTAGCCTTTTTCCCATCATTTTCTATCAAGTTCACTCTAGTGTATACATGCACATTGTTCTTCCCACATGCTCATGCAAATTCTATTCATTCTTCAAGACCCAACAGAAGTCCCACCTCCTCTAGGTAGCTTGCACAGCTTAGTCCCTGACATCAAGTAAACACTGATGTCTTAAAGTACTAAACCTGCTGACTGTCACAAAGTAGTCGTAAATGAAAAAAAAAATACTGCCAAGTCATTCACTCTGTGAAAATTCACATACACTTGGAAAATCATCTTGTTACCTCACAGGAGTTACATTTATACTGGAAACGGTCCATTCCTGACTCTGTGAGCAGGCTGTGTAATCTTGATGTGTACAAGCTCAGTGGTGTCTGACTTTTTGTGACCCCATGGACTGTACCCCACCAGGCTCCTCTGTCCATGGGATTCTCCTGGCAAGAATACTGGAGCAGGCTGCCATTCCCTTCTCTAGGGGATCTTCCCCACCCAGGCAATGAACCCACATCTCCTTTGCCTCCTGCACTGGCAGCTGGGAAGTCTGTAATCTAGAACATACCCCTTCGTCTCTGTGCTTCATTTTCCTCACCATTTACATATATGGGTTGTTGTANCCATGGGATTCTCCTGGCAAGAATACTGGAGCAGGCTGCCATTCCCTTCTCTAGGGGATCTTCCCCACCCAGGCAATGAACCCACATCTCCTTTGCCTCCTGCACTGGCAGTTGGGAAGTCCGTAATCTAGAACATACCCCTTCGTCTCTGTGCTTCATTTTCCTCACCATTTACATATATGGGTTGTTGTAGATCCTTATTACCACCAGCAGCAGTGGCATCACCTGAGAACTTGTTAGAAATGCAGAATCTCAGGCCCCTTTCCTACTGAACCAGAATCTCATTTAACAAGATCCTCAGGTGATACCAACCCATGCTCAATCTTGAGAAGCACCGGGCAGATGATCTCCTATTAAATGGTCCCTTCCAGGACTGATATGACCTTGGACACACCTAACAGCTTGTCCTCACAGAATTACAGAAAACTAGGTTCGAATACAGTCAAAAGACTTAGATCAGGGTTCTTCATTTGGCGATGGGCAACATAGAAAGATTACTGAGTCTGAAGTCAGAAAAAACAGTGAAGCAAATCATTTTCAAACTGTGGTGCTGGAGAAGACTCCTGAGAGTCCCTCAGACTGCAAGGAGATCAAAGCCATCAATCCTAAAGGAAATCAACCCTAAATATTCTTTGAAAGGACTGATGCTGAAGCTCCAAACTTTGGCCACCTGATGCGAAAAGCCGACTCACTGGAAAAGACCCTGATGCTGGTAAACACTGAAGGCAGGAGAAGGGGGTGACAGAGGATGAGATGGTTGGGTGTCGNAAAAAAAAAAAAAGCCATGCTCCCATCTATCAATGAGAAAAGCTGGATAAATGACAAAGTTATAACCTTCTCTGAACTTATCAGAGAACTACAGATACAAGGAAACTGAATAATCTAAACTGATGGAGGGACAACTTCCTCCAAAGAGAGAAGGAATGTGTGGAATGGATCACGTGTGTAGAGCAAGGCAGGAAGAGATGCCAGCCACCATTCTTACAAATGGCACAGCTGTCTCTAGACACAAATGTTATTTACCTCCAAGTCTGTGCAAGATGTCTGGCCTTCAATAAGAAATTACAAAACACGTAAGATAAATGAAATCATTTTCAAGAGACAAAGAAATGACCCAAATGTTGGAAGTGTTAGACAGGGAACTTTAATTGCTCTTTAACAATAAACTTTGACTTAAAAACACTTTTAGATGTACAAAAGAGTTGCAAAGATAGAACAAAGAATGTTAATAACTGTTTTCCCTGATTGTTTATTAGGATATATAGGGAACATGCATACACTTGTTGGAACTAAGGGTCTAACATTAATGATACACTACTATTAACTAACTTCTGAAGCTTATTCAGATTTCACTCGTTTTTCCTCAATTTTTTTTTTCCCCCTGTTCTAGGATCTTACCCACAATAGCACATTGAATTTACTCATTATGCTGTCTTACTCTCCTCTGGTCTGCGACAATTTCTCCAACTTTCTGATAAACTGGACAGTTTTGAGGAGTACTGGTTGAATATTTTGTAGACTGTCCCTGAACTTGGGCTTGTCTATGATGTTTTTCTCATGGTTAGACTAGAGTTTGAGAAGGAACATCACCAAGTTTAAGTGTGGTTCTCACTTTTTTATGACAAGGGCCCATACTATCAACATGCCTTATTGATGAGATTAGCCTTGCACACTTGGCCTACATAATATTTGCCAGGGATCAGTTGTTTAGCTTTTTACTTGCTGTTGGGACAGGGTAGCAACTTTCAATCTCCTTACATGTGGAAGAGAAAACTGGAAGTTCCCATTGTATTTTTCTAGAAAATAATTTATTTCATCTTTATTTTAAAACTGTTTGCTTAGAGTTTTGCAAATGGTCTCATAATTTTTATTAAAAAGTTATTATGTTTAAGTGATTATTTCCTTTTTGCCATTTAAAATTTTGTATAATTTTGCTTTTTCCTTTTATTTCTAGATTAAGTTAGCTAGGAGAAGGCAATGGCACCCCACTCCAGTACTCTTGCCTGGAAAATCCCATGGACGAAGGAGCCTGGTANGTGATTATTTCCTTTTTGCCATTTAAAATTTTGTATAATTTTGCTTTTTCCTTTTATTTCTAGATTAAGTTAGCTAGGAGAAGGCAATGGCACCCCACTCCAGTACTCTTGCCTGGAAAATCCCATGGACGAAGGAGCCTGGTAGGCTGCAATCCATGGGGTCGCTAAGAGTTGGACACGACTGAGCGACTTCTCTTTTACTTTTCACTTTCATGCATTGGAGAAGGAAATGGCAACCCACTTCAGTGTTCTTGCCTGGAGAATTTCAGGGACGGGGGAGCCTGGTGGGCTGCCGTCTGTGGGGTCGCACAGAGTCGGACACGATTGAAGTGACGCAGCAGCAGCAGCAGCAGCAGCAGTGATCCATCTACTGTGTTAAATTGTCACCTAACGCTTTTCAACTTTATAAGCATTACTGTGTATAAAATAGATAACCAACAAAAAACATACTGTGCAGCACAGGGAACTATATGCAATATTTTGTAATAATATACAAGGGAAAAGAATCTGAGAAGGAATATATATATACGTGTGTGTGTGTTTGTGTGTGTGTGTGTGTGTGTACATATATATAGTCTCTGACCATCCCTCTAAGTGGACATAAAAGGGAAATTCCTTTTATCGAAGAACATATATATTCTTCAATAAAAAAGAAATGGACTCATACTACTGAAACTGACACAAAGACAAATGAGGTTGAGGTGAGCATAAGCATGCATGTTAACTAAATGCTCAAGATGTCAGGGAAACTTCACCTTAAACTCAAACTCTATGATCTTAAGTCTGGGTAGAGAAAACTGGGACTGAGAAAGAAGATGCCAGAAATGAACCTCACAGAAACCAACATGTTAATATTTATCAAGTGTCAAAAACATGATGATAACCTCAGCTGCACAGTGGCCTTGCAGAGTCTCTTTCTGCGTCTCAGGGGATGCCCTCAGAATGCACCAAAGGTGGCAGAGCAGTTGGTGTGGGCGTCAGAGACTTACCCTAAAATCCAGGACCTTTCCTGAAAGTGTCGGCATGCTATACTCACGCGTGTCATGGATCCTTTCCTTACCTGTACCCATATTTTAGGATCTATAACATTTCCTTTTATGTTCACTTGGAGGCATAGTCAGAGACTATCATAACATAAAATGCGAAATCATAATAATGAATGAGCAAGAGAATATAGAGCAAAAACTGGAGGGATATGTATGACCTTATGACAAATCTCAGATGATAGCTTGAAGGACTTATCAATAGGACTAGAAAGTTTCAAGTTGGTTGACCAAACATGCCCTGTCCCACTGTGAGCAGACCGGGAATAATATCAAGTTCAAATCTCTTATTTTTTCTCTACTTATCTATTTTTATTTGTTTGTTTGTTAGTTTATTTTAAGACATGCTTTATTTCTCATTCTGAGTAATATGTTACAATCTGGATTTTGTCTAGACCTTAATCTTGAGGTTTGATGGGAGCACATTCTACCCACCCTTTTTCTGTTTAATTCTTAGGTTCCTACATTTAGAGCAGAGGTAGAGAGAAAAGTTGATTTCTTGATTTATCCTTCAGAAGACAGTCTTATTTCTAAGTTCTTAGAGTGGATGTCATTCAAATGATCAAGTACTGACAACACCAATCTGCCAATATTCTCAAGAAATATCTACCTACACACTCTATCTTTAGACTTTAAGAATGAAGGCTTGTGAAATTTATCTTCCCTCTAATTTTAAACTTAAATTTTAAGATCTATTTTTTTCCTGCAAATGCAAGTGTTTATTCCCAGTCATTTTGACTATATCTTGGCTGTGTTTCAGTTATTAAATTAGCATATTTTAATAAATGTTAATCTTAAAAAATCTAACATTTAAATCTTAGTTTAAGATTTAAATCTAAGTTCAGTCATGATATAGGATTTCTCTTTTATCTAATCAATGTGACCTGTCATTTTTTATATATTCTATCTAAAAAAAATATTTGAAGAAATTTAGCACTGCAAAAAATATAGTTTATACAATTATATCTTTGCCACCAAACTAGCAAAAAGTCAATTCACACTTAGTATCAATTTTGTAAGTTTTATTAAAAATAGAACATCATCCTAAACAAGTGTTGTTTGGGAATTTTGAGATATAGCTGAAAGATGGTGAATGAATCTCAAGGATTCTATTAAAAGCTCTGTCTAGAAAAATCAAAGATGATGCTTTTCCCCCTCCTATTAGAAAGCATTTTGACATTATGAATAGTCACAGGAATAAGTTATCTTGTACTGATTGTAAAACATATTGTAGATACCCCTGGGGGTTTTATGGGAAAGTTTCCCAACTCTCTCCCTTAATATGTATTTCTGGAGTTGAAGTAAATCTGGATAAGTTTTTTTAAAAGGTTTACAATTCCAAATATGTTATGATTGATTTTTGACTACAATACTTCTCATGCTACTATCTTTGATAGTCTTTCTTTCTCTTCTGCACCTTTACCTTTATCAAGAACAATTTTGGAAAGAACTGGCATAATTTATGATAGAAATACAAGAACAATGGGGGCTTCACAGGTGGCTTAGTGGTAAAGAATCTACCTGCCAATGCAGGAGACCAGGAGATGAGGATCCAATCCTTGGGTCAGGAAGATCTCCTGGAGTATGAAATGGTAACCCACTCCAGTATTCTTGCCTGGAAAATTCCATGGACAGAGTCTGGTGGGCTACAGTCCATAGGGTCACAGATACAACTGAGCTTGTACACGCACGAGAACAATGAGGACCATTAACACAAGGACAGTATAACACAGTATAACCTTTAATGAAATATAAACACAAACACCAGAATGGGAAAAAAAAAAAAGCAGAACTCAGAGTTCTACTCATGAGTTACTAAACACTGAAACTTATTGTGCTCAAGTCCAAAATTTAAGGCCACTCGGTCTGGATTCGAGTAAAGGGAATCACGCAAGCTGTGGTGGCAGTAAAGCAAAGGATTATCAGAGGCAAACCTCTACCTTGGCCTTCGGTTTAGTTCCTTCTGAGAAAGGAATTCATCTTAGGGTCGACTTAGAAGGAGAATGTAATACACAGCACCTGATAAACAATCTCAGAAAACGTAGAGGCATTTAACATCTTATTGAGTTTTATGTCTCCTGTAGCAATAATATTGAATAGACAGCTCAGAATAAACAAGTTTTTCTCCAACCTTGCCTTCAAACATGTACCAGAGAGCATCATTTCTCACCTCGTCTGGGTATTCTAGATTCCGCAGATTCCTAAGAATAGCTCCATTTTGATTTATAGTATGAAACTATAACAAATAGACAGCTGGAAACTTTAGAAGCATGCAGGAACTAAACAACATATTCCTGAACAATAAATGGATCAAAGAAGGAATAAAAAAGGAAATTAAGAAATATCTTGAAACAAATGAAAATGAAAACACAATGACCAAAATCTATGGGATGCTGCAACAGCAGTTCTTAAAGGGAAATTCACAGTGATAAATGTATATGTTTATGAAAAACAGCAATGCTAAATAAATAACCTAACTTTGCATCTCACAGAGCTAGGAACAAAGAACAAACTAAGCTCAAAGTAAGTAGAAAGAAAGTCATAACAAAGATCAGCATGGAAATAAATGAAAGAGAGATTAGAAATATAATAGAAAAGATCAGTAAAACTATTAGCTGCTTTTTAAAAGATAAAATTGACAAGCCCAATGGAAAACAAAGACATTTGTATGTCATTTGTATGATACCACAGAGTCACACAGGGTCATGAGAGATTACTATGAACAATTATATGTCTAAAATTAGGTAACCTGGAAGAAATGAATACATTTATAGAAACAAAAGTATCCAAGACTGAATCATGTAGAAAGAGAAGATATGAACAGATCAATAATGATTAAGAAGATTAAATCAGTAATTAAAAACCTCTCAACAAGAAAAAACCAAAGACCAGATGATTTTATCAGTGAAGCTTATCAAACATTTAAAGAATTAACACTACTCTTTCTTGAATTCTTCTAAAAAATTAAGGAAGAGGAAACACTTTCCAAGTAATTTTATGAAGCTAGCTTATCCTGATACCAAAGCTAGACAAGAACACTGATGCACACAAATGTTGAAACCCTCAACCAAATATAAGCAAATCAAGTTCATCAGTACATTGAATGGATCAAACACCACAATGAAAAGAAATTTATCCTCAGATACAAGGATGCTTCAGCATGCACAAATCAATAAATGTGATATTAATAGAATGAAGGATAAAAATCAATTGATCACCTCAGCAGGTGCTATGAATAATGAGTGTTATATGGGATAGTCTGATTACAAGTTAGATAATACAGCCACATGGCCCACTGGTGACTGCATCTCATATCTAGCTAACTCATGCTCTCAACAGTATCCTTGCTCTTGCTCCAAACACCTCTGTTATTCTTTTTAAAGTATCTCCCTTTTAAATACTAACCGTCTTTTTCCAAATTAAAACTCTTCAAGCTATTAAAACTTACCTCTTGGTTTCCATCCCTTTTCCTTTAATTTTTAGGTCTGGTATTAGCCAGCAGTATGAACTTAGGTAATTCACATGACTTTTGTAGCTCTGTTTCCCAGGGTTGGATTTTCATGACCTACCTTGTCCAGCTGAAAATGATTAAATACCTGTGGAAGCTCTTTGTAAGCTATTAGGTGCCACAACGCTAAGGGGAGGTTGTTATTTCTATGTCTGCATTTTATTTTATTAATTTCTGGATCCCTTCCACTGGCTTTTATATCTCCACCTCATGCATATCCTGGATACCTTTTCCACTGCACCTTCCTCTGAAGAAGTGAAGATATTACAGATATTTAAGAGCTTCTAGAAGAATATCACTGTATTTGACAATTGGGAGCAGAGGGAGAAGGCTTTTATTTTGTCCATTTTCTCTATTTACACATATGTGAGGAATACAGCTTCTGTTTGTCTCAACTTTCTGAGACTTTAGAACATGCAATATGTGGATACAAATGACCAATAGCAATCGCTCAAATTTCAGTTGCTTTGTTGTCCCACTTGTTCTAATAGGCTCCCAAACTCTAGCAACACACCAGCCCACCAGTCTCCTAAGCATTCTTGGGGGTGTCTGATCAGATAACACAAAGGTGATTTCTACCTTCTACTTTTCTTTTTTTCTACCCAGTGCCATTTCATCTAGTTATGACTCTGCTCAACTGACATTATTGCATTCACTGGGTTCTGTCCCACTTTCTACTACAGTTGAACCACTGGGCTTTGGGAAATGCCAAATGCAACAGCAGAAATGTTACTGAGATATATCAGATGGAACAGAGTCTTTGGAAAAAGTTCTTTCAATTTGCATTTATATTTCACACCCTTGGTTTCAAATATGAATTCGAGAGATGATGAGACAAATCAGAGTGATAGACCCAAGACCAGGTCAGAATTTCCATTTCCTTCCAGGACTAAGCCTTCTTTTGTAGTCAAACTTGAGATACCTACTTTCTTAAGTCTTCTCATGGCAGAACCAGAAGTTCAGTTCACCAGACATCCCTAATATATATGAGGTGAACAAAGTGTATTCTTAACTCTGACAGAACATTTTAAGAAATGAAGCTGTCCTTAGGAACAATATCTGGATAAGTGCTGGAGCTTATGGAAGTGCTGGAGCTTATGGAAGCTGAGATGCAAAGGTCTGTGAGCTGTCAGTTACCAGTTTTGTTGCTGGTGGGTGAGAGTGGAGAGGAAACAAAGAAGGAGAGAGATGCCATAAGGGTAAGGTAAGACTTGGTCCTACAAAGATAAGAGTATGAGAGAAACCTGTGGGATTGGCGAAGCTGAAAAGGACTTAAGTCCTAAAGGTGATTTTAGCTAGATTCTTGTGTAGTTCCTATATTCTTGTCCATTTGGAAAGAACTTTAGACTATCAGAGAGCAAAGAAGATTATAGAAAGCTTAAGCCAATGTCACTCAGATTTTATGAAGAGGAGTTCCTGCTGACATCTGGGTTATGCATGGAAGAAAACCAGCTAAGCCTCAATCTGGGAATATTTCTAGAAATTTCATTCCTTTTTGTAGTACATTGAAGAGGCAAGAATCCAGCCAATGGAAACTGTGTGTGTGTGTGTGTGTGTGTGTGTGTGTGCACGCGCACACACATATGTGTGTGCTTAGTTGCTCAGTTGTATCTGTCTCCTTGTGACCCCATGGACTGTAGCCTGCCAGACTCCTCTATCCACAGAATTTTCTAGGCAAGAATACTTGAATTGGTTGCTGGTTCTTATGCCAGGTAATCAACCAGTCAAATTAAATTGTCAATATTTGAAAAAATTCCAAGATGAACCTCGACTGGGTAAGTCATCTTCTTTTCTGGGGAAAGTATAATGTCTTAGCAAATGAAAATGAAGAGTTAAAATTTGATTTGAATATTAAAAGCATAAAGGCACTGTATTTGGAAGAGACACAAATAAAGAAAATCATATTATAGGATAAAAGTTCAGAAGCAGCAGAGAGAGATATTCAAGATCTTTTCCTGACTAAAGTAGGGAAGGTAAATTAAGGGCTTAGTATGGAAAACATTCAGGGTATGGGCAATAAGCTTTTATAGTGAAGAGACTCATATTAGTATGTGAAGAATTGGCAGTCATAGACTAGGTCAAATAAAAACAAAATGGAGACACCATGATTTTGGGTCTCTTGTGTTGAATATACCAGGAGAAAGATCCCAGAGGTAGAGAGGTAGAGGCAGTCATGGGAGAGTTTGCACCAACCTGGGGATTGTGGACAGGAGAAGGAAGCAGTGGCTTAGAATAGAAGAGCTTGGTTGTTTGGAGATAGATGGCTGTGGGCAAAGAGGATGAGGCTGACGTTTACGGTTTCTCATTGTCACATGGGGATTGTCAAAATCCTGCCGGTTTGGTTATTGGTATTAGCTGTATCAGTGCGAAAGCTCATTTGCCCAGAGGTCTCGTTCCCTATGGCTCAGGCAGCTTCTACGCTCCAGCACCTTGCCTTTAAAACTCTTTTCAGTTTGGCACTGCTCAGCATTAGTAAAGTAGAATGAATAGAGACTAATGCATAGATGATAGCTTCCCAGGCCCAGAACCAAGACTCTTTATTAAATAGGACATCCAAGATGGAGAGGAGCACGATCAGAAAATAAAAGGTGAACAAGATGAGGAAGATGGCAAGAGACTTCAGGGCGGCAGAGTGAGCTTCCGGGCTGGAGTTGGAGGGGCCTGTGTGAAGGTCTTTCATCTGCTTCAGATGTCGGGATAATAAGGCCATGAGCAAGACTGTGGAGGCCAGGAACAGGAGGAAAGGAATAACCAACACAACTACTTTCCGTAGTGTGGAAAAATCCCACAGGAACGCCTCCAGTCTCTCAAGCATGGTGCTGTTTCTAGGGAAACCCTTCATGGAGATGGATTGAATGATGGTGTGATAACTAGCAGCTGAAAAGATGGTAGACACACAAGAAACCAGCAGAGAGCCGAGCAGCAGCCGAGGAACACATCTCACAATTCTCCACTTCATCCAGAGGAAGACGGGGTGGCTGAAGAAGGAGACTTTGACACAGTAGAAGACAGCCAGCAAGCTGGTCAACCAGAAGGAAAGGATGTTAGTAAATTGCCAGATGATCCCGAAATACCAAAAATTGTAATTAGGGTGGAAGTGGGAGCCAAAGTTGTGCAGCATCGATGACCACAGTTGGCAGAGGCGGCAGATGCCCAGGCTGGTGAGGATCATGTCCACGGGGGGCAGCCTTTGAGTCTGCACCCACTCTCTGCCCAGCACTATGACAATCAGGCTACTTTGCCCAGTTATCGTCAAGAACTCGAGCATATAGATGATCATGAAGAAGACAGAGAGTCGGCTGGTGATCATCCTTCTATTCCAAGGAAACTTCCTGGGCATGGACTCAGAATCTCTGCCACAGTTTCCAGTTTGGGACCAGATTCCTGGCCCCATTAGTGTTTCATGCAAGAAAATACCTCCCTCCTGATGCAAATTCTCCCTGGCTTATTTTTGACTTTGCCATTTCCCTAGCTGCAGGATTTGCTTACGCTTTGCTTGCTGGCTTGTTATCAGGCCTGGATGCAGGGAAGTGTGGTTGGAATGTGGACTCTTGCTTCTGAGGTGATTTGATTATTCCCATGTAAGACATCCGTATTTCATAACCATGCTGTTTATATCTTCTGAGGTGTCTTTAGCTTATTTCATCATCATTTCAATAGGATAGTCTCACTCTTTATACCTAAATCTTGAACGACAGGAAAGATAAATCCTTCTCTGTCCATTCATGTCCCAGGTAACATTTCTAGTCTGCTCACTGAGTGCTGTAACAATGTCAACTTCAAAAATCCTGACTCCCCAGCTTCTGCAGCTGCTGGGCACAGAAGCCACAATCAAAGTCTGAATCTCTCTAATGTGTGCACGCAGTCATTCAGTCATGTCTGTGTGCCGCATGGACCCCCCGCCAGGCCCCTCTTTCTGTGGGATTTCCCAGGCAAGAATACCGGAGTGGGTTGGCACTTCCTTTTCTAGGGGATCTTCCTAATCCAGGGGTGGAACCTAGGTCTCCTGCTTGGCAGGAGGATTCTTTATCACTGAACCACATGGGAAGTCTTTGAATCTATGTAAGAAACAATAAAGAAAATCTTGGCTGTGAGAGTCCACTCAAGAAATTGCGGGAAGCTGAGATCTTCAAGTCTCCTCGTCTAAGATGGGCAATTTTCTCCGCTGACCATTGGACTTCTTAACTCAGAGAAATCACCACACAGTGCCCACTCACTCCCTAAAATTGAGAGGTGGCTTCCTTGGCTATTGTTTTGCTGATTCCAGTACCTTGAGCTCAGGTTTTATATATCTTTAAGATATGTAAAAGCTATATATATATCCATTTGTTCCATTATCGTCACTGTTTTTTTTTTTTTCCCCTTATGTGGTGAGGCTATGCTTGTCACTGTTCCCACTGCTCAAGATGATTTGAGAGAGGGCCCTTTTACCACTAGTAGAACAATTTTTAAACTTGATATCTACTGGAGGGAGCAGCCTAAAGGACTTGCTCTCTTTGTTCGTTTGTTTCTGTAGTTATTGTCATTGAGCTTCCCCTTCCCTGACCAGCCTGTGGAGACAAAGGGNCCCTTTTACCACTAGTAGAACAATTTTTAAACTTGATATCTACTGGAGGGAGCAGCCTAAAGGACTTGCTCTCTTTGTTCGTTTGTTTCTGTAGTTATTGTCATTGAGCTTCCCCTTCCCTGACCAGCCTGTGGAGACAAAGGGAATTGCTGCTGAGCGTGACTTCAAATGTCTCTGACTCTGGTATAATCTGGTTCTGTGAAATTGTAACTTACTGTGAAGTCCCCACTAGATATTTCTGGAAGTGACTCCTGTGGGCTCGCAATTGAGTCTGGCCCCAGGGGATGCAGGATGGGCTGCTCTGCCGGGCACCTGCTGAGGATGGTCTCCTGGCAGGTGCTTCCCTGTCCAGCTGTGGGGCCTGGTTTGGGCTGCACCACCTCTTACTTGTGCTCTAGCTGCTCAGAACTCCACTCCTAAAGGTCCTAAGGCTGAGGGAACTAGCCGGCAGTCTGTGGGGGAGCAGCCCAGTAGTCACTCTGAGGTGTCTGAGGAAACTTGGAAGCTTAACTCTTTGCCCTTCTATTTTTGTAGTCTCACTGGAAGCAAATTTGATTTGCAGCTGTCCAGACAACTACAATGGTGGCTCAGACAGTACAGAATCTGCCTGCTAGGCAGGAGACCTGGGTTAGATTCCTGGAATGGGAATATTCCCTGGAGAAGGGAATGGCAACCCACTCCAATATTCTTGCCTAGAACATCCCTTGGACAGAGGATCCTGGCGTGCTAAAGTCCCCTGGGTCGCAAGAGTTGGACACGACTGAGCAACTGACTCTTTCACTTTCAAACAACCACAGTAGCAGAGGCAAGCTGTTTTTCTATCAAGATTCTAGGCCCACATTCCAAGTATCCAATGTTGCTACTGCGGAAGTGAATGCCTGGTAAGTGGTGGAACCTTGGAATATGAAGACAGTAATTGAAAACCTTAGAGATTCATGTTGATTATGGCAGAAACCAACACAATATTATAAAGTAATTATCTTCCAATTAAAAATAAACTAAAAAAATAAAGAAGAGAATCCAATTTTTCTAGGCCATTAGTTAATAAATTTATCCTTTTCATGTTGAATTTCTTGAGCAACTTTATTGAAAAATATAAATGTTGGTTTATAAATGTTGGAGTCTCTAGTCTTCTCAACTTACCTATGTGTAAAAATGTTCACCAGGCTTCCTCAGTGGATCAGTGGTAAAGAAGCTGTCTGTACTGCAGGAGATGTGGGTTCAATCCCAGGGTTCGAAATTTCTCCTGGAGAAGGAAATGGAAATTTACTCCAGTATTCTTGTGAGGAAAATCCCACGAGCAGAAGAGCCTGCTGGGCTACAGTCCATGGGGTGAGTGGCTGAGGACACATCAATGTTCATCAATACAATTTAAAAAAAGAAAACCTCAGAGACAAAAAGAGCCTTATAAGCGGGGAACTTGTGAATTTGAGGTCTTTCGATGTTTTTTGGACAACTGATAAATTACAAATTGGGCTTCCCTGGTGGCTCAGGGATAAAGAATNCTGTGCTGTTTATGGTTGAGAGGTTGTCACACAAGCTAGTCTGTCAGCAGAGAGGTTTGACCGGAGACACCCTTGTCACACCCAGGGCAGGGAATTAGCAGTAATTATTGGCCCGACAAATGAAAAAACCCTTCACCAATATAATTCCTAATCAACCCACTAATACTATTACTAATGATCTTCTAACTTCTCAAAAGAGTCTGTATTTAGAAAGTTTTAATACATCCCATGCCTCTCACAATTGGGGGATTGTAAACAATCACATGAGGCCAGAAAAACCTGATCAGGCAGGCCAGAGAACCTTCAGAGTTTGTAAGTTGAAACACTCTTGTCACCCCCAGGAATTTTTATTACCTTGGAGCTGCAAGTTAACTCNTGCCTCTCACAATTGGGGGATTGTAAACAATCACATGAGGCCAGAAAAACCTGATCAGGCAGGCCAGAGAACCTTCAGAGTTTGTAAGTTGAAACACTCTTGTCACCCCCAGGAATTTTTATTACCTTGGAGCTGCAAGTTAACTCCTTCTCTGAGAAAAATGGTTATGGGGGAGAGCTCCCTGTAAAGTACTCTGGTTTTGGGGGTAGATGTTCAGGAACAGGGGGTTTCCTGAGGCTTGACCACGCCTTTGTGTATGCCAAGCTTCCTTCCTCATGACCTTTGCCATGGGCAGAGTTCCTCACACTGGCCCCCGGCACACTCCAGTATTCTTGCCTGAAAAATCCCATGGACAGAGGAGCCTGGCAAGCTACAGTCCAAAGGGTTGCAAAGAGGTGGACATGATCAAGCACACGCCTCGGTCGCCTCCACGGCCTTATCCTCATCTATTTTTCCAAACACTAACTACTGGAAGCTGCACCATGCTTCCTTCAGAGCCTCTGCACAGGCTGTGTCCCCTGCCTGGGATGCCTTTCCCTCCTCTAAGCTACCTGACAGGCGCCCACTTACCCTTCAGTGTTCTATGTGGGCACCCCTTCTCTGCAGAACCTTCCGACTCCCTCCCTCTGTGCTCCTGTGTCCTCCCAACAGACGTCCACCTGCAAACTCCTCTGCATCCATTCATCTTCCCGACTAGATTGGGCACTGCTTGTGGCCGCGTTGCTATCATTAGAGCTCTCAAATGTTTAAGGAGACCTGGTACATTGAAGTTGGAGGAACTTGGGTTATAGCACACTCCAAGAGCTGTTTGCTCTGGGGCAAGTCATTTGCATTCTGAACTGTGATTTCCTCGGCTCTGCCTGTCTCCCGGGGTTCTGTGAAGTGTCGTGTGAGATGCCTGCTACAGTGCTTGGCTCACTGGGCTGTGTGTGTGCTGTGCTAAGTCGCTTCAGTCATGTTCAACTCTTTGTGACCCTATGGACCGTAGCCTGCCAGGTTTCTCTGTCCATGGGATTCTCCAGGCAAGAATACTGGAGTGGGTTGCCATGCCCTCCTCCAGGGGACCTTCCTGACCCAGGGACTGAACCCATGTCTCATACATATGCATTGGGACTACATCCAGTAGTGGGTTCTTTACCACTAGCGTCACCCGGGGAAGCCTTTGACTCACTACTGCTGCTAAGTCGATTCAGTCGTGTCCGACTCTGTGCCACCCCATAGACGGCAGCCCACCAGGCTCCCCCATCCCTGGGATTCTCCAGGCAAGAACACTGGAGTGGGTTGCCATTTCCTTTTTCAATGCATGAAAGTGAAAAGTGAAAGTGAAGTCGCTCAGTGGTGTTCGACTCTTAGCGATCCCATGGACTACAGCCTACCTTATTACCCTTTCATCAAGCTGAGAAGCAAGAGGTGATCAGCTAGTGAATGGGGGATTAGAAATAAGGATATAAGGTGAGAAAGAGCAGAAACCTCTGAGATGCAAGCGTGCTTGGATTTCTAAAACTGTGCTGGCCACCTGCTCTGTCCTGAAGCAAAGTTGAGTTAGACCAATGAGGTGGGCGGGGTGGGGGGGGGGCGGAATAGATCAAGGGCCTGACTAGACCAAGCCCCCCCTGCTACAACTGCCAGAATGGACCAGCCCATGTGACGTCACAATTCCAAGGGGTTGCCAAGTCACTGCTAGAGACAGACCCTCATTTCTCCCCCGGGAGCTCTAGGATGTGGATGTGAGACAGGTGAGCAAGGAAGGTAGATGGCGACAAGGAACAGCCCTAGCCCCAAGCCGATGGGCACGGCTCAGGGGGACCCAGGAGAGGCCGGCACACTTCCAGGTCCTGATGTTGGCATCCGGGACACAAGTTCGGCCACTCAGCTGAAGATGAAGCCCAAGAAGGTGCGCAAGATCAAGGCGCTCATCATTGACCTGGGTTCCCAGTACTGTAAGTGTGGCTACGCGGGTGAGCCGAGGCCCACCTACTTCATCTCCTCCACGGTGGGCAAGCGCTACTCGGAGGCGGCTGACTCCGGTGACACCTGCAAGGATACCTACGTGGGCCACGAGCTGCTCAACTTGGAGGCGCCTCTGAAGCTGATCAACCCTCTCAAATATGGCATCGTGGTGGACTGGGACTGCATCCAGAGCATCTGGGAGTACATCTTCCACACGGCCATGAAGATCCTCCCCGAGGAGCACGCTGTGCTGGTCTCTGACCCCCCGCTCAGTCCCACAAGCAACCGGGAGAAGTACGCGGAGCTGCTGTTCGAGACCTTTGGCATCCCTGCCATGCACGTGACGTCCCAGTCGCTGCTGTCCATCTACTCCTATGGCAAGACCTCTGGGCTGGTGGTGGAGAGCGGGCATGGCGTCTCACATGTGGTGCCCATCTCTGAGGGTGACGTGCTGCCAGGCCTGACCAGTCGCGCTGACTACGCGGGCAGCGACCTCACCAACTACCTGCTGCAGCTGCTCAACGAGGCCGGCCACAAGTTCACTGACGACCACCTGCACATCATCGAACATATCAAGAAGAAGTGCTGCTACTCGGCCCTCAAGCCCGAGGAGGAGCTGGGCCTGGGCCTGGAGGATCTGCGCGTGGACTACGAGCTCCCAGACGGCAAGCTCATCACCATCGGCCAGGAGCGCTTCCAGTGCGCTGAGATGCTCTTCAAGCCCGCCCTGGTAGGCAGCAGCCAGCCCAGCCTCCCTGCGCTCACCGCCGCCTGCCTGAACCGCTGCCAGGAGGCGGGCTTCAAGGAGGAGATGGCCGGCAACGTGCTGCTGTGTGGTGGCTGCACCATGCTGGGCGGCTTCCCCGAGCGCTTCCAGAGGGAGCTGAGCCTCCTCTGCCCCGGGGACAGCCCTGCGGTGGCCGCGGCTCCCGAGAGGAAGACCTCCGTGTGGACCGGCGGCTCCATCCTGGCCTCCCTGCAGGCCTTCCAGCAGCTCTGGGTCAGCAAGGAAGAGTTTGAGGAGCGGGGCAGTGCGGCCATCTACAGCAAGTGCTGAGCGGGGGGTCCCCACCGGCCGGGTCTGGGGGCAGGCAGCCACAGGCCACTCTATACACATTTTCAGAATTTCACATAAAATTTTAAAGTACAGTGGCTCCTGTCCGGTCTGGAATTTTTGCTTTAGGCTGATAGCAGAAGATGGGGAGGGGGATTTGGGCTTTCAGTCTGTATCTGCTGAGTTGGGAGAAGCAGGGGCAAGGGGAGGCTCACTGGCCCCTCCCCTTCTGGCCTCTTCCTGAAGATGACATCATCATAGAGCCCAGAATGTGGCTTTTTGTTCCATTAGCTCTTCAGCGTTCAAAGCCCAATCCAACCAACAAGCAACAAGCAATATGATGCTTGCTTACTCATAGACCAAGGGGGGAACAAAGGCTCAGATTAAGGGACTGGCTTGGGTTACAAAGTTATGTGATGGGTGGGACACTCAAACTAGGTGTCTCCTGTCTTTGCCCCTGATGGTCGCCTGCCCACAGCTGTATCACTGCTTGACTGCCTCGCTGTCTGCCGCTGCACTCCCCCCCACCCCCGCCCCACAAAGGTACAGCCCATGGTTGTCTCCTGAGTGGGAGGGGCCATTTCTACCCATCAGTGGCCCTCTCCTTTTAGACTCCTGCCAAAACTGGGGCTATTTTTACAGCGTCACAAAGAGCCACTGAATCTGGAAGATGTTAAGAGAAGCCAGAAGGCCATTTGGAAATCATTTGGTTCTCTCCCTCCTGTAGAGATGGGGAAACTAAGGACCAAGATGGAGGGGGCGCCATGTCAGTGGTTGAGCCTGGGTTTCCTGACCCAGGTCATGATTATTTCCAGGAAGGCTTCCCAGATGGTGCCAGTGGTAAAGAACCTGCCTGCCAATGCAGGAGACGTAAGAGATGCGGGTTTGATCCCTGGGTTTAGGAAGATCCCCTGGAAGAGGGCATGGCAACCTATTCCAGTATTCTTGCCTGAAGAATTCCATAGACAGTGGTGTCCCATGGGTCGCACAGAGTCAGATACGACTGAAGCAACTTAGTGCAAGCACACAAACATGTCTGCTTTGGTTTGGGCTGCTACAGCAAAACACCACACGACGGGGGGCTTGTAAACAACAGAAATCTATTTTCTTACAGTTCTGGAGGCTGGAAGTCCAAGAGCCAGATGCCAGCATGGCAGGCTTCTGGTGAAAAGCTTCTTCCAGGTTGCAGACCCTTGACATCCAGCTACGTTCTCACTTGGAGGATGGGATGAGGGGTGTCTCTGGGGCCTCTGCTATTGAGGCACTAATCCCATCCATGAAGGCCTTACCCTCCCAAAGGTCTCCCTCCCCTAAAGCATGACTTTGGGGATTATGTTTGCAACATAGGAATTTGGACCTAGGGGCTGGGGACTGGGTGCGTGGAAGGAAACATTTAAACTATAGCAATGATTCTTAATGCTTAGCAACCTTTAAGCACTTAACCAAGCATCTACTGTGGGTGAGACCCAGATGGGAGACAGAAATGACCAGTGTGGCCCTGTCCTCGGGAGCACACACAGCTACTGGGGGCAGCCACACTGGCAAGGAAACAAGGCCTGAGCTGAGTGTTCCTGTGGGTGGGAAGGTGGAGGTGTGCCTATTGAAGAGTTGCAAATGGAGAAAGAAGTGCTGGGTGTGGTGAGCACTTGGTAGCTTTGGGGCTGAAGGAGAAGACATCAAGACTTGTGAAAGACTTCAGCTGGTGAATGACTGTCTGCCTAGAAGAAGGGAGTTCCTGCCTCTTCTACCCTCACCTCCAGATGGGGGCCCATGACTGGGGGCCGGTGAGCAGAGTCAGTGAAATCAGCCATTGGTGAGCCATGTAATCTGATGGGCCATCAGGTATCCCTGAGCCACTTCTTACCTTAGACAAAGAGTCCTGATCTGGGGGCATTCTGTGAGGCTCCTTTTGTCTCTGGTCCTGTGCAAGGGACTGCAGTTTTGGCAAAGAACCAGACGTGGTTCTTTATCACCTTTATCATCTTTATCACCTAATGCCTTGGCATCTGGGCCTTCCCTGTAGCCTGGAGGTGGGGTTCCTCTGGGACTGACAAGTCTTTGGTGCTATGCAGGGCTCTTGCCTGTGGAGAGAGCTTCAGACTGGAGGCTGATGGTGCTAGTCGACACAGTTTATTTGGCCAAGTGGTGAAAATAACTTTTTTTCTGGAATGTGAATTCGTTCAGTAGGACCTATATTCTTATGTTGCCAAAATCTCTACCTCTCTGATGTCTTCATACATACCTGCTGCTTCAACATAACTTGCTTTATTAGCCAGCATTCATTACTGTGGCTTACAACCCAAGAACCTTGGCTTGATATTTCTCCTAAAAGCCTGATGAGATACAGAGAGGAAAGTGGAAGCTTATAGAGGGAAATGTTCAGTTCAGTGCAGTTCAGTCGCTCAGTTGTGTCTGACTCTTTGCGACCCCAGGAATCACAGCACACCAGGCCTCCCTGTCCATCACTAACTCCTGGAGTTCACTCAGACTTGCGTCCATCGAGTCAGTGATGCCATCCAGCCATCTCATCCTCTGTCGTCCCCTTCTCCTCCTACTCCTAATCCCTCCCAGCATCAGAGTCTTTTCCAATGAGTCAAATCTTCGCATGAGGTGGCCAAAGTACTGGAGTTTCAGCTTCAGCATCATTCCTTCCAAAGAAATCCCAGGGCTGATCTCCTTCAGAATGGACTGCTTGGATCTGCTTGCAGTCCAAGGGACTCTCAAGAGTCTTCTCCAACACCACACTTCAAAAGCATCAATTCTTCNTAATAACAGTTGACAAAGGAGAAAAAGTGAAAGTCATCGACCCCATGTGTGATAAGCACCAAGTCTGTGTACACTTTTGGTCATTCAAGGAAGAAAAAAGCAGAAGTAATCCAATATGAACCTCAGTATCCTTGAACATAAAACAAGAAACCACTGAGGCAAAGGTAAACTACACTTAAAAATAGGAAACAGAATATTAGAAAGCGTCTGATCTACATACTCAACAAAATGAAAGAAGCAGGAAATTTTAAAAGGGAGATGACAAAACAATAGTTTGCAGTTAAAAGGTGAATTTTGGTTGACATGGATCCAGATATAAGAGGGGAGAAAGATGAGAGAAGGAATGATGGTAAGTGAAATATACAACAAAAGCGTTACTACCTGTTTTCTTCCCTAGATACACCGGGCACACTGTCTTCTGTATACACCGCCTTATTCTGAGAACCCGCAGGACCCAGGACTACTGTACTCCACGGGGCACTCTCTATAATGATAATGACCACTCGAGTAACCCAGATTCTCTTTGTGCAAGTTTGAATGTGAGACATATAAAGTGAGTCCTTAACTGGTGGTTGAGGTTCCCTGGAGTTAGCAGTTCAAAGGCTGGCTCTTTTCTTACGTATGCATGTGAATCCTGTGGAGCAAACTCTGGGATCAGCAACTAGAACATGACAGCTCCTAGTAGGTACTTAGGAAACAGCTGTTGAATGCAGGGTGAGTACAAGGAGAGCAGAGCATGTGTCCTACTGTGTCACTGAGCAAGGGCCTTGAAAATCATAAAACCAACCTCGAGAAATGCACACATAATCGAGAAAGGCACACATAATCGAGAAATGCACACATGTGATCACAATCTTAGGTCATTCAAATTATTGAAATGGACAAAGATGGCAGCTAGTTTTTAGGGAAACACTTGTGGCTTGGGCATTTAATTTGAACTAATGCATCAAAATTGAATGGGACAAAAGGTGGTTATTAAGTTCCCCGAAGGTGACTTTGTGGAGAGTGGTTCCCATGATCAGCAGTTCTGTGAATGCACATTTATTGATCAGTGTTTGGACCAGTGGGAATGGCAAAGGGACCCCAAGTTAATACAATATGAACTCAACAATGGGATGGCCACAATGTGAATACGATGTGGTAGTTAATTTACATTTTAACGTCTTCCTCCCAGAATATTCACATCCTGATGCCCCAAACCTGTAAATATGTTACTGTCTGTGGCAAAAGGGACTGCAGATGCAATTAAGTTAAGGATGCTAAAATAGGGAGATTATCCCGGGACACGTGAGTGGGCCCAATGTAATTACGAAGGTCTTTATAAGAGTAGGCAGGAGAGTGAGAATCAGAGAAGAAGATGATGCAATTGGAGAAATCAGAGTCCTGAGTCAAAGAATCCAAGGGAAGCGTCTTTTCAGTCTGTGCTTAGTCTCATTTTTCCCAGGATGTATTTGTTCTGGGGAGGAAGATTGCATCCATCCTTGAAGGATGTGGGAAACATGATTTTGTTCTCATCTTAAAATGAAGAGCACACTTTTGTTTACCTGTCTCCCCTTTTCCCTTTCCTAAAAAATAGGACTCCTTTCCTCACAGTTTCACCTTTGACCCTTGTTAAAGCAATACCAAATCAGATCCCCCAAAGGTGGAATCAGATGTTTCCCAATTAGCCAAATACATTTTCTTCCTTGTGTTACTGGCATTCAGGAAAAATCAGAATTGAATTTTTTTGGTGTGGTGATGGTTCCCGAAGGGTCAGCATTTGAAAAGAATATCTAATAATAACTAATGTGGTCCAAGCATAGGATCCAAATCATTCTCTTCTATTTTGAATTCTGCCACCAACCTGGGCAGCCTGAAGCAAGTTCATTTTTTTCTCTGCTTTTTATCACATTCTTTAAATAAGAATCATAGCATTAATTTGTTTAGTCTCCAATTTATTGAATGTACACATTACTGAAACCCTGGGAGCATTTACCCGGTCAACTGGCAAATTGCAAATTATAGAAGCTACAAGAACTTTAATTTAATACTAAAATGATCCTATTCAAAGGCCTTAGGCAAAACTCTGATGAAAAGGAGTTAAAGACCATCCTCGCCATCAACAGCAAAACGACTGTGATTCAGGTGATACAACTTCGCTCACCACTGCCTCCGCTTTCATCGCTCTTCCCATGCACTGGCCCTGATGCTTTAGAACACTTCAAGACTCAAGGTGCAGAGCCTCTGGTGGTCTGAGATAATGTGCGGGAGAATAACTCTCTCCTGCTCCAGTTACATTCAATTAGAGGGGAACAAAAGCCAAGCACACCTCCAGAGCCTCAGAGATGCTTTGTCTCTCTCCCTAGGACATAGCACAACTCCATGAGACTGGGTGGGGTTAAGGCAGAAAGATTAAGTATCACCCTCACAGACACTCCTCTATTACAGGGTCTAAAGCCAAGATTCCTTGGATTAACAGTATTAGAATCTCTTGGAGAATAGTTAGAAATGCAAATTCATGAACTCTACCCACACATACTAAATCAGAGAGTCTGGGAGTAGGGCCCAACAATCTGAATTTTAACCAGCCTGCTAAATGATTTTGATGCTTCATACAGTTTGAGAATCATTGATTAAAAACACTTCATGCCTGGGACTTCCCTGGGGGCCCAGTGGTTAAGACTCTGCACTTGCACTGCAGGATTCAATCCTGCTCAGGAAAGTTCCACGTGCTGTGCTGTGTGATATGGCTGAAAAAATTAAAAAAAAAAAATGAATAGAGAAGACATAAACAGGTCCTGCCTGGTTTCTCCTAGCCTGGGGAGTACTCAGGGTAATGGGGTATAGGAATGGGCTACCCCACAGCTACTCCTCTAGAAACTCCAGTTAAATAGATTTATTTGACTTCAACGGAAGGTACCACGCTGCCCCAAGCTGAGGCTTTCTCAACATATAAAAGGAGTGAAGTCTTTGATTTGGTTTTTAATAAATGCTATCCCACTGTGAAAATTTTCTTGTTCTAGTTTTGGGGCAGCATAAGATTTCCAAAGGTTGAAAAGAGAGGTTCTGGAATAAATCTTTACTAAAAATATGTGGTAATGGGAAGTGAGAGGTAGGTTGGCTACAGGAGAGCTGTAAGAACCCTTCACTTGGTTACCTTCTGGATCTTTCTCAACTACAGCTACAAGGTCAGTAACTCATCAGCCAGCATGAAGTGCACATAGTGATACCATCCTCAAGGATCACTTGGATGGTCTGGACCACCAGAGGATGTGATTAGGAAAAAAAAAAAAAAAAACAGGGAAAGTGAAATTGGTAAAACAGAAAGACAGGAAGATAAAGAAAAAAGGGGTGAGAATTGAAGAGAAAGAGGACATGCATTCTCAAACCTACTCCCTTTGTTCCGTTTTAGAATTAGGAGCTGTTCACAGGCTGTCTAGACCCTATTTGTAGAGGTAAGAAAGGACTATATTCCCTATATTCCTGGAGTTTGAAAACAAGCATTTCTCAAGGATAAAGAGGTCAACCACATGTGACTATCCTGCTGGGACCAGTCACTTTTACCTATACCTTCATGCTCATAAATTCATACATTTTTAAAAGATCAATAATAGCAAGCTTTTGTATGGTGTGAATGACCTAGTAGAGGAGGGAAGCTGATTTCAGGAGAGAGAGAAAGAGAGAGAATTTAAAATTCTGGAGCTTTGTCTTTAGTAAGCAAGAGGTGGTAGGATTTGGTCAAGTAGAAGAGTTGGCCTTTGCTCTATGAAAGGATATTTTCCCCCTAGAAGCAAAAGGAAAAGAAGCATACATGTGGTGATAATATGTAGAAGTTCCTTTCTTATTATGCCTTTTTTTTTCCCAGTGAAGTATAAAGCAAGGTTTCCCGATTTTAGAATGAAGAAGGGACCAAAATGTTGGAACTTATTTACTTATTTATTTATTTTGGCCACACCACGTGGCATGTGGGGTGTTGGTTCCCCAACCAGGGATTGCACTTGCCTTGCTCCCTGCATGGGAAGCCCGGTGCCTTAACCACTTAGCCATCAGTGAAGTCCTAAATGTTGGAATTTAAAGACAGAGGCTAATTTGTGCAGTAGATACTAGGAGTCAGAGACACCTTTCAGAACTCTAGAAGGTAGTATTTGCATAGACTAGTCAGTGGCATCCATGGTTACGAAAATGTGCTGCTCAGGTTTCCTGCTGCTGAGAACGTAATGGACTGGGGGCCCCACTACGAGATCCTCAAACACGTTTGCAAGAAGAGCCATGCTTCCCATGGGCTGCACTCACCCAGTGATGGAGCGTGGCAACAGTAAAAGGAGGAATCGTGTAGATTCATTCCTGTGAGATGGGGGACTCCTCAATTGTGACTTTGGCTCAACGGCACTCTTTTTTTAGGCCAGAACTTTCTTAGAATTGCCCTGCAGTCTAAGAAGCTTACTACATATCCCTCTTTCTTCCCTCTCCCTCTTCACAGAGGTCAAGACTCTTCTCAGTCTGGATTCTTTGTCTTCTCCAACTTCATGTACTTTTTGTTTCACAGACATTTCTCCAATAAATCTCTTGCATATCTAATACTATTTTGGAGTCTGCTCTTTGGAAGTCTGAACTAATTTATAAGTGGTGCAAGGAATGGTATGAGAAACAGGTCATCAGTTGGGGTTTGGGCTGACTCACTCATATGCAAGCAGGCAAACAGAACCTCAATATGAGGGTTATTTAGGGCACAGATCCTGGGGTCAGGGAGATCCCCTGGAGAAGGAAATGACAACCCACTCCAGGGTTCTTGCCTAGAAAGTTTCATGGACAGAGGAGGCTGGTAGGCTCCATGGGATTGCAAAGAGTTGGACGTGACTAAACTCGCACAAACATTAGGGCACAGATAGTCTCTGGCAGAATATGGTAGCCTGGATACTAAAGATTTCACTAGTGGTGAAATAAGTCAGACAGAGAAAGACGAATATTGTATAACATATGTGAAATCTAAAAAAGCCAAATTCATGGAAATAAGAATAGAATGGGGGTTGCTAGGGGTTGAGGGGTGAGGAAAATGGGGCTATGTTGGTCAAAGCAGACAAATGTCCAACTCTAAGATGGATGTTTTGGAGATCTAACATACAGCATGCTGACTATAATTAACAACACTGTATTATATACTTGACAGTTGCTAACAGACTAGATCTTAAATGTATCACCAGAAAAAGAATGGTAATTGTGTGAGGGGATAAAAGGGTTAATTAACCTTAATGTAGTGATCATTTTATGATATACACCTGTATCAATGGCAACCCATGTCTGGAAAATCCCATGGACGGAGGAGCCTGGTTGGCTACGGTCCGTGAGGTCGCAAAGAGTCGGACACAACTGAGCGACTTCACTATCTACTATCACTATCTACACCTTAACTTAGATATATGTTTATGATATTTCAATAAGGCTGGAAAAAATAATAGATTCACTCCTCAGACAAAAAGATCAGTGAACTTGAAGAAATAACAATAGAATATACCTGAAACCAAACTCAGAGAGAGCAAAAGCTAAGCCAAAGAGAGAGAGAACAATGCTATAGAACAATTTCCCATAACTTAATATACATGGGCCTGGAGTCCTTGAAGGAGATGAGGTGGGGGAGAGGGGAATGAACAGAGAAACATTTGAAGATGTATTTAAAAAAAAGAAAAGAACAATAGTAGTCTCTGTAGAAAAATGGAAAAATAAAATCTAATACATCCAAACAATGAAATATTATTCACTGCTAAAAATAAATGCATTATTAAGTCATGAAAAGAAATTGAAGAACCCTAAACTAATATTATGGCATCTGGTCTCATCACTTCATGGCAAATAGATGGGGACAGTGGAAACAGTGGCTGACTTTATTTTGGGGGGCTCCAAAAATCACTGCAGATGGTGACTGCAGCCATGAAATTAAAAGACCCTTACTCCTTGGCAGGAAAGTTATGACCAACATAGACAGCATATTAAAAAGCAGAGATGTTACTTTGCCAACAAAGGTCTGTCTAGTCAAGGCTATGGTTTTTCCAGTGGTCATGTATGGATGTGAGAGTTGGACTCTAAAGAAAGCTGAGCACTGAAGAATTGATGCTTTTTGAACTGTGGTGTTGCAGAAGACTCTTGAGAGTCCCTTGGACTGCAAGGAGATCCAACCAGTCCATCCGAAAGGAGATCAGTCCTGGGTGTTCATTGGAAGGACTGATGTTGAAGCTCCAATCTTTTGGCCACCTGATGCGAAGAACCGACTCATTTGAAAAGATACTGATGCTGGGCGAGATTGAGGGCAGGAGGAGAAGGGGATGACAGAGGATGAGATGGTTGGATGGCATCACCGACTCAATGGACATGAGTTTGGATAAACTGCAGGAGTTGGTGATGGACAGGGAGGCCTGGCGTGTTGTGGTTCATGGGGTCGCAAAGAGTCAGATACGACTGAGCAACTGAACTGAACTGAACTGAAGTGAAAGAAATTAATCTGAAAAAGCTACCTAGTCTGTAATTCCAATTGTATGACATTCTGAAAAAGGCAAAATTATGGAAGATCAGCAATTATCAGAGGTTGGGGGAGTATGGAGAATTTTTAGGGTAATGAAACTATTCTGTATGATACTCTAATGATAGATACATGTCATTGTACATTTGGCAAAATCCACAGAATATATATCACCCCAAGTCAACCTTGATGCAAGTTAAGAACTTTGGGTGGTGTAGATTCACCGATTGTAACAAATGTTATTACTCTGGAGCAGGCTGTTGACAGTGGTGGAAGCTGTACATGTCGGGGGGCTGGGATGGTGGGGTGACAGGAGGTGTACAGGAACTTTGTGCTTCTGTTCAATTTGGCTGTGAAACCTAAAACTCCTCTAAAAAGTAAAAACCATTAAAAGGATAACAGTCAGAAAATTTTCCAAACTCATGAAAATAGTAAATGTACAGATCTAAGAATTTTGATGAACTCTAAACAAAAGAAACATGAAGATAATTATGCCAAAGCTTATAATAATGAAATTACTTAAAACCAGCACTAAGGAGAAAACATAGTAGCTAGGGGGAAATGATGAATTAAATAGAAAAGAAAACTAAGCATGATAGAAGACTTCCTGTAGGAAACAATGAAATCCAGAAAATAGTGGGGCAAAATTTTAATGCCCTGAAAGAAAATTAAAAACTTTCAACCTTAAAGTATGTAACCATAGAAAAAAATCTTTAAAAAATTCAGATAAAATAAATACTTTTTCAGACATGTTAACGCTGAAAGAATTCATCATTAGCTGACTGGCGTTAACATGGAGAGATTGGAGCTCTAATGTATTATTAGTGGGAATGAGAAATGATGTTTTGCAAACACTTGGAAAACAGTTTGGCAGTTTCTTTACAAAGTTAAGCATACACCTACTATGTTGTTTGTTGTTTAGTCACTCAGTCATGTCCAACTCTTTGCAACCCCATGGACTGCAGCATTCCAGGCTTCCCTGTCCCTCACTGTTTCCCAGAGTTTGCTCAACTTCACGTCCATAGAGTTGGTGATGCTATCTAACCATCTTATTCTCTGATGCTCCCCAATAGAAGAGGCATCACTTTGCCAACAAAGGTCCATAAGTCAAAGCTATGGTTTTTCCAGCAGTCATGTACAATGTGAAAATTGGGCCATAAGGAAGGCTGAGCACCAAAGCATCAATGCTTTTGAAAAGTGGTCCTGGAGAAGACTCGTGAGAGTTCCTTGGACAGCAAGGAAATCAATCCAGGTAACCCTAAAGGAAATCAACCCTGACTATTCACTGGAAGGACTGATGTTGAAGCTGAAACTCCAACACTTTGGCCACCTGATGCGAAGAGCCCACTCATTGGAAGAGACCCTGATGCTGGGAAAGATTAAGGTCAGGTGGAGAAGGGGATGACAGAGGATGAGATGGTTAGATCATTGACTCAATGTACATTAGTTTGATCTAACTCCAGGAGATAATGAAGGACAAGGAAGCCCGGCATGCTGCAGCGCATGGGGTTGCAAAGATTGACACGACTTAGTGACAGAATAACAACACAGCGAGGGGAGCAGTTAGCCTTAAGGCCATGGCTCTGCAGCCCCCAACCTGGGGGAGGAGACTCTGGCTGAGAGAAGAGCCTCTCTTAAGGCCACATGTGACCGTAGCGTCCTAAGAGCCATGAGGTCATACGGGCTGGTGCCTCTCACTCCTACTTTGTTCTTTGGAGCAAAATGAATTGGTTTTTTCTTCAAGAGTCTGGTTTGATGAATATTCAGTGTGGCTGGATTGGGATAAATGATCCTCAATCCCTTCCTTATTTCTCTAGCTAATCAAGCCATCTGGAAGCATTATGTGGCAATTCTTACATTTCAATTTGTTGTCTTTGAACCTCCCATCAGTAGAGAAGCTGCAAGCTTGCTCCTTGGGCAATTACCTGCCCCGAATGGCAATGCCAGCTTTTCACTTGTTCATGGCAAAAATATTGGAGTCACTGCTTATTCCTTTATTTCTTATCTCACATACCATCCATTAGCAAATACATGTATTCAAAGCCTATCACTTCCTATTACCTCTGCTACTAATATCCTGGAGCAAGCTGCCATCCTTCCTTACCTCAAGAATGCTGCAATAGCCTTTCTACCATTTCTGACTCTACTGTTGCCATCCACTATTTCTTCTCAACACAGTGTCCGGAGTGATCTGTTAAAAACATAAGTCCTACCATGTTATTCCTNCACGATGAAGGAATGTGTATTGGAAATATATCTCATGTTGGGGAAATAATTCAACACAAATGGTATAACGGTATTGAAACCATAAGGATCTTTTCATGGAGATAACTTCATCGGTATTTACCCAGCTGAAAGGTGCCACTGGGGGCAGTTTGGCCTTGCATCTGGAGAATGTACTCTTTGATGAGCTATTTCATGGAGCAATAGTTCAAGATCTCATTTCACCAAAGAGATAAATTTGTAAATAGTATCAGAAGTCAAAAGGAGAGGTGGTAAGGAAAATAAAGGGAGTACTTGACAAAAATGTCAGGTGGGTACAATAACTCTGTGATTATGAAATGCGATAATAAACAATATGCCGCTGCTTTGAATATCCTCAAAGAATAGATCTGTACAAGATGTTCTTTTCCTCTTTTGTTGTCATGTACTAATATAGCAGATTTTTTCAAATTACCTGAATGCAATGACCTGACGAGAGAATGTTTATCAGAGGAGAAGTCCACTCATCTCTCACCTCTCCTGCTTACCTCTGTCTTTTCTTCCAGATGCCCTTACCCAGTTGGGGTTGGTTTTCATCCACTGCACCTGCTCCGTTTCCCCTGGTGACTGCTTCATGAGCCTTTCAGTATGTCTTTTGCCACCATCCTGACTTGCCCATCTGTAGCAGTGCTCTTGGATGACTTTTCTGTGCCTAAGCTCCCATGTCCAGGTTTTAGGTTACTTCATGGCTCAACACCAACATTTTCCATCCTTTACCCTTTTTATTCGGTTCTCCTTCCTACTTGTTTTGGGGGAGGCTGTGCTGGGTCCTCGTGGCTGTGCAGCCTCTTCTCTAGTTGTGGCGAAGGGGGGGTGCTCTCTGGTTTGTGGCGCACGGACTTCTGACTGCAGTGGCTTCCCCAGGCACCTGGGTTCAGTAGTGACATCTCCCAGGCTCTTGAGCACAGGCTCAGTAGTTGTGGCACACCACGTTAGTTGCTCTAAGGCATACATGAGCCACCAGGGAAGTCCCTCTCCTACTCTTGATTCTTCAATTAACAATAGAGCCTAACAAAGTCTTTGTAAAGGACATTATTTATTGATCCTATGTCTTGGTCCTTTTGTGCAGCTCAGGAAAATGGATTTTTCTCTCCTCGCTGAGACTCTGCTCCTCATGTCACCCCTTCATCTCATCCTGTCCTACTTCCTTCAGAGTTATTTTCATATTTTTTTTCCTCTCCCTTACCTATATTATCATTCTGTCTCATCAGGCTTTTTTTTTAACCCTCAAACATTCTCAACATTCTCAGGTGACAAAATCAAAACAAACAAAAACTAAATAATCAGAATCAAAATTGCACAAAATCCTGCTAGTCCTTGTAGCCTTTTTTCATCCTATAATGTTTTAATGCAAAACTTCAGAGTGTAGATTTAACCAATTTCTGTTTTCTGTTTCTGCTCATATGTTATGATCTATTTCTTCCTGAACAGTTTGTCTTCAAACCAGTCACAAGTATATCATTCATTACTTTCTATTATTCTGCCTCTAATTATGTAGCATCACCTTCTTTCTGCAAGGGTTTGTGTTAGGCAGTATGGAGGCTGGATTAGACAATAAGCACGCTAATTTACTCAAGACTNTTCAAACCAGTCACAAGTATATCATTCATTACTTTCTATTATTCTGCCTCTAATTATGTAGCATCACCTTCTTTCTGCAAGGGTTTGTGTTAGGCAGTATGGAGGCTGGATTAGACAATAAGCACGCTAATTTACTCAAGACTGCATCTCAGTAGAAAGCTTAGGTTATTTACTGAGTGCTGGTTAGAAAATGAGCAGAAAAGGTAACTGGACATAAAAAGCAGAAGGTAAGGGAAATAAAACCTGTGGTGGATTCATGTCGATGTATGGCAAAGCCAATAGAGTATTGTAAAGTAAAATTTAAAAAATAAATTAATTAATTAAAGTAAAGAAAAAAATTAATAAAACCAAAAAAAAAAAAAAAGGAAGAAGAAGAAGTAGCACAAGAGACAAATGCTAACAGTTAGTGAAGAAGGCCATAGTATAGTGAGAAGAGAATTCCCTGGTCAGATGAACTGGGTTAAAGTTTTGGCTTTCCCACTTAATAATTCTGTGACTTTGGCCAAATTGCATACATCCTTAAATTTGTTTTCTATAAAATGGAAAGAAAATTACTTACAGTCTCATCAAAAGGTTGGCTTGAGGGTTTTTAAAAAAAGTCCATCAATAAATGTCAATTATCTTTTCTATCAAATGGCCTACCAAAGATACAGGTAACACTGTCAGAGATGAGAAGGGGGAAAGATTAAAACTTAATTTTTCAAGTATTCTTTTGTTTTAAAGAATTTAAAATATTGTGTGTGTGTATGGTGCTACAAAACTTACTTTAATCTGATTAAAGTAAGTGCATATTGTCCACTGTATTCTTTATGCTTTTAAAGCTATATATTTTAAAATTTGTGGAAAAGACTGCTATTAGAAAACAGGGAAATATCAATTTCCCTCTTCCTCTGTAGTAACAGAATTAGCTGGTTACACTGTAGTCTAGTTGAAAGACTACATTTCCCAAACTCCTTTGCAACTACATGTAACCAGACAACCAAGTTCTGGCCAAAGAGATATTAAGTACACATGACATACAAAGTATCAGGGAGTCCTCCCCTTTTTCCATCTTGTTGCCTGGACTGTGGATATGAGAGCTGAAGCTCCAGCAACCACACCGAATCATAAATCAGACCACTAAGAATTCAGAGGCTTCAGGTACAAGAACCCTGGATCCCTGATGGCTATGGAGTTGCTGTTGTTTCCATTGACAGCCAACTTTTAGGATTCTTTTGTGAGAGAAATAAATTTCTATTTTCCTTAAGATGAGATTATTTTCTTGTTATTTTTGTTACGGTTGTTACATGATGACACACACTACTTTTCAGTTACCTTCCTTTGATAATCTACTTTAAGTTTCTCTATTTTACTTGCATTTCTTATCTAAGATTTTCTAAAACATATTCACAAAGTGTAGTAGGCACTCCAAATGCATTGAGTTACATTTTCATTTTCAGAAAAATTTCTTTTAATTAGTGTTATAACATTCTACTATTTTGGTAGCACAATCTCATTATCTTCTATTTTACATTAATCCATTCATTACCTTGGTAAGAAACGCAAATAATAGTTTCGCTAAGTTGAAAAGTAGACCAGTGGTTGGTTAATCATCCATGGAGAGAATAGGGAAAGAGCAGCATTGTTAAGAGAGATTTAGAAAAACTTTGTTTTCTTCAAAGAGTAACTTGAAAATGGGCTAGTTATTTTAGTGTGGACTTTGCCATGAGAGGTGAGAAATATTGAAAAAGGGGTGTTTGTGTCCAGGTGCTTCAACCACGATGTGGGAAGACTGTCTCCTTTAGAGGTGATTGTAGTGTATAAATAAGAGGCTGACACAGAGAGAACATAGTAATCAAGATTTAATAAGCACAGGTCACAAAGGCAGGATAAGTCATTGAGGCTGAATTCGGAAGATGAACAACACAGACCTGTAACCATGGAAACACAATGGGCCAAGGATAATTCTAAACCTCTGATCAGTTTTTGTTGAGTATTAAATGCCACTTGGAAAAGAAGGAAAATGAAGTGCTGAGGATACCCAGACATACACTTCACAAACCTTTTTAAAGCCGAATAAGCAGAGAGTTACTGAATGTTTGTCATGACTAAAGGCAGGTTCATATGCCAATACTTGCCTAATCAGACACAAGAGAAGTGCCAGGACTATCACAGTTTTCATTCTTTTGTTAGTAAAAAGGTAGAAAATCAAAGTTACCAAAGGCACATGGCCAGATATATGAAGTGATTGATAGAAATAAAACAATGTGAACATTTATAGACTGTTTAGTCTGTAACACTATTACACTGAAAAAAGGGCCATAAATGTTACTAAATTTCAAGGTAATTGATTTCATTCAATTAATAGCCATCTATTGGCATCTCGTATGTACACAGGACTGCAGTTAGCAACCACAGCCTGCTTGAGAGTTGTGATGGGGATAAAGTGCAGAGTCAGGAGGCATGTGAAGATGACCTTTGGAAAATAAAATGCTTCTCACTGATGTCTTGGTACTCAAGCTCAATAGTGCATAAAGAAAAGCTCCCAGACTCTCATCACAATATATTTATCCTTATTTTATACACCATTGAGTTAAATCTGAATCTGTAGTTACCAGGCACCTAGCAGATTAGAAGTAAAATCTAAGAAGGAACGAAACCCCTAAAATGGTCACTTTGTCACTGATAAGGATGACAAGAATGACTCTTGAGTCCATGAGTATTGAATAACAACAAAATAAGAAACTAAAAAACATTTTTAAAAGGGATGATGAAAGTCTTGGGGAGATAAATTGCAGTGTCTGAATTTAGGTTTTGATGACTCTTTAACTCATCAACCACTGAAGTATAATATAATAATATTATATGATATATAATAGAGAATAATGTGTTGAGTATAGCATAAGCCCTCTTGCAGGATGTTGCCATTAATCCCACCACAGAGCCCCAGAACTTGCACAGATCTGGGGAAACAGACTCTTGGAGGGTGGAAACAGACTCTTGGAGGGTACAAACAGAACCTTGTGTGCACAAGGACCCAGGAGAAAGGAGCAGTGACCCCACAAGAGCCTGACCCAGACTTGCCCATGGTGTTCAGGAGTCTCTGGTGGAGGCGTGGGTGGGCAGTGGCCTGATGAAGGGTTGGAGGTACTGAGTGTAGCAGTGCTTGCATGGGACCATTTAAAGGAGGTCACCATTATCTTCATTACCTCCATCATAGTTTGGCACCTAGATAAATAATGTGGAGGAGGGGGAAATAGAGCCCCACCCATCAACAGAAAATTGGATGAAAGATTTACTGAGTATGGCTCCGCCCACCAGAACAAGACTCAATTTTCCCCTAAGTCAGTCTCCCCCATCAGGAAGCTTCCAGAAGCCTTTTATCCTTACCCATCAGAGGGCAGACAGAATGAAAACCACAATCACAGAAAACTAACCAATCTGATCACACAGACCACAGACTTGTCTAACTCAATGAAACTATCAGCCATACCATGTAGGGCCACCCAAGACAGACAGGTCATGGTGGAGAGTTCTGATAAAATGTGGTCCACTGGAGAAGGGAATGGCAAACCACTTCAGTATTCTTGCCTTGAGAACCCTATGAACAGTATGAAAAAGAAAAAGATAGGACACCGAAAGATAAACTCCCCTGGTCCATAGGTGCCCAATATGTTACTGCAGATCAGTGGAGAAATAACTCCAGAAAGAATGAAGAGACGGAGTCAAAGCAAAAACAACATCCCGTTGTGGATGTGACTGGTGATGGAAGTAAAGTCTGATGCTGTAAAGAGCAATATTTCATAGGAACCTGGAATGTTAGATCCATGAATCAAGGCAAATTGGAAGTGGTCAAACAGATGGCAGGAGTGAATGTTGACATTTCAGGAATCAGTAAACTATAATGGACTGGAATGGGTGAATTTAACTCACATGACCATTATATCTGCTACTGTGGGCAAGAATCCCTTAGAGGAAATGGAGTAGCCCTCATAGTCAACAGGAGTCCAAAATGCAGTACTTGGATGCAATCTCAAAATCAACAGAATGATCTCTGTTTCCAAGGCAAACCATTCAATATCATGGTAATCCAAGCCTATGCCCCAACCAGTAATGCTGAACAGGCTGAAGTTGAACGGTTCTATGAAGACCTATAAGACTTTTAGAACTAACACCCCCAAAAGATGTCCTTTTCATTATAGGGGACTGGAATGCAAAAGAAGGAAGTCAAGAAACNAAATATCTGTTTAGTTCTTTGGTCCATTTTTTGATTGGGTCTTTTATTTTTCTGGAATTGAGCTGCAGGAGTTGCTTGTATATTTTTGAATTTAACTCACATGACCATTATATCTGCTACTGTGGGAAAGAATCCCTTAGAGGAAATGGAGTAGCCCTCATAGTCAACAGGAGTCCAAAATGCAGTACTTGGATGCAATCTCAAAATCAACAGAATGATCTCTGTTTCCAAGGCAAACCATTCAATATCATGGTAATCCAAGCCTATGCCCCAACCAGTAATGCTGAACAGGCTGAAGTTGAACGGTTCTATGAAGACCTATAAGACTTTTAGAACTAACACCCCCAAAAGATGTCCTTTTCATTATAGGGGACTGGAATGCAAAAGAAGGAAGTCAAGAAAAACCTGGAGTAACAGAGAAATTTGGCCTTGGAATGTGGAATGAAGCAGGACAAAGACTAATAGAGTTTTGCCAAGAGAATACACTGGTCATAGCAAACACCCTCTTCCAACAACACAAAAGAAGACTACACATGGACATCACCAGCTGGCCAACATTGAAATCAAATTGATTATATTCTTTGAAGCCAAAGGTGGACAAGCTCTACACAGTCAGCAAAAACAAGACCAGGAGCTGACTGTGGCTCAGATCATGAACTCCTTATTGCCAAATTCAAACTTAAATTGAAGAAAGTGGGGGAAAACCACTAGACCGTTCAGGTATGACCTAAATCAAATCCCTAATGATTATACAGTAGAGGTGACAAGTAGATTCAAGGGATTAGGTATGATAGACAGAGTGCCTGAAGAACTATGGACAAAGGTTTGTGACATTGTAACACGAGGCAGGGATCAAGACCATCCCCAAGAAAAAGAAATGCAAAAAGGCAAAATGATTGTCAGAGGAGGCCTTACAAATCGCTGTGAAAAGAAGAGAAGCAGGCAAAGGAGAAGAGGAAAGATATAACCATTTGAAAGCAGAGATCCAAAGAATAACAAGTAGAGATAAGAATGCTTTCTTCAGTGATCATTGCAAAGAAATAGAGGAAAGAATAGAATGGGAAAGACTAGAGATCTCTTGAAGAAAGTTAGTGATACCAATGGAACATTTCATGCAAAGATGGGCACAATGAAGGACAGAAATGTTATGGACCTAACAAACAGAAGCAGAAGATATTAAGAGGTGCAAGAATACACAGAAGAACCATACAAAAAAGAACTTTGCAACCTAGATAATAACAATGGTGTGATCACTCACCTAGAGCCAGACATCCTGGAATGTGAAGTCAAGTGGGCCTTAGGAAGCATCAGTATGAACAAAGCTAGTGGAGGTGATGGACTTCAGTTGAGCTATTTCAAATTTTAAAAGATGATCCTGTTAAAGTGCTGCACTCAATATGTCAGCAAATTTGGAAAACTCAGCAGTGGCCACAGGACTGGAAAATGTCAGTTTTCATTCCAATCCTAAAGAAAGGCAACGCTAAAGAATGCTCAAACTACTGCACAATTGCATTCATCTCACACACTAGCAAAGTAACGCTCAAGATTCTCCAAGCCAGGCTTCAGTAGTACGTGAGCCATGAAATTCCAGAAGTTTAAGCTGGATTTAGAAAAAGCAGAGGAATCAGAGATCAAATTTCAAACATATGTTGGAGCATGAAAAATGTAAGAGGATACCAGAAAAACATCTACTTCTGCTTTATTGACTACATGGAAGCCTTTGACTGTGTGGATCACAATAAACTGTGGAAAATTTTGAAAGAGATGGGCATACCAGACCACCTGACCTGCCTCTTGAGAGATGCTTGCTCCTTGGAAGAAAAGTTATGACCAGCCTAGACAGCATATTAAAAAGCAGACATTACTTTGCCAACAAAGGTCAGTATAATCAAAGCTATGATTTTTCTAGTAGTCAGGTATGGATGTGAGAGTTGAACTGTAAAGAAAGCTGAGTGGCAAAGAATTGATGGTTTTGAACTGTGGTGTTGGAGAAGACTCTTGAGAGTCCCTTAGGCTGCAAGGAGATCCAACCAGTCCATCCTAAAGGAAATCAGTCCTGAATATTCATTGGAAGGACTGATACTGAAGCTGAAACTCCAATCTTTTGGCCACCTGATCCAAAGAGCTGACTCACTGTAAAAGACCCTGATTCTGGGAAAGATGGAAGGCAGGGGGAGAAGGGGATGACAGAGGATGAGATGGTTGGATGGCATCACTGACTCGATAGAAAGAGTTTGAATAAGCTCCGGGAGTAGTTGATGGACAGGGAGGTCTGGCATGGTGCAGTCTGTGGGGTCGCAGAGTCGGACACGACTGAGTGACTGAACTGAATGAATAATTGTTGATAACTGACATTTATTGAATCCTTATTATGTGTTAGGCACTGGTTAGACATTTTTAATCCATTTATTATCTCATTTAATCCTTGATACAACTATTTGTTATAGATATTATTCTTGCCTCTATTGTACAGATGAGAAAGGTCTCAGATATTTTGATTAATCTGCAATAGGTTGGTAAGCTCGAGGGGCTGAACTGTGATTCAAACTCTGGTCTCTGGGATTGCAGTTTATGCCTGTCTCTTATACACATCTTTGGAATTAGGAAACCTGACTTCAGGCAAATTGCTGTATCTTTTATTGTCTAGTTAGCCTCTTGCATAAAATAGGAATGATGATGATGATAATAATATCTACCTTACAGGATTATTTGGGTATTAAATGAGATAACCCATGTAAGACTGCATAGAATAGTGACAGTGCCTGGCCTGCAGGAAGTGCTCAGTAAATGCTAGCTGTTTTTATTTCATTCATTTTTGTTAATTTAATGTATTGTTACTGTTTTAAAGGAGGTGAACCTTGAGTTTTTCTTATGTTGATGGGGTACTCCCAGTTACCTGTATATTTCCTGCATATACTGTTCTGTTTTCCAGGGTTATGAGTGAAGAATGTAATTTTGTAAACCAAAGAAGGTCGGGTGGTTTATATGGACATCAAATCAGTGTCTTTGGACTCAGTACAATTTTAGCTAAGTGAGCCGAGTTTCTTTGTCCGGAAGTTCCAGTAACTTTGTGAGAAGAGCTGTGCTAGTTGAAATAGACATAATTTACGCTGAGAAAATTTAAGCATGAAAGCCCTGGATCATAGTTAATGATGTTAAAATAAAATACTGATTTTTCAAAGTTAAGTCTCTTGCTTTGTCTTTTCAGTATGATCGCCCTGGAGCATCGCCTAAAAGGAATCATGATGGAGAATGCACAGCTGCCCCGAGTGAGTTGGGGATCTCAGGCTGACTTCCACTGAATGGCACTTAATTGTTACACTAGTTGTATTTATATTTACTTGTTTTTTATACAGTACTTAGTATAGTATGAACAACCATAGTATCTCGTCTATGTATGGTAGTTACTTTGTTAAAATATGGTAAAATTTCTTATCAGTATTCTGTCTGGTTGCCCTTCGAAAACTTTGCGTGCCTGTGTGTGAAATGAAAATCCTTAAAAACGGGTGTGTGTGTGTTTGTTGCTTGTTGTGTTCAAGTCAGCTTAGTATACTTTTTTAAATTAGGTTCCTTTAGTGTCTCTATAGAGGCATGATTTCCCTTCTCTTTTTTTCCTTTTCTTCGTGACGGTGCCTCGAGGCAAGTAGTCTCTGAGTTTTCCAGCCCGGGGTTGAGCCCCCATCCCCTGCAGCAGGAGCACAGAGTCTTGGACCATGGTTTCCTTCCTTCAAGAGCCCGGGCCCTGGAGTTGGNCATCAGATGACTACTTAAAGAAACTAAATCTGAGCTCCATTGGGGAGAGGAGCTTCCTGCATAGCTCAGTTGGTAAAGCATCTGCCCACAATGTGGGAGACCTGGGTTTAATTCCTGGGTTGGGAAGTTCCTCTGGAGAAGGAAATGGCAACCCACTCCAGTATTCTTGCCTGGAGAATCCCATGGACAGAGGAGCCTGGCAGGCTACAGTTCGCGGGATCATAAGAGTCGGACCTGACTTAGAGCTATCTTTATTTCTTTCCACTGGGGAGGAGGGAGATGAGAGTTACCACTCCATCATTTTTCAAATCTCATTTCCTTCTAGTTTATTTTTGTTGTCTATTAACCTTGTTTACTGGTTGTTATTCAGTTGCTAAGTCATGTCCAACTCTTTGCCACCCCATGAACTGCAGCATGCCAGGCTTCCTTGTCCTTCAGTATCTCCCTGAGTTTGCTCAAAGTCATGCCCATTAAGTCAGTGATACCATCCAATCATCTCATCCTCTGTCATCCCCTTCTCCTCCTGCCCTCAGTCTTTCCCAGCATCAGGGTCTTTTCGAATAAGCTGACTCTTCATATCTGGTGGCCAAAGTATTGGAGCTTCAGTTTCAGCATCAGTCCTTCCAATGAATAGTCAGGGTTGATTTCCTTGCAGTCCAAGGGACTCTCAAGATTCTTATCCAGCACCACAATTCGAAAGCATCAGTTCTTCAGCCCGCAGCCTTCTTTATGGTTCAGCTCTCATACCCGTACATGACTATTGGAAAAACCATAGCTTTGACTATACAGGACCTTTGTTGGCAAAGTGATGTCTCTTCTTTTTAATATGCTTCTATAGGTTTGTAATAGCTTTTCTTCCAAGGAGCAAGCATCTTTTAATTTCATTGCTTCAGTCACACTGAAAAAAAAATTATTAGTAAGTTTGATAAATTCATTTATTTGTAGACTGCCTTGCCTCTCACTCTCCCTCCCGCCCTCCCCGCTCCCCCATGAAGCCTCTACCACCTTAAGAACCAATGTTTGAGGAGAAAGTAAACAGAATATCGAACTCACTTTAGCAAGCTTCCCTTTTCTTTGGAGTCTCAGCCCTTTCATCCTGGTTATTTTGAGAGTTCTCTGACATGTTTAAACAGATGGCCCCATGCCCTGGAGCTATCACCCTCTGATTCCACCTTCCCCCATCCCTAAGCAAACACCGATCTACTTTATGTATTTATAGAGCTACCCATTCTGGACATTTCATGTTGGTGGAATTATATAGTGTGTAGTCTTCTGTGACTAGCTTCTTTCACTTAGCATGATATCTCAAGGCTCCTCCACATTGTAGCATCTATCAGTACTCTGAAGTGAGTAAAAGTCGCTCAGTCGTGTCCGACTCTTTGCAACCCCATGGACTATACAGTCCATGGAATTCTCCAGGCCAGAATACTGGAGTGGGTAGCCTTTCCCTTCTCTGGGAGATCCTCCCAACCCAGGGATCGAGCCCAGGTCTCCTGTATTTCAGGCAAATTCTTTACCAGCTGAGCTACCAAAGAACTTTTTTATGCCTTGGCAAATTGTCATAATCTTTTTTCAGTTTGAATCAGCTTTCAACATTTTATCCTTTGTGCTTTTAAGGTCATGAAAGGTCTGAGAGTTCTCTTAACCTTAGGTTTTTGTTTTTTGTTTTTCTCCTTGCAGTCTCACTTCCTCTGGAACACCGGTACGCTTTCGTCACAGCCACTTTCGTATCTGAAAGCATCATAACTGCCTGCTTTAACTAACCCTTGCAACCTGGATTCGAATTTCACAGCAGCATCCTTATTTGTGCTAACCACTTCATCAGATAGTGTAACATTAGTCAGTTCATGCCCACATATGAAATGATGGAAACTTTTACTGGCAGTGAGAGGTTCTTTTCTGGTCTCCCTTTAATTACTGTTCTCTTTTCATATGGCAGCTGACTTTACCATTTGGCCTGAATGCTGGCTGACCTGATTTGAATGATTTTTTCCTTGCAGTCTCAATCCATAGTAGAAGTAAGTGCTCCATTTCAACCATAATTGGCTTTCTGTTGCTTCTACTGATACAATTTAAACTAAAATATGTGGGAGCAACTTTACCTTGGTTTTTATATTCACTGAATCTTGTCACTATAGTTTAGACCAGAGCCTCATGGAAGCTTGGATCTCCTTTCTTTTGCCTTTTTTCAGATCTTCTACTTGCAGCCAATTGCACGTCCAGTGTTACCACTTTTTGTTTCTTTCCTGCAGTTAATCTTTTTTTGTAAACTGCTTCATTAATTTATCACTGGGAGACAAGGAGCCCATACAAGTGTACTATTTACTGTCTGTGAAATAAATAAGCAATTGTGCAGTGGCCAGTCACTGGCAGACTTGGAAAGAAGTGATGTGAGCTGTCACTGAGTGTGATGACCATCTGTTACGTTGTGATTTGTGGAGAGAAGGTTAGCAGCAAAGTTTGTATCTAATGTGATGACTTGAGTTACTAGATGGTGGTCACTGAAATTTGAATTGTTGTATTGAATGACTGGTATTATTTAACTAAACCGTAGTAACTGCAGTTTGTACATCTTGAGACTGTGCAAAACAAGGGATGTCTGACTTCGATTTCAGTGAGTCACCCATCTTTAAACCTCATCTACTTGGTAATCTTGGGTCTTGAACTAACTGCTTTATTTGTGTCAGACTCTTGAGGCAGTACCATTCTGACCTCTGGATTTAAAAATTATGGTAGAGAAAACAAATCCTGGGATTATCATCTCAAAATGAGGGCTACCCTGGCCTCCTACCTCCACTAATGAGGGCTTAGAGCAGCTCTGCCTCTGACATACATTTTTTTATTCTGTGTATAAGACAGCAAAGTCTTCTCTATCTCTGATATCTGCTATCTTCTCTGTGTTTCCCTATGTTCTTGTGATTTAAAACTGCCTTCCAGAAACATATGGAAGTTTTTCCCAAACACCCACAGTGTCAGCCAGCTAGAGGCCACCTTTCAAGTGAATAACTCATAAACACCGAAAGAACTATTTTCCCTGAAGAATGTCTCATAGTAGCTGTAACAACCTCTCTTTCAAACCTCAGGCCAGTCTGTTTTTTCCCTGTTTAAGAATCTAAGTTTCAAAAGCTCTTCTGTAGTATTTTACATGAGTTTCAAAGGCTCACAAAGGAAAAAAAGCTTCCTGAAGTTCTGTCTCTCTTTTTCCTTTGGCACCTTTGAGACATTTTCAGTGTGACAGGTAGGTTTTAAATAGATCTGGAGAGATTCCTTGTGCTGCTTTTGTGACTCCAAGCACTTAGAACATGGCTAGGCACATAGGAAGCATTTAACAAATGCTTGTCGCTTTATTGATTGAAATGACAAGCTACAGGCATGCCTTTTGATTTACACCTAAATTTATTCCTGAAAACTGATTTTTTGAGGAGAGGGAGGGAGACATGATACTGGATTGGCAAAAGGGGGAGAAAACTTGCCTCGAGAAAATTCGTAATGTGGATCCTCCTAACAGTCACAAATTTAGACATCTTTTTGATGAGGCTTTGGAAAATGAGTAGTTTGCAGGCAAAATAGCTTTTGTTTAAAATCATAATTTAAATATTTTTTTAAAATATGATAGCTATCTATCAGTGAAAGACTGTTGCAGTCAAGATAAAAAGATAGGGCCGTGAGACTTGGGGAAAATATACTACGGCTTGTTCCCTGGAAGGGAAAAGCATGAAACCCAATGTGAAAGTCTTCTGGAGGAATGCTCATGGCCAGGCTGTCAAGACCTCTAACCTGTTAGAAGTTCATTTTGTCTCACCTGTGATAACTGTGAATTCAGCAGACACCTAATGTGTGTATCGTGCTCCCTTCTGCTAATTCTGAGCAGCCTCAGGACTGTTTGCAAGTGTGGGCAAACCCTCCAAGCGGCCTCATTTTTGTTTCCTCTAGCCTCTAGCAGAGAGGAGGACTGCTCGCACAGTTGGTGTCTAGAGGTCTTCACAGAGTCTTTAAATCACGCTCCCTTTAACAGTTTGTAAGATCTGCTCTGGGAGAATCAAAGGTCAGTTACATGACCGGGTCAGGGCCCCACAAGGAGGATCTGAGAGGTCATGGTGTCAGGTCACGAGGTTAGATTCAGAAGAGCAAGACTCTAGGAACTCCTCTGTGACATGGCTCATTACATGATTCAGATGGCCTAAGGGAAAATGGACCACGGCACACAGCCCCACGTAATACCAGCGCTAATTCCACCCCAAACAACAGAGTCCAGGGCTTCCTCAGTGCTTACTTTATTCGGTTTTTGTTCACTCATGTTAGTTTATGTTTTAGATGAAGAGCTGCCAGAACTTAGGATTCAGGACGGTATGGATGGAACTGTGACCCCCACCTTCCCCTGCCCAAATTCCCGTGTTGAAACCCTGACCCCCAGTACCTCAGAATGTGACTGTATTTGGACACAGGGCCTTCTAAAGATGTACTTAAGGTAAAATGAAATCCTGTGGGTGTGCCCTAACCTAAATATGACTAGCGTCCTTAAGAAGAGATTTGGACTCGGAAACACACGGGGGATGATCATGTGAAAATACCAGAAAAAGACGGCCATCTGTAAGCCACGGAAAGAGACTTTGAAATAAACTAACCCAGTTGACACTTTGATCTTGAACTTCTAGCCTCTACAACTGTGAAGAAATACATTTCTGTTGTTGAAGCCACCCAGTAAGTAGTATTTATTATGACAGCCCTAGAAAACAAATACAAGGTCTGTTTAAATTTCTATGAATAGTATCAAGTCTCAAGACCATATATAAAATAGATGCATTTAATGGAGCAGGCAAAAATACAACAGATGGACAGAACTTTTTTTTCCCCCTTTCACTGGCAGGTATGGCATTTAAAGGCTAGGAACTGAATCAGGCATTATCTTTTCATTATCATGTATTGTACATCTGAACATCTTTCAACTCTTCCAGAAGCAAGTGTCTGGTGAAATGTAGGACTTTCGAACCACTCTGATGCCATGAGATTAAGTAGAGATTGTGTTGAAAAATGACTCTGCAGACAGGTTTGGAAATGATGACTATCTATTATTGGTTGGTCTAGGCAGTGGCACAGTTGATTGCTGCACCTTGGTTTTATCAACATCACTGGAGAAATGTTGTAATAATAGAACACGTATTATGTAGCTTTTTTTTTTTGCCCCCATTCACTATTGAAGGACCTTTTTCCTGCTACGTCTTCTTACTCCTCCTCTTTGTTTCCACTGATTTCCAGGGAAAGATTCTCTTATATCCTTTTGAGCATAGACCTCTCATGATCTCTATCACTGTCTCTCATTATCTATCTATAGATAACGATTTAAAAAGTTGTTTGATGTATTTCATAATTTTTATGTTAACTTGGATGTTTTTATTTATTTATACATATTTTATGATGAGATGGATACAACCACAATAAAAGAAAGTTTGGAAATAGATAAAAGAAAGTTTGGAAATAGATAAAAGAAAAAAGTCACCCATAGTCTTATCATTCTAAGGCTTTTTTTTGGGGGGGGGTGTATTTGATTGATTTTCCTTTCAACCTTTTAATCCTATGCATAGGAACTTTTCTCCAAAAGTTGAGATTCTAATATATATACATGAATTTCTATATGATGTAAATTGCATCATGAGCCTTTGTATGGTGCAACAAGATTTTCTTAAACATCATTTGAGTGATAATATAGCATTGAGTTGACACAATAGTTTACTTATCAGTTTCCCAATTCTTGGACATTTGAGCTGTTTCAAGTTCTTTGAAAGCAAATAACTATAAAAAACACAGACATCTTTGACAATGGATATGTTTGAACATACTTGCTATTTCTTTCTTGTTTTGCATTTCTTCCTTGGAACACATGCCCATTTGCTGAGTTACTGTTGGGTGAGGTGTGCTCTTTTTTTGTGTGCAGAAGCTGCAAGTGTGTCCTACTGTTGGTGGTAAGACTCCTGTAGAGTATTTGTATTTTGGGCCACTCTTCTTCATTTAACCTGTGCCAAGATCCCCGATGGCTTGAAGGCTCTGCTGCTGCTTTTGAGGAATCCTCTATCTAGTTCATACCTGGTGCATTTTGCCTCATAAGTTGCATACTGAATTTTACCAGTCTGATGAGATTTGAGGACAAGTGAATAAAGGAGACAGGACAGAATGGGTCTAAGACTCACACAAAGAGTTGGTTTAAGAGTCCTCAGACACCTCATATCATCAGTAACACTTCATAGGTCAGTGAAAGAGTACTGTGAGCACCATAAAGTGGGTACAGAGGAGCAGCTCTGTTACACCGACCAGTGGGCTGACACAAGAGACTGTGAGACAGGAGACTGTGAAGGGGACTCTTGCCGCGTCACTGGGTCTTGGGTCTTGTCTGGGGAACAAGCTATCAAGTTTTCCTAGAGTTAGGGGAGTGTGTCTCCNGTAACACTTCATAGGTCAATGAAAGAGTACTGTGAGCACCATAAAGTGGGTACAGAGGAGCAGCTCTGTTGCACCGACCAGTGGGCTGACACAAGAGACTGTGAGACAGGAGACTGTGAAGGGGACTCTTGCCGCATCACTGGGTCTTGGGTCTTGTCTGGGGAACAAGCTATCAAGTTTTCCTAGAGTTAGGGGAGTGTGTCTCCACAACCCGATACTTTCCCTTTGTTCTGAAAAATCTGACTGTTGCTCAGCTTCTTCGGTGTCTTGATACAAGGACGGTGGCCGCACACGGTGTACCTCACTGTGTTTGCCTCTATTCTGGCTGCGAGGAGGCGTCTCAAGNGGAGTGTGTCTCCACAACCCGATACTTTCCCTTTGTTCTGAAAAATCTGACTGTTGCTCAGCTTCTTCGGTGTCTTGATACAAGGACGGTGGCCGCACACGGTGTACCTCACTGTGTTTGCCTCTATTCTGGCTGCGAGGAGGCGTCTCAAGAAAGAACACAGGACCCCTGCTCTGCTTTGCGGGCTGACTTGACTCCTAAAGCCATCTTGCTTTCTTAATTTTATTTGCTTTTTGCCTCATCTTTTTATTTTGGATGTATTTTCTCTTATTAAATGTTTGCATATTTCCAGGTAGCCTTAACTTTGTTTTGGAATGAGTCATGGCTTGAATGCAGAAGGAGAGATTGGCTTTCTGGTTTAGGGATTGGTCTGGTTGATAGTATAAGCTTGGCACTGAGAGACTGTGCATCTTGGGTCCAGTGTCTGGATCTGACTGATCCATAGTCAGACAGTGGCTCCTGATCGTTCAACCTCAGCGCTGTCCTGAGGTCCTGTCATTAAAAATTCAGCCCCTTGGTGGGAATATAAACTGACCCAGCCACTATGGAAGACAGTATGAGGATTCCTTAAAAAACTAGGAATAAAACCATCATGTGACCCAGCAATACCACTTCTAGGCATATACCCTGAAGAAACCAAAATTGAAAAAGACACATGTACCTTACTCCTTGGAAGAAAAGTTATGACCAACCTAGACAGTATATTCAAAACCAGAAACATTACTTTGCCGACTAAGGTCCGTCTAGTCAAGGCTATGGTTTTTCCTNTGATCAGTCTTGCTCCTTATTACCATGGCAGAAACTCTAATCTTATAAAATTTGGCATCTTGTTTTATTTTCACTGCTTACTAGCTCTGGTTTTTCGATAGCTTCTTTAAAATAACTGACAAAACATTACTTCCCACCTACTTCACGGTTGTGAGGATCATGTGAGATAATGTTTAAGAAAGTCCTTTGAAAAGTGCAAACAAAACAAAACAAAACACCTTTATGTCATTGTGGAGTAGCATGTTTTCAAAATAAGAGTTCAAATGATATTTCCCTCTTTTTGATATAGTAGGTTGAGTGCTAGGAACTACTATAGTAATGCACCAGTATTTAATCCCCTTATTTCTTTCTAACTGATCTAAGATTTAGTTGGGATAGTAACATGCACAATTAAAAAAATCACATTCCCAGGATTTTTTTTGCAGGAAAAAGGCAGCCACGTGTAGGCAATTTTTTTTTTTTTTTAACATGTCACAGTTTTGATTACCCAGGTATGGATACAGGTTAATGGCTAGGATCTGGGGGAAATCCTAAAAGGGTGACTAAACTCATCTGGCTTGTGCCCTTGGTCATCTCCTTTTGTTCTTCTTTTGTGGCTTGTGAACATTTTAGTTAGAAAAATGGTGGTCATTTTATGACCTTACCTTATGACTTTAAGACGGGACATCATCAGAAAGCATAGTTCAGTGGAAAAGCTTGAGGCACCTGGGTCATTGTTTATATACTGGAGCTAAGTCATCCAGCCCAGGAATACCCAGCTCCAGGTCAGTTGTGCTACTTGGGGGAAAAAAAATCTCTATCTCATTGAATCCAATTTTTCATGTATTTGTTATTCATAATCAGGGTAGATTTTAACAGGAGCTGGATAATTGTATTTATAGTTTCTATTATTTGATTTTAAGTACCCATATATCTAATAGCAATATTGGATATTTATATTAACATTGCACAGGTATCTTACATGTCCCACTGGTATTTGACACGTGAGGACTTTAATGTGCAACTCAGCCTTCTCACAAAAAGCTCTTTCTTATCCTTTATTTTTCAATGTAGTGAAAGGCATCATTATTTTCTTCATCGATGAAGCCAAAATGTGGGTGTATCCTTTTACTTCCTTGGACATATTAATAATACTTTCTTGTTAGCAATTCTCAACTTTGCATTTGGACTTTAAAACTACTTTATCTTTTATGCAGCTGCTACTGAGCCTTGTAAACTGCATTTAGTTTGCTAGTATAAAAGTCTAAATAAACAACAAAGTTCTACTGTATAGCACAGAGAGCTATATTCAATATATCCTATGATAAACCATAATGGAAAAAATATTTAAAAAGAATTATGTGTTTGGATAACCAAATCACTTTACTGTACAGCAGAAATTAACACAGCATTGTAAATCAATTATACCTCAATAAAAAACATTGGAAAAAAGTCTTAAATAGCTCCTTATTATCTAGACAGAAGTATGTCTCTACTTTTTCCTTTTCATTGCATACATGGAAAATTACCTTGGGGCAAATGGATGAGATGATTTGTCCACGGTTATTTTGTGGCACCCTCAGACACCCCAGAGCTGAGTTGTTCCTGAAATGGATGTCTGGAATAGAGCCAGCCTATGAATTGGATATTGCTTGAGAAACTTTAATTTAGAAGATACAAAGTCAAAATACCTACACATGTCATACAAAGCTCACCCAATTCTGCCTTCCGTTCCAACCTTATCCAAGCTTCATTCCTTTTCTGCTCTTTCCCTTACCCTCCATAATCTATGATTATACACACATACACATATGATGTGTTACACATATATCACAAATATAGATATATGATGTATTAATATTATATGTGTGTAAATACACATACATATGTGTATACACACATACTAGTATACGTATGTGTTTCTGTCTCTATCTCTGTCTCTATAGCTTTTTTCCTCTGATTATTCTGAATTTTTTTGTGGAATATAGCAGATGTTTTCATCCTCTGGCCTCTACCTTCTCATGTCATCCCCTCTCCAAAACTGCGTGTTGAATATCAACTCATCCTTTTAGACTCAATTCAAGTTATGTCCCCGTTGTGAAGTCTTTCCTCTCTTTCCAAAGTAATTGATCTTTTCTTGTGTGTATCCATTGATCCTTGTTAACACTTCTGTAACACTTCACTGCCTTTTTGTTAACATATTGTTCTCCCTGTACAAGGCTATAGAAAAATAGAAGTCAAAGTCCATGAAATATTCATTGCTGTACCCAGTAACTATTTACAACAGTGCCTTGGCTCATGATAGATACATGCCAATAAATATTTATCAAGTAGTTTGTTGACTTAAATACTTTGAGAAAATGTTCAGAAAAATTATTAGACCATATTTATATATTCTACTGACAGAAAAATTTCCCATTTACCCTGCTTAAGATTTTAGTACTAGTAAAAATAAAAACCCCCAGATTTTTTCTTTGACAATTATACTCTATGGACTGTGGCTAATTTTGAAGACAGATGCTACATTTAAAATAAGTCTTGAATAATTTTGGCTTTACCACTCTGGTTATACATATAGTCTGTAAACTTAAGACTTCAAACCACCTGGCTCTTGCATAAGAAAACAGATGTTTTTCTTGCTTAAAGATCTTTGTGTCCCTAGTATTTCTTGACCATTATGAACTTTTCCAATGACACTTTGCAAAAATAATTTGGCAGTGCTCTAATGTCTAAAGCCTACCTCAAGAATGATGATGACTCTACAATCAGAGTAAAAAGCAAGGAGAATTTGATAATCTACAGAACATCTGCATGTTGAGTTAATTAATTAATTTTTATACAATTGGTGGGAACCAGTAATTTTCTTTTTCCCTTCCCCCTCCATAGTTTTTAAAAAATACATTTTCAACAAATTTACTACAACTCAAGTACTCCCGCTCATTAAGACAAGAATGTTTACATCCCTAAGGAACAAGTGGGTTCATTATGTGAAGGTAGAGATACCTTCCATGGATTTGCTATTCTCCTAAGTGGATTTGCCATTAAAGAAGTTTATTGTTGGAAGGAAATTGACTGCACCTATCAAAATTTAAAATGTACCCAGCAGTTACACTTTGTGTGTGAAATGTATGTACAAGGGTCTTCATGAAAGCATTGTAAGTGTTTGTAAGAATTGGAAAATAACCAAATGTCCTTCACTGGGAGCTGATTAAGAACATTATGGCATATCTACTTTTACATGGACTATGTAAAAATAGCATGCATATCACAATAACTCGAGGTTATGATTTTTAGTGAATAAACAAGGGACAAGAGTGTGTATATTATGCTGTTATTTATATTAAAAATCACAGTATTTATGTTTAGTTTTCAAAGTAGAACACTTCTATAGAGACATATACAAGAAACAGCTTAAAGTATTAGCTCGGAGTCAGGGGCAGGGGGTTGGGGATTCTTAACTATGGATGAGAAAAGAGATTGAGATTTATCCTTCACTGTTTATATTTTAGCTTTTGAATATCCTACCAAGTGAATACATTATGTATCAAAAAAACCATCAGGAATATATTTCAAAGCAAACATGTTTTTAGTTCAAAAGCAATGCTATATTATTCTTGTATATCATATATCAATAACAAGGTCTCAACATAGAGATTTTATGTCAAAAGATGAGGACCACAGAAGTTATCTCTGAACAGTTACTAACCAAGAGTCTGTGCTCTTGTATAAGCAGTGCCTATTTTTAAAGAAAGTTCTAAATCTCCATAGCTTTATCAATTCTGCAAATTTGGAATATAGCATATGGTCTTATATATATATATAATATATATATTCTTCCCAAACTAGATATTATCTTCAAGTCAGTGACTTTATTTTTATTTTTTTAATACATCAAAATACCCGACAAGAGTTTCTTATATATGACAGGAGGCCAAAAATGTATTTATTGATTGTGCAGGAAAGAGATTAGTAATAGGGCTTAGCATCTTTAGTAATCCTTACCTCAGGCTGTGTGAAATCAAAATGTCATAATTTATTTCAGTGCCTGCAAATAAAAACTTAGCATGTGCCACCTTTTTAGCAACTGAGTGATCTTAGAGAGTTATTAGCTATTAACTGGGTTTATGGAGTGTACACCTCAAATAGGCCTCTAGATATATTCATAAAACTATGAAATAAAGATGAAATTGTTGCTCTTAAGGTTTATATTGAAGTCATCTAGAGGCACTTCATAAAAGCAGGTATTGGGTGTAATCACACTTGGACACCTACTGCTACCAAACTAGCTTAGCAAGAGAAATGTTCCTCTTACTTTAATGAGCTTATCTGTCCTATCATCCTGTCATTACTCTTCATCCTATAGAGGTTTTTTCTTTTGCTAATGTACTGAAAAATTGGAAAACACTCAGTAAAGGCTTGCTGAAGAAATGAATATGTACCAGCTACTCTACTTGTGACTTAGAAGTTCAGCAAGCCTTTTGGGTAGAGTCTAAAGGGACTGATCTGGGTAGGTTGTTTGTGTGCAGCCTTCTGTTTATGACATTAAAGGAAAAAGTGCTGGAAGGACTCAGGTAGAAGGAAAAGAAAAGGAGAAGAGGAGGAGACAGTGTCCTACATGTCTCTAGCCAAAAGTTCTGTGGGAGAAAGGATATGCAGAGTGAAGGATATCCATTTTCAGGAAGAACATATGAACTGGCTGAGCCACAGCATGGTGAGAATATTCGTGTCCAGTGGTCCTATTGATCCTTCTTAGGGAAGGTTGTAAGGGGAAGAAATGTGGTGGGGAAGGAGTGATGTCTTACAGAATTAGACTGGAGAACATATGTGATTCATGGGAATCTCCAAAGTAATTATCGGGAATCTGCATGGCTAAAGTTTGAGTTGATGGGACAACAAGAGCAAAATGAGATATTACCATTACTCTGTCTCTATCTAAATCATAGGTCTAGCTTTTATAAATTAATGTAGATAAGTCATACTCAAACTTACATGACTGAGTTTGATAAAGAAATATCATTATGGGCAAATATTCATAACATGGGAGCTTTTTTTTTTCTGGACTAAAAATACTAGCCTGTTATTTTGACATGAGATCACGATAAGTTTTCTATTGTTTGCAAGTTTTAAAGCTCATGATGAATTAATATCATCTTTGTAACTAAACTTCATAGTGTTTCCCTACAAAGAATGTTTTTGTGTTCATAGGAACAGATGAGGTTATAAGAGATTTTGAGTTTTTCTAGGTTCTTCTATTAAAAAACATTAATCCTACTCAAGTTCTTAGCACCCTAGGAAAAGGTGAAAGCCAAAAGTTTGGGTTTCAGTTAAGACAATGGAATTCTTTATTTAAACTTCAACAATGACCTTATTAGCATCACACATTTTTGTTATTTTATAATAGTTGACAGTTAATCAGTTCCTCAATACAGACAAAAGCTTTAAAAAATACTATGCATGCACACATTATTTAAAGTGTGTGTATATATATTCCTTCACTTACAACCAGGGAATATGTAACATTTACGATCTATCCTGAGATCTTGGGTAAAATCCTCTTTACAATGTGAAAGAAGTTGCTTTCAAAGCATTGTTGTATTTTTCTTATTTAACTACCAGGCATTCAATGTTTGCTTGAATCATTGAAAAATTTATTTCGGACAGCAACTGACATTTTCTCATATTAAAAAAATAAATCCTTGAGTTGACAGACATCCAACAGTAGGAGCGAAAGCTTGAGCTGACAGTTGCTTTCTCGCACAGGCTTTTAATTACAGAGTCAGCATGCAAGCTTCAGAAGCCCCCAGGAGTTGGTAGCTAACATTAACTGGCATTCAATTCATTGCTAGAACAGGAAGAAGTGTGGCAATTACTGTGTTTCAGTGGGAACATGGAGAGTATATATCTGCTCTGCGTCCAGGAGTCTTAATTTCATACCGAAAGAGAAAAAAGAGACTATCATCGATTTAACTTTATCAGAAAATGAGCTGTTTTCCCATAATTAAAATTGCTTTAAATAATTCAGGTTAGAATTTATTCACTGTAATATTTAACCATTTAAATATTTAAATCACATCTTTTAATGCACATTAATATTTTCCTGTCTTCTTAAGCACAGTATTTTAAACAAAATATAAGCTTTTCTTATGCAACTCAGTGATAAATTTTAACTGTTTCAGTTTTGCTGTGAAAACAGTGAGACCCTATTTTTCTAGCTCTGGATCTTGTATCAGCTGTTCTTTCTCAACATCAGCTTCTAGCACAACAGTCTGGCTATTCTTTCCAAAATATAGTATTTTCTGTGATCTAGGGACACAGATGACCAAGTTTGTTAAAAAAAAAAAAAATTCTTCATCATTGTAAATCAATGGACTTTTATCTATGACTCAAAGAGGACTTTTCCTGTGGAGTCAAAGATTTTATTATTGCCATTTTTTTCTAATCAACTCCCCCAATATTTACAGAGCATCTATTATGTGCCAGGTGTTGGGTAGGTTGCCAGAAATGTGACCTTTGGGTGAGCAAAATGCAACTGAACTCAAATACTTTGGAAAGTAGGGTGTATAGGTTTTGATATTTCTGCCCAAGCCTTCCAAACCTCCAGGTCTGATTCTTCTCTCTTGGTTCTTAAGATTGCCTATCTTCTTCTGCACCAGCAGAGGATCAGACTTTCCATTTTAGAATCAGAAGCATAGTATATTCTGTGGCTTGTCACCCTTTACAACCCTTAGATGCTACAGGCTAAAGTCCTAAGCTGACCATATAAAGAGCTCTGGTCCAGATCGCTATCTAAGGAAGCTTGTCTGTGAGTTTCACGTCTAAAGTAAGATGGCTCATTCTTAGTTTCTTTGTTAAGTTTCCTGTCCCCATATGCTTGGTCAAAAATAAAGGCCCTGAATGAATTTGGGTGGGCCAAATTTAAGAAAATGTATAGGAATAGCAAACATATGGAAAGGAAGAAGGGATTTTTGCACCATCCGTTAGCCTTAAATCCTCTATGGACTCAAAAGATACAAACTAATCCCATGGACAGAGGAGCATGGTGGGCTACAGTCCATGGGGTCGAACAGTCAGACACAACTGAACACACACACAGAGGAGTCTATGTGAGGTCACAAAAAAACAGTAAAGATAAAGCAATGTACAAACCGACTCCTAGTCTTACAATTTCTCCTGACTCTTCAGTGTTCCTTTTGAGGAAGTCAGTCAGTCAAATCTTGGTTCATTTTAAAGCTCTGCACGCAGGCATGCTAATTCGCTCCAGTTGTGTCAGACTCTTTGCGAACCTTTTGGACTGTAGCCCACCAGGCTCTTCTGTCCATAAGATTCTCCAAGCAAGAACACTGGAATGGTTTGCCATGCCCTCCTCCAGGGGATCTTCCCAACCCAAGGATTGAAACCTGGTCTGTTACGTCTCCTGCATTGGGTTCTTTACCACTAGCACCACCTGGGAAGACCTTTAGCCCTGCATCAGTGCATGCTCACTTGCTTTTGTCCTGTCCTACTCTTTGCAACCCCAAGGACTGCAACCTGCCAGGCTCCTCTGTCCATGGGAATTTTCCAGGTTAGAATACTGGAATGGGTTGTCATGCCCTCCTCCCGGAGATCTTCCCAACCCAGGGATCGAACTCAGGTCTCCTGCATTGCAAGAGGGTTCTTTACTGTTTGAGCCACCAGGGAAGCCCAACTGTTTTGTCCAATTAAGTTAAAATCTTTTGTTTACTCTACTATTATCAAAAGGAAAACAAAAACCCTTCCCAGGTGACCTAATTAATGTATGGCATTGAGTTTGATTGATCTAAAAGGCACAATGAATAGACATTGCTTTTGCAAAGTCCCATTCCACATAGGCATCTGGTATTCTAGATAATCTGATTTCTGAGACAATGTCACTTAAGCAGAAAGTTGGAGCAAACATGATTTAAAATAATCTTTGGAAAATTTGTAATTCAAAGGCAACCTGTTAAGGACATACTTTTCCTCCAAATGGGCTAATCACAGCCATAAGATGTGAAAAGAATATGTCATGTTTTGACATTTCAACAATGGCTATTAATCATAGTCATATTTTTCTACTAAAATTTCCATTTAAATACTGTTTGTTAATGATAATTTTTGGAAGTCTATCCATGTGTAATCTAACAGTGAAAATAGTTCATAAACTATCTTGAATTATACACCAAATTGAAAAAGCTCTTACTAAAAATAATCTGGAACAGAGAAGATATTGTGCAAGACACTAAAAATGTATGCTTTGGAAAGGAAACTAGGTGAGCTAGTTTCTACCTATTTTGACTTTTTTTTTTCTTTACAAAGTTCTCATGCAATAAAAGGATAATTTACTTAAAAAAAATCTCAGGAAATAAGAAAACTACATTAGTTCCTTTTGACAAATATGGAAACTCTTCTCCACCAGGATGTCTTGAATTCCTTAGAGAATAAAATTTTAAAACCACTTGAACTGAGAAAAAATCACTTTCAAAATGACTGAAATTGAGGACAGTCAGTTTCTTGGTTCTTTAGAGAAATCTGTAATGTAACCTTAAATTTTTTTTTTTTTTGTAAAAAAAAAGATGAGTGCTCGCTTCGGCAGCACATATACTAAAATTGGAACAATACAGAGAAGATTAGCATGGCCCCTGCGCAAGGATGACATGCAAATTCGTGAAGCATTCCATATTTTTTAAAGACAATCTCTTTAATAAGTGGTGCTGGGAAAACTGGTCAACCACTTGTAAAAAAATGAAACTAGATCACTTTCTAACACCACACACAAAAATAAACTCAAAATGGATTAAAGATCTAAATGTAAGACCAGAAACTATAAAACTCCTAGAGGAGAACATAGGCAAAACACTCTCTGACATAAATCACAGTAGGATCCTCAATGATCCACCTCCCAGAATACTGGAAATAAAAGCAAAAATAAACAAATGGGATCTAATTAAAATTAAAAGCTTCTGCACAACAAAGGAAACTGTAAGTAAGGTGAAAAGACAGCCTTCTGAATGGGAGAAAACAATAGCAAATGAAGCAACTGACAAACAACTAATCTCTTGACTCTTTAAATGGGAGATGAATTTGAAACTGATTTTGGTGGAAAAGGTCACTTCTTGCTCAGATTCAAAGCTGGAAACTCGTACTCATCATGGGGTATTTCCTAGTAAAACTTTTGTGTGTTATCTGGCCCCTGAATAAGCTGAAGTAATAAGGAAAGGTGGAACCATTTGAGGACGGGATATGGCTATGAGACTTTTTTTCTTACAGAGTCCATGATGAAAGAGAAAATTTTCTCATTTACTTTGTCTATTTCTTGTATATTGATTTGGTAATAATTCAGAGCATTACAATTTGATTTCCAACGTACTATATCATTTTGATTGTATAAGGTGGGAGATCTTCTGAAGTGGAAGTTCATGAAAGGTAAAGAGGTTCTTTCTTTAAATGTTTTTCCATGCAAAAATTTAAAATAAATAGCTTAAAAAACTGCAAAGCACTCAGGAATGATAAGCACAAAGAATACATTTTAAAATTGTCTAAGTGAGCTCATGAGAAAGCAAGAGAAATCCCCAGGGGGTAAAAACTAAGAGAAAGAAAGGTATTACATTAATATTAATGCTAAGATTGATTTGTGATTGGCTGGTGTTTGCAAAACCCATAACAAAGGTCTGGGTTTTCAGGAGCCACACAAAGATGTAAGATAGGGTTGAGCTTGTATAACATAGAAAAATTGTTACTAAGACTCTTGGATAAAGCTGTGACCCTGTAAAAGTAAACTCTTGGAGTTGGTGATGGACAGGGAGGCCTGGCATGCTGCAGTCCATGGGGTCGCAAAGAGTCGGACATGNGCCGGTCTATGTTCGATACAGGATGCAGGATGCTTGGGGCTGGTGTACGGGGATGATCCAGAGAGAGGTTGTGGGGTGGGAGGTGGGAGGGGGATTCAGGATTGGGAGCTTGTGTACACCTGTGATGGATTCATGTCGATGTATGGCAAAGCCAATAGAGTATTGTAAAGTCAAATTAAAAAAATAATAAAAAAATAATTAAAAAAAAAGATTACATTATGAAGCATCAGAATTCTTTTTATGATAATTTATTTCCTTTCTGATCATTTTTTGGGCACTGTTCTGGATAAAATTAAAGTGGTTTCATACATTGAATAAAAATTTAGTCTGAGTGTATTCCAGAGTTTTTCATGTGAACAATAGTGTCTCAGAATCTTTAAAATTGCAAGGAAGAGATGTGCTCGGCTTAACCTAGCAATGAGGCTTTATCTACAGACAAACGGCGGGAGAGTGGCAACACAGGCAGGGGAACAGCTATCCTGAGGCTACTGCATCCAGTCGATCATCACTTCTGGTACAGAAATAAGTCACAGAGCCCTGGCTAACTAACCTCCAGGGAGCCTGGATCCACCGAAGATGCCTTCAAAACCGTGGAACCTCACTGCCTCTGCCAAGTTTCAGGGATCCAGAATCAGAGAACAGGAGAGCTAGGTCTAGAAGTGAACTGTGAAGTCCACTTGGGCACCAGGACACCAACTCTGAAACTTTAGAATTTAGTTTTGTATCTTTACACTTGTGTATTTCCCTTATCTAATTTCCCCAAAACATTACTTTTGCAGTAAATAAAAAAGAAGAGAAAGTAGTTACTTTACAAATATGCTGTTATAAGCCACAGTTGAATGAGGAGAAAATATTCCCAATCAAAGACCATCTGGGGTGGCCTCAAGGCAGAAGGAACAATTGGGTTTCTCCATATTTCCTGAAAGGTCAGTAGGAAGAGTCTTTACACTTGACTCAAAATGGCCAAAATCTAAACTCTGCTTCACACTTTCAAGCTGGGGGATTCCAAGGAGGCTGCTTTTTTCCTCCTTCCTTTTTTCCTTTCCTCCCTCCCTCCTTTCTTTCCTTTTTTCTTTCTTTCCATGAAACCCAGACCAAGCAGAAGGTAGCTTCTCCTACCAGGGAAAGAACTTGTTGCGGGAGGATGCCTTACAGGTTGGCTAGGGCTCTAAGGAGGAGTCCTAAAAAGAGGGAAAGCACATGGAAGAAGCAAATCAGGCCTTAAAAAGGATTGTGTGGAAAGAGAAATGGATGAATTTTTGACTACCTATATCCAAAAGTAGCTGGAGAAGGGATAGGCTACCTGGTCCAGTATTCTTGGCTTCCCTGGTGGCTCAGATGGTAAAGAATCCACCTGCAATGCGAGAGACCTTGGTTTCATCCCTGGGTTGGTAAGATCCCCTGGAGGATGGCATTTCAACCTGCTCCAATATTCTTGCCTGGAGTATCCCCATGAACAGAGGAGCCTAGTGGGCTACAGTCCATGGGGTCACAAAGACTCAGACACCACAGAGCAACTAAGCACACAGCACATTCAAAAGCAGAAATCTAAGGAGAAATATTTAGATAGATCTCTGTGGAGTGTCAGGCTTCCCTGGTGGCTCATACAGTAAAGAACCAGCCTGCAATGCAGGAGACCTGGGTTTGATCCCTGGGTTGGGAAGATGCCCTGCAGAAGGAAATAGTAACCCACTCCACAACTCTTGCCAGAAGAATTCCATGGACAGAAGAGCCTGGCAAGCTGCGGTCCATGGGGTTGCAGAGATGAGTGAGCGACTAACTCTTTCTGTTTTGTGTGTATATGTGTTTTGCTGATGTATCAACACCATGTCTCGTGGTCATATTAAAATCTAAGATCTGTTATTTGCTTTGCCTCTCTACAACTCTGATCAAATCGGTAGCCTCTACCATCACATTTTGCAGGCTACTTGATTTTTGGTTTTAAAAGAATAGAAGGCAACCACCTTAGAACAAGAGGGAGATTATGGAAGCATATCTAGAACAGGAATTACAACCACGGTGATAATGCAATGTCTGGAATTTAATGTATTAGAGAACTGAAGAGGAAACCAAACCACTTGTAATCAACAGGACTTTGTCATGCTTTCTAAATGTAAAAAACACAATGAAAATATTCTGAATGGTTTACTCACTTGAATAATCATCAAAACCTTTACACAGACCTCATCTTGGTCTTTAATTTTTCTGGCTCTCTTTCTTCTCACATATATACCTGAGTCTCTTTGGAAATATAATGGTCTTATGAAGTTTGTTCTCTTTTCATCAAAGTTTCAGCTGCCACTGTGGATCCTAAAGCAATTACTGAGGATGTATGTGGGGGAAACTTGGGTTGAACTGTATTCTGATATGTTAAGAAATGAGACTTGTCTGTCCCTGGTCTCTGATTGATGTCTTCTCATTTTTTCCTAAATACACATAAAAATTGTATTTCAAATTTTCTGGTCTGAATTACCCCCACACAGCTGAATTATATATAGGCAGTTTTATGTGAGATACCCAGAGTGAAAGATGTAAGAAGTTTTACTTCAGACTTCTAGGCTGGAAAAACCTTTTATCTTTCCTCCCGCACACACACAATTTATTTAGGAATTAGAGTCCCTCCCAGAAGTTGAATCGAGGTCTCTGACACTCATTATTACACTGGAACCTTGTCAGTAGCTGAGACGATACCATGGAGACTCAGCTGCCAAGGTTTGGTTAACACTGCTCTAAGTTGTATACTACCAGGAATTTCACAGGTATCATCACTATGTCAGGTCTGAGGCAAGAGGGCATTGTTTCATGCTTAGAAAATGCTGAGTTGTAACAGTGTCTGCAGACTTTGGGGGCTAAACAGAGACTTGAGTTAATGGGATGGTCCGCAGGATTCAGCGTTGGGAAATAATTATGTCCACTTTTGTTCTTGTAGCAGGATGCCGTTCAGTCACAGAGGAGAAAGCAAGGAATATAGTTACAGAGTTCACATGTTGAAATCATACCTGCGTGTCTACAGAGAGGTCAGAACGTGTTCTACCTAGGCTTAAGGGGAATTGACAGGCGTCCAGTCAATCAGGTGTTGTAAAGTGCAGGTTAGTAAAACTGAAATATCTGCATTAAGCCAGTGTGGGTCTCAAAGATGTCCCAGGGTTCCTACCAAACTTAGATATTCCTCAGACCCTCTGAATTCCTGCTACAAGTAAAGTTACCAATGAGATATAACATAAAAACAAGGCCTCAGACTAAACTGGCCATTATGACCCGAGCTTTGGTGTGAACCTGAGGGCAGAGAGGTGAGGCCGACATAAGGAGCGACACTGAATCAGACCCTTCAGCCAGACACCGAAGCAAGTGCTGGGTGAGCAGAGAGGTAGGCTCTTCCCCTGGGTGACCACCCCCTCACTCTCCAGCATCTGAGTCCTACCATGTACCCCCAAATGTGCCTTATTAATAAAGGGATGTTTTCCAAATGAGATCACTGATAGCACTTCAGCAAGAGCTCTTTGTCACTCGCAGACCTCAGTGTGATTGAGCCATTCAGAATTAAATCCAGAAACACCGAGACCCCAGGGAGGAAATAGCTCTTCATCCCACGCCCAATTTGTCCAAGCTGCAGTAAGAAAGGAAAACTGATGGCAGAGTGCAGTCATGAGGATAAAAAAAGGTAAATACCCTGTTATCCTTCTAGGGAGAAGTTGGACCCATGGGGCAGCAGGAAGAGAGAATTCAATTCTAAGGTTGCTGTGTTGGGTTTTTGGATAGTTACCAGAATTCCATCTTAATGTCATGCTGGTTCTAAACACACACATGTATATACACTCAAATATGGACCATGTATACCTGTATTCGTACCTATGTATGTTGTACATTTGTACAGTAATACAGATTGTATATGCTGCTGTATATAATAGCATATTATTTAATATTTATCAAAACTGGATAGTTTTCAAGGTAACAGAAGAGAATTTATTTCTTCATGTTTTTCAACAAATATTCACTGAACACTCAGAGTGATTCAGATACTGTTTTGGGTTGTAGGAATATAAGTCAGATAAAGTCCTTCCTCACCTGGAATCTATTTTTCAAGCTTGGAGAGACACAAAGTAAGCAAGTAACAGTACAACTAATCCTGAGCAATAATAATTGATATGAAGAAATTAAAATAACGCAATATACCTGAGACTGTCTGGAGTGAACAGGGCAGGTTAGGTAAGACCTTGCACAATAAACTTTTATTGAATTCAGAGTCCAATCATACAAATGTCTCAAGGAGACAAGATGTGCAAAAAGTCTGAGGCAGCACTAAGCTTGGCATATTTCAGGAACTGGGGGAAGGCTTTGGAGAGCAGGAAATTAGTGAGAAAGTTGAAGTAAAAGAGGTTGGAAAAGTCTAGCCATACACATTTCGTAGACAGTTATAAAGAGGAAGGATTCTATTCTCATAGCCATTAGAAGCTACTGGTGAGTTTTAGGAAGGGGAGTGATACGTTCTTATTTATGTTTTAATAAGTAAGTCCTTCTAGGTGTTGCCCAAATAGGGTAGAAAGAGTGGAATCAGGGAGATAGCCTTTGGGGTTTCAGAACCACCAAATGAGAGCAGTTTGGGAAAAACATTTTGGGCATTCTATTATGTATGCAAAACAAATGTAAGTGCAAGCCTTTTCAAGTTCAAGGTAATCATCTTATAATGGAACTGTTTCTTCACAGGAAGAATCCAGAGTCTCTACAGCATTCATCCTCAAAGACACTGCAGTACACAATAAAAAATTATTGAGCATGCAAAGAAGCAGAAAGACATGACTCAAAGTCAAGGGAGAAAAAGTCATTAATGCTCCACCCCTCCAAGACAGGCCACACGTTGGATTTAGCAGGCATGTATTTTAAAGTGAGATTACCAAAAAAAAAAAAAAAGGAAACTGTATTCAAATGACTAAAGAAAAGTATTTTCTTCATAAGGGAACAAAGAAGAGGCAAATGGAGAAAGCAGCGTTGACAGATACACACTATGAAGTGTAAAATAGATAGTTGGTAAGAATTTGTTATAGAACACAGGGAGCCCAGCCTGGTGCTCTGTGATGTCCCAGAGCTGTGGGCTGGGGGCAGGGGAGGGAGGCGCAAGTGGGAGGGGTATATGTATAATTGTGACTGGTTTGTGTTGTTGTATCACAGAAACCAACACAACTTTGTAAACCAATTTTTCCCCAATTAAAAAAAATTTTAAAAGGAAATCTCAGCAGGGACATGAAATCTATAAAAAATTACAAACCCTAACACTGCAAAGTATAGTACCTCAACTGAAAAATTCACTGACTAGAATTAGCAGAAGATTTAGGGGAGTGGAAGATGAATTAGTGACCTTGAAGGTAGAGCAATAAACATTTTCCAGTCAGAAAAATATCGAGAAGATTGGAGCAAAATGAATTGTCCTTTAGGGATTTGTGAGACAACAGCCAATAATTTGACATATGTGTTCCTGAAGTATCAGGATAAGAAAATGAGAATAGGGACTTCCCTAGTGGTCCAGTGGCTGAGACACTGAGCTTCCAATGCAAGGGGCATGAGTTCGATGCCTGGTGGGGGAAGCTAGATCCCATGAACCACAGTTGAGAGTTTGCATGGTGCAACTAAAAGAACCTGCATGCTGCAACGAAGACTGAGTGCAGCCAAAGAAAGAAAGAAATAAAAATAAATATTAAAATCAAAGAAAATGAGATTAGGTAGAAGAAAATACTTGAAGACAATGACCCCAAATCCTCAACCTTGATGAAAATCTGAAAATGGAAGAAGTCCAGTGATGTCGAGCAAGATATTCTTCCAGCTACTGATTCAACAATATGTATTGAATGCTTATTCATTTACTATTTATCAAGTACTTTCTGCATTGGGAAAGAAGAAATATACACCTAAATATGGCACAGTTTCTACCATAGTTACCAGTCTAGATCTGTAATACCCAGTTCCCAAACCACTAGTCACCTGTGACGATTAAGCACGTACTTGAAATGTGATAGGAAGATGGATTGTATAACATGATGAGGTGGCAATATTTTGGATTAAATAAAATATAGAAAAAGTCATCTCACCTGTTTCTGTTTCCTTAAACTATATGAGTAGAAAATTTAAAATTACACATGTAGCTTGCACCATATATGTGTTAGAACTGTTCTAGGTGATCATAATCTAGTTGCTAAAATAGGGTCCATAGGGGCTTCCTAAGTGACTCAGTAGTAAAGAATCTGCCTGCCAATGCTGGAGATGTGGGTTCAATCCCAGGGTCAGGAAGATCCCCTGGAGAAAGAAAATGGTAATCCACTTCAGTATTCTTGCCTGGGAAATCCCATGGACAGAGGAGCCTGACGGGCTACAGTCCATGGGGTCCCAAAGAGTCGGACATGACTTAGTGACTAAACAACAAATGAAAAATAGAGTCCATGTGTATATATATTCTAAGCAGCTTAAGTTTTAACTTAGATACACTGGGACTAGATACTTTTTGTTAGCATTTTTTATTTTACAGTTGTCATTCAGTATCATTTTTAATTATTACATTTTTCTTTCTTTGGAAATTTAACTTGTGATTCTCAAGAGGAAGCAGAAACACAGTAGGTGTAGAAAATAATCTCTCATCAATCATTAACAACAGATCATTCTGAACTCAGTAGAAGAAGCCACTTGGGGTATTAAGGTTATCAGTCTGGACAACTTCAGCTTTTTATCTCATGAGCCACATTAATAAAAGGAGGTATGATTTGGTCTGTTTAGTATGTATTTCCGATGGTTCCTTCAAATATAAAATGAGGAACATTAAAAAAATTTTAAAACTGAAATGTTATGTACAATGGAACCTACTTCACGTACAGTTTGAAATAGAGTAGACTTTATGTTTTACTCATTGAACATCCTTTTTATTTGGTAGACATTAACCTAAGGGGAAAGCATTTTGCCTCTAGCTTTTAAAAACTGTCCAATAAAACATTTTTAATTGAGTTAGGTTTCATAGGTATTCATTATTACACTATTAAATTAAAGAGGAACTATTAAAGAGAAAATAGTGAAGTGACTGATTTACTCATTTGAGCATGTGCTATATGCTGAACACAGTATATTAGACACCACAGTTGACACAATCTGTGTGATTCTTGCCCTGAAGGAACTAATAGTCCTGGGTACGGTTATTTTCTTTGTAGGGTTAGATTTTATCCTCCCCAGATGTTCTGCTAAAGTTTGGTCTTTGGTCTTGTACATTCCAACTTTTAAAAACTGCAGACCATTAAGTTCTTTGTTTGGAAGCTTCCTCTTCTGCCTCTTCAGATATGACTCAGATGAAGTCATATGACTCAGACATGTCCATCCTCGGATGAAGCTGTGGGTTAGCAAGTTAGTCCCAAAGGGCAGTGGGGCTATGGAAGCTAGGAGGTGGTGAGATGGCTCAAAGAAAGAGGGTTCTTGAAATCTATCAGAAGTGGTGAGGGTTAAAAAGGCTCATGCTGATGGTTTGCATAATGACTAAGATTTCCTGGTATTCATAGCTTGCCAAACTATGAGATAATTCGGGAAACCATCACTGCAGATCTTGCTGCCCCTGGCAAGATAACAAGGTCAAACTTTCACTAAGATACCTTTGTTGAGAATATTCATTCAAAGAGACACTCGGTTTCCATCTCTGCAGCACGCTTTGGTCCAGATAGTGTCTATTTCCAGGAAGACATGTATTTATAAAGGGCACTGCAAATCTGCTGCTGTAGTACCCAGAAGTATGAAGAGTGTTCCAAAATGTGAACAGGGTGGGGGAAATCTATAAGGAAACTATCTAAATAGGATTAGAAATTTAGCTGTCCTAGAATCAAAGTGTTACATAAAAGACATCCATGTAAAGCTGGGTGGGAAAAATGAGCAAAGGCATCTTTCTCTTACACTCTTAAGTTTTCAACAAAAAAAGACCAAGGTCATGTAAAATAGTATAAATCATATAGGCTAGAAACTAAGAAGTGCCATCCATGTGACAGAAACATCGAAAGAATTCTACTGGATATAAATGCTAGCTAAACTTGGTTATTCTGAGAAACAATGACATCAGTGGAAGGAAATAAAGGGGACACTTTAAGAAAACACCCACACTTCCTGAGGAGCAGACGCTATATGGACTCTAATTAGCCAGTATTAAACACTCATATTTGAAAACAGAAGCACCAAAGACCCAAGTATAATTACACCAAGGAGGCAGTTTGAATGTAGGTAGCGTCAAGCAGAAAGTGTGGGCTAAGGAACAGCTAAATCACTGAAGAAAAAGCCTGTTGTACCTCTGCACAGTGGAATATCATTCAGCAACAAAAAGGGATGGACTACTGAGACACAGCACAGCATGGATGAAAGCCAAAAACATTGTCTGAAGTGAAAGACGTCAGAGGCAAGATACTATCCCTGGTATGCTTCCATTTATATGAAATGCCTAGAAAATTAAAATCTCTAGAGATGTAAAGCAGACGAATGGCTGCCTGCAGTGGCATTTAGGATGAAAATTGACTGAAAACCTGCAAAACTTATCTTTTGCAAATGATGGGAATGTTCTCAAGGTAGATTGTGATTATGGTTGTACAGTACTGTAAATTAACTAAAAGTTATTTAATCATACACTTAAAACAGTTGGACTTTATGATCTATAACAGCCAGCCCCAAACATCTGCCCAGCAGTTGAAGCGTTTCCTTCAGAAGAGATGGCCATTATCTTAACTATCCCAGAAATGAATGATGCTGAAGCTGAAACTCCAGTACTTTGGCCACCTCATGTGAAGAGCTGACTCACTGGAAAAGACTCTGATGCTGGGAGGGATTGGGGGCAGGGGGAGAAGGGGACGACAGAGGATGAGATGGCTGGATGGCATCACGGACTCGATGGACGCGAGTCTGAGTGAACTCCGAGAGATGGTGATGAACAGATAGGCCTGGCGTGCTGCGATTCATGGGGTCGCAAAGAGTCGGACACGACTGAGCGACTGAACTGAACTGAACTGAGTTAAGAATAAATGTGGGAAATCAGAGATTTCAAAATGTTGATGACTTAGAGGGGTGGGATGGAGGCTTAAGGGGGAGAATANATTCATGGGGTCGCAAAGAGTCGGACACGACTGAGCGACTGAACTGAACTGAACTGAGTTAAGAATAAATGTGGGAAATCAGAGATTTCAAAATGTTGATGACTTAGAGGGGTGGGATGGAGGCTTAAGGGGGAGAATACATATATATGCGTGTGTGTGTGTGTGTGAATATTTATGACTGATTCACCTTGTTGTATGGCAGAAACCAATATAGCATTGTAAAGCAATTATCCTCCAATTAAAACTTTTTAAAAAAAGTTGCAGTCTGGTTCACCTAACTCAACTGAGTAGCCAAACATGTGCCAAAGGAGCATAATCTCCTCTCAAAATTCATGGAGTGTGAAGGAAATGGGATGACATCAGTCTATTAATGAATTAAAATTTCAGTTGTAAGATAAATACGTTCTTGTGATATAAGGTGCAGCCTGATGACTACAGTGAGTGAACAAAACTGTATTGTGTACTCAAAAGAGGAAATTTTAAATGTTCTCACCACATACACAACAGACACACACACACACACATACACACACACACACAAAGGTAACTATGTGAGATGATGGAGACATTAACTAGTACAATGTGGTAATCATTTCACAATATATACATATATCAAATCATCACCTTGGATACCTTAAATTTACACAATGTTACATGTCAAGTATATCTCAATAAAGCTCAGAAAAGAAAAGGAGAAAACACATAGGAATTCTAAGAAACCACACTTCTTAGAAGAAAGCAGTTCAGTGAATTCTTGGCTCTGAACCTTCCTAGAGAAGCAGCAATTACAGCAATATTCTAATCTTGAGATTGGGTCATTTTTAATGACTGCTGATAGTAGCAAAAGTACGATGAGGCACAATTTGTGTGTGTATGGGTGATTAATCCAAACAGCCTTGAGGGTGAGTGTTAGGAAATCAAGATCCAACTATGGGGAAGTGAGCTTCTTTCTAATATGCTTGCTTGTGTGACAATAAGTATGATTAGAAATACACAGAGAGATTTATCTACATAAAACTGTTCTTTAAAAGATAGTTCTTTTGTTTGTTGGAACCGATGTTCCCAGTTACAGTGATGAGAGTTGATTTCCACTTGGAAGGAATTCGTTTCAGTTTCCATTAAGCAGCCTAGAGCCTGGTTCAAAATGCAGTTAATTTTATTATATGATGCTTTCTGGCTTCCGGGTGCCTAAAGAAACTCAAATTGTGTTTAAAGAGCAAGATATTAAATAAACTTCAACTTAAAAAATGTCAAGGGTGTGAGTTGCGAATGAAAATCAAAGTCCTCAGTTCTTTATAAGAAACTTTTATTCTTTGGTGTATAAAAGTGGAGAGAACCTAGCAACTTCATCACTGCACATTATTAAAAAGAAGCACAGGGTCCAAGGATTCTTTTACATATCTGAGCATAAGGCAAGTGCCCAGGAACTAATTACTATTTCTTCGGGTCATTTAAACCACATATGTGACTCGATTTTGTGAGAGTGAGTATTATGTTTTAATCACAATAGTTGGGAAGACTGGAAAATTATGCTGGCATCATGGAGTTTTCAACATGTGCTTGCTGGAGATCCAACTTAGAGGAGAAACTTCTCCCAGTGAGGTCATTCTTTGACCAAACCTTCTTGTGTGAAGCTAAAAAAGAGTCCATTATCCACTACATTTTGTTTTGCCAAAAATTATATGATGGAGACATTCTAGTTCAGAAGTACCTAAAATGGCCTGGGTGCTCATGGCTTCAGTCCTGTCTGACCCTTTGCAACCCTATGGATGAAAGCCTGCCAGACTCCTCTGTCCATGGGATCAAACCCACGGTCTCTTACATCTCTGGCATTGGCAGGCGGTTCTTTACCATTAGAGCTACCTAGGAAGTCCCATTTAACATCTATGGGTGTGTTGTCGCTCAGTCATGTCTTATTCTTTGAAGCCCCATGGACTGTATCCTGCCAGACTCTTCTGTCCATGGAATTCTCCAGGCAAGAATACTGGAGTGGCTTGCCATTTCCTTCTCCACAGAATCTCCCCAACCCAGGGATCGAATCCAGGGCTTCCACATTGCAGGCAGATGCTTTACAGTCTGAAACACCAGGTATGGGTGCCTATTAGCAAACACAGATGGCATAATCACATAGAAAAATATTTATTTGCAAACTGAGGAATAACTCAATGGCTCCAGATATTGCATTAACCAAACTTTCCTGCAAAGTCCTCCTATACTCTTCCATAATCTCACCTCATCGCTTAAAAACTCTCCTGCCTTTTGCTTGAGTAGCAATGAATTCAGACTCAGGTCTGGCCTTGTGCAACTATTTTAATAACTTGGAATAAAATCTTCCTTATGTGTTTAACTTTTTTTTTTAACTTTATTTTACTTTACAATACTGTATTGGTTTTGCCATACATCAACATGAATCTGCCACAGGTGTACACGTGTTCCCAATCCTGAACCCCCTTCCC